>CM026552.1:59060943-59414774 GCA_015143295.1 Tetracentron sinense | reverse complement strand
AGGTTGGTATGGACGAATAAGATCAATGAATTGGAACCGCATTGACTCAATGGGATCGGGTTCGCTTGGTTGTACATTATCTAAAATAGGATTGGTTGTATAGAATCTTTTACATGTTAAATAACTTATAAAAAAGGTAATACTGACTAATCAAATAGGCTAAAGCTAATTTAACAGTACGCATGATTTGTACATGGGAGGACAACATCCCCTACTATCTTGTTGTACACGAGCACGGACTGATGGCAGATGAGCATCCTGCCAACCAAGGCGCTTAGCTTCACAGACTCAAAGCGTTAAATTCAAGTCAAAATTGGCATTAACGTCTGGTACAGGACCAGACAAAGCAAACAAAGTGACAAGAAACACAAGTGACTCGTCAATGTCTTACATTCAGGCTCATTCCATTTCTGAACTGAGGGCATTAAGGTATTGATCGCAGTAGTCATGTATGAAGTCGCAACCAAATAGATCTAAATTATGGAAAATCAAGTAACCATCGAGAAGCATCAGTATACGGAGGACGACAGTCAACACTTTCTAACCAAAAAGCAGACTAGAAATCGGTCGTCAAAGCAAGATACCCTGATTTTTGAAACAATGGACGAGGCAGAAGGGATGTAGTGCTCAAGGTACCTGAAAAATAATAAAATGAAATTGAAAAGACCAGTGCGTTTATCACAATAGAGATAAAGATGGACAAGGCGGGCGATGAATATTAATTGCAAATTGAAGCTACAGTATTCAGCGAGTGACCCATATAGGGTATTGGTGCAAGGCAGGGGTTGGAAAACTAAACATTCATTCTGGCACCTATGGGCAATGTTGGGGTGCAGACCAAGTAGGTAAATAACACAACAAAAAGTAAATTTCAATCTGATCTATGGACATAGAAGATCTCCAAAATGGGACACATCAAATGGTGAGACCCACTGTAGACCCGGATCTCAATTACTGTCAATGATGAATAGTTGTGATAGTGTTATGGCACTGCTCTTGAAACGGCGGAGTTTATTTTCCTGTTGTAACCTGAGGATTAGAAAAATTGGGGTTTTCACAATTTTCACGTGTACGGGTGTGGGGTATGGTAAAAGGATGGTGTCTGTGAGTGAGGATCCTAAGGACCCTCTTGTGTGCTCAAAGTCTGATCACATCGTCAAGAAACAAGGCCCCCACTTAAGAGTCAAGTTAGACCATTAATAATTCAAAATTAGGACTTGTACCTTAGAGACAATTTGTTCCCCTTTGAATTTCGAGTCCAACGCAAAGATTGAACGCCTAAAATAGATAAGGAGTCAAGTTATAGTTAAACATCGAAGCAAGGTTTTGCAGAAAAAACTCACTCAAGCGAGCTTCAAGTCCGCTTGAGCAAACTTGGTAGAATTTAAGCTCGTGAGTTCAAAGGAACAGCCCGCGTCGAGCGAGGACCCAAACTTGCTCGAGTGAGAGATTTTTTCCAAAACATCCGCTTTTTTTTGAGCGGAGATAAGGACAACCACTCGCGCGAGGAAGCACAGATTAGTTTTTTAACAGGATTTTTGGGTTTTAAAACTTAGGGCTAATTAAAATATAGACATTTTTCGTGGGAATAAGGGTACTAACCTTGAGAGCGACATCTTTTTGAGAGAAAAAAGAGTGAGCTGGTTTCAAAAAGGGGTTTTCTTGGGATTAAAGGAGGAGGCTAATTCTTGCTTCCAAGCTTCTCCAAAGCATGGATTTCTTCTTGAGGTGAACTTCTTCCTCAAAATAGATTTCGGGTTCCAATGCAGTTCTAAGCTAAGAGTTGATAGCTGTAAAAGGTAAAACACTCTCCTATCTAGTTTTTATAATCCAAGTCTTGAAAAGGGGGTAAATGGGAGTTTCTCAAGAATAAGAATACATACGTTCTATGTAGTTCGTTTGTATAATCTATAGTCATACACCTACTTCTAGCTTTTGCTATGATTCAAGTAGAATTGAGGGGTTAAGGTTGGGTATTTTCATAAATGGGGAAAATACTCTATTGCTTGATTAGGTTGGGTTTTCCTTAAAGAAAATTATGATTTCCTAAAGTAAATAGGCTCAGTAGCCATGATTATTGTTGCGTTCATTGCTCTGAATGAGGTTCCTCGACCAGCTTGACGATTAAAGGTTTCCTATGGGCTATGATGTTCTTAAAGTGCATATCGTTATGGATAAGGGTTTTCTAAGTCTATTCTACGGCTATATGATTTTATAAAGCCGGTATTGATGTTTAAAGCTTTCCAAAGTATATGATGATGCTCACAATACATATGCGCACTAAGGCTTGCACTACGATCATTTCTCATAAGTACGGGTATCCAACCTTCATGACTCATAAATATAATAAGAATTAATAAGTCATAGCGCACAAGCTCAAAAGTATTGAGCAAAGCCAAACGTTGGGTGGTCAAGGATAGGGCATATTCCAATGTATGTCATTATGGTCAAGTAAATCTCAGAAGGTGAATAAAGCCAAACTGAGGTTGGTCAAGGATGATGGCATGCCTCTCTATGTAGCCTTCGTTAAGGCGCATTACATGCCCGGCTCATAAAGTCTTAAAGGGTGTATCATCTGGCTTATAAGCTCACCAAGGATCTCAAAAAGTGATATAAGCAAAGTATAATCATAAGCAAAGATCTCGAAGAACTCTAGGGATCTCATAAGCTAAAGAGCTCATAAGAACATCTCATAAGAACGGATGCACACAAGAAAGTCAAAGACTCATAAGTCAAAAGTTTCTATAAAATTATAAGTTGATTTAACCAAAAGTAGAAGAGTTAGTTGGGAAAAATATGCACATTTCTAAGTTGAGATGGATATTTGGTTACGATACTACGCTTTTACGATTTTGATGAACTGTTGCATGTTTAATATTATAAACCCTGTCGATAGTAGTGGTATCACGCTGCATATTCATGCTCAGTGTATCATTTTATGTCGACGGTCCGCTTCAATATTTGTGCTCCCAATCCAGGGGTGAGGAGGAACGGGGAGGAGGAGCCGGCAAAGGCTCAGCGAGTAGAGGAGAGGAACCTGGTAGGTGGCCTTGAGGCTACTATTGAGTGGGAGTGAGGGAGTGGATTGGATTTGTTATTTGTTAAAGTAGGCATGTTCATTTCTACTTTTGTCCGTATAGTTTTGTTATAACTTGGATATGTGGATGTATAAAAGAACTTTGGTTCATGCTCTGCTATGTAAGTATTGTCTTGTAGTGACAGGATGGTATGACATGATGTACAGTCACGGCTCAAAGTCTTCTACCTCCTAGGTGCGGATTTTTGGGTCGCGACACCCACCTACCTTAGATAGTGCCAAAAAACTGCTGGCATGGGAGGTAGACCATGCAATCCCATAAGAACGAAATGCATTATAATCATAGTTGTGAAAGCTCAAATGGTGACCTCAAAACTGATCAGCACTGGAGGGAAGGAATGTCTGTTTACTCCCTCATCTACCTTCAGTAGCAAGTATGACTTGGGGAAATCGTACAGACCATCCAAAAAAGTAAATCGATCTAACGTAGAAATTCGTAAAAACTTGAGGGATAGAGGAAAAGACATTCGTGAAGAATTGTCCAAAGGTGCTTGATGGGCAAGGTTATTCACGGCAATTTAAGTATACTACTGACCTGGCTTTGGGAATTAAATGGCCTCGAGATGATATGCAAGATTAGATTTATAACAAAGGTATGTTGCAAAGACGGACTGGGTGTCACCGTTTGACCCGGATGTAGAGGTGTCACAATGGTAACATCATAAATAGAATTCAAAGCCATGAGGGTATCTATTTTATTTTTTTTTGAAGGGTAATTTATTATGCTAAAACATCGAGTTAATTTCTACTGATGTAATTCTATTAGAGGGAACAGCAATGAGAATAAAATTATAGTGAAAAGATAAATTATGCAACCTCTGGAACAACTTATTTCGCCGATATATATTTTTTTTGCAAGTCATATAATAACATGAATTAGTCTAGGTATACTCCAATACTCCCAAAGTGCTACGGCTAAATACTCCAAATTCCGAAACATTGATCTCAATTATTAAATTGGTTAGGATTAGAGCTATGTGGCATTATGAAAGACAAAATTAAGCAAACTCAACTTGGCCCTAAGTGGTTGGTATAAACGGTTAGGATTAGGGCGTATGGGAGTATAATGGGGAGTACCCATAGACGACTCATAAAAATATGTTTAACCCTTTTAACAAATGACTCTACTAGTGAATCTTTAAAGATTAGTTTGCTAAGTACTGAAAAACAAAGGTTAAAATAATGGAAATTAAAATCGCAAACCTGAAGAAACAGGGAATACAATGATTTTGATAAACCCCTGACAAAAGTTACCCAATACGAAACAGCGCATGTGCATCATTATTAGTTATGTTTTATTCAGGGTGTAAGTTGTAATTGTGTTTGCTACTTGTTTCTGAGTCGCTACCCATGACTTTGGTTAAAGTTGTTCATCTAACTCATGGCGATTTTTTAGAAATTTACGTCTCATTTGATTTTTATATTTAAAAAAAAAATTCTATGTATGGTCGAAACTGTAAACATACATATACGGTTTCAGTGGGGACTGATAGATCCCCCATAAAATGTTTGTAAGCCCTTGGTGTAACTACTATGATTAACATAGTTATTTAGTAAACACTTAAAATTAATTATGGGCCAATCCGTTACATAAAATAAATATAGCGTGTCCATATTTTCAAAAAATGATGGGATGCCCATCACGCGGTAACAGCTCGTAAGATCAAGGATCTGTATAGGGTCCGTATCTTGAATTAACTACTGTCCAAAAATTACGAATTGTTTATGAATGATTTTCGCCATAAATTAAGAGCCCTATTTTGAACATTAAGAATAAATTACTCGGGCAAGGATCTGAATAAAGTTGAATAAGAATGGGTGTTGGACTAGGAATAAAGCAAGTCTCAAACTGGTAAAATCTCACCAGAGACTTTTTTTTTTTTCCTAAAAATTTAAAAAGTTTCAAGTCCATTGCAACATAATCAAACGTGTGCAAGTGTTGATCAAGAACATCAATTAAAAGATTTAACTACTGAAGGAAGCGTAAAGGACATATATTAGCCAAAATAAACAACCCAATCCCAGCATAACAAAGGGCAGGTTCCTCTGAAAGACAACACTAACTGTTATGTAAAAAGAGCAACACTAGCAGCAGCCTCATCATCCCCTCGCAAACCTGGCCAGTTGTTAGGTAACACCAACATCCAGCTGTTGTAGTGTATATAAACCACATTTAAAGGGTTATAAATGATCGGTGAGTAGGGTCCGTTGAGTTGATCCTTGCTCCAGGTATAGATCTCAGTTCTAAGAGGACAACAGGCGAGTGTTTTGACGGTAAGGTCCATGTCAACTCGCATGAAGACTCAAAATCCCACAAACATAGCCTAGCAGGCATTAAAATCAGGGACATACATTGGCTATACATTTGCAGTTAGAAACTAGGAGAACGAACGAGGTGCCAATTCATAGGGATAAATGAAGGATGTTCACGTATCTTTTATACCAGCGAAAGCGATTGTAGATTATTCCGTATCAATACAATTCTATATTTGCAAATCGAAATAATATATATAAATACAATTTAAAAAAAGCATCAAGGCACCATTTGACGGCATTTGGCCAACAACTGCTTACGCCATGTAGTGTTGGGATTACCACGGAGATAGATCACTTTTATATGAATAGGAGTTTTGGGCTACGAAACACATTGAGAAGAGACAAAGGCTGATCGCCACATGTACATTAACGGGGAGGGAAGCTAGACAACGGGTATGAGGTTGCACAGTTGTGCAGGCACAACCATGCATGGGGGATCTAGGGAGAATCAAAATAACTGATCACCTAGAGGTCACACATTCAATGCTTGGAGAAAATCATGCAGATGGGAAAAACAAGATCGAGTTCGTAGTAAGACACACGGAGACCATTCATCGGGCATGGTGAAAAATTCATGACATGCTGGAGAGGCAAATATCCGATGAAGGAAGGGAAAAAGTTAAAAAGGCAAGAGGATGCAAATTTTAGCTTGGAAGTTGGAAAGCACAGCAGTGAGACACTCCATGAACTTCAATTTGATCACAGAAGTAAAGTGGCTTGACAGAAGATTCGAATATTTTCATGCAAGAGATATCTAAAGGAACAAAACAAAAGGTGCTATTGATGTAGGTAGGCTTCTTAAGCTCTAAACCAAACCTAGCGATTTGTGTAATGATATATGCCTCATAATGGAAGGTTAATTGAAACAGGGGCATAGATAGGGGGATCAGGGCGTGCTTGACTGGTGGGGGGGGAGGGGGGACAAGAAACAACAGAATGGTCAAAAAAAAACCAGGACGAAACAAGGGGAACAGCAAGGCTTATAGTAGGCACCATACAAAGTGTGAATGGATTTAGCAAGGTAGAAATAAAGGCTTAAACATATTACCTGTTTCTCTTGAAAATTATAAATTCAATTGTGTCCAAAGAGGGGTCTTAACCATAGTTCAACACCCCCGAAAACTCGACCTCGACCGAAAGTTAGCAGGTCGATAACTTGGAAAAAAACTCGACCGGTCAACTCAGAAAGTATATCTAATAACTGAAACCCCTGGGTTATAAAAACTCAAAGAATACGCTGGCAACCACTTCTCAAGCTATAAATTAGGTTAATAGCCCATAGGAGGTGTCTTTTGTAAACCCAAAAAAAATATGATGGTAAAAATAGGGGTGTGTTCGAAGATCTAGGTTTAAAAAAATGATACAAATACCGTATGTGATCAAACTGTACCGCGAGTCGAAAAACCGGCTGACTCGACGGTCACCAATAATCGGCACATAGTGGAATATTCAAGTTGAGGGACTCGACTCGAAATCAACGAGCGAGTAAATCAGCAGAGTTACTCGAGTGACTCGCGAGTTTGCGAACTATGGTCGTAATGCTATAGTTTTCTTTCTTTTTTTACTGTGAAAGATTCAATCTAAATACAACCGCTGTACTTAATGCACTTCGCTTACCAGATGCAAAGCAAGACAAGAACATGTGTAAGCACAATGAACAGGCAATGAAGCACGAGAATTCGATTTTACTAATTTAGGCCAGAAAAGAGTGCGACTACCAGAACAGTTTTTAAGTGAACACAAAACAACTGTATAAAAAAAGAAAACGCTAGAAGATCGTAGAGATCATTAAAGCTGATCTATATCTTTTCTTCGAATAGAATGTAACATAAATGAAAAAATGAAATAAGTTAGTTGAAGTAGTGAGGGTTAGATGAAAAGTCTAATATACCAGATAAGTGCACCAAACTCTATAGTGATTGCCAAAAATGTTAAGAGCTTGTATGGACCTGCTCAAAGGAAAATGAAGAGAAAAAAAGCTATGAAAACACAGGAGAAATAGCTTAGTTCAAAGCACAATAGAGATAACTTAGTTAATGAAAAAAGCATTATGGGACTTACATAAAGAGCACAAAACAGAGCAATTATAATACTTGCAAGGTAAATGGCTGTTGCATATATGCGAACAGGATCAAGCATCATTGTCACTTGCCGTTTGGGACCTATGAGGAAGGCTGTACTGCCATACAAAACACTCCAACTTTAGCATCTGAAAAACACAAAAATTCTGCAAGTTACAAAGACTAAGAATGAAGAAATTAAGACATTAGATTAAGCAAATCCTAGGTGATAAATTATTTACAAGACATACTTCTTCCTCAGTATGCACAAAAAAAAAGGATTTTCTACCAAATCCTCACTTAAATGCTGTAAACAGAAACCCTAGCATGCAAATTCATGTCCTAGAAAATACACCACAAAAATTAAAACAAAAAGGAAAAGAAATAACTGGTTTATTTTATTTAAGAGAGACACTTATTTTCTCAAACTCCATACTGAAGACAGACTTTTCCAATAATAATCTAAAATGAAAGCTGAGAGTGCAAGTCCTAGTAAATTTTGAAACCCTTCCCAAAGAGGCTCACAAGAAATTAGTGATCAATTTTTTTAAGTTAATCTGGAAATACACATAATTTTCCATTTTCTTCTTTTTACCTAAGTGAAATTTGCAAAATTAATAACTGATGGGGTTTAATAACATATCAATAAAATATAAATTTCTTTCTTAACGTGACAACAAACAAAGCAAATAATTTTCCCAGCATGAAGCATCATGTAACATACGATATATAAATTTAAACACAAACCTTCCAAGTGAAAGGAGATTGCCAAATGTGAATGTTATCGCAAACTTGATTGGATTGAAGAAAACAAGCATCGACTGCCACATAAAGAAAAAGAGATGGAGATGCAAATCAGTTCTTGGGAAGGCCTCCCATACCTTTCTAAATACAAGTAGTATTCAATAAAGTAACCATATGAGACCCCTCCAACATTGCCACTAAACATCACAAGTCACGGCAAATCTATAAGCCACAAAGTACTTGAGTTCCAGACTTCTGATTACTTAAAGCTCGCCTCGGAGCCTAGGCAGCCATGTGCTATTCAAACTTTCAAAGAGTAGCTGACAGGGAACTCTTAACCCGAAAGGAAGCTCTCTCCTAGCATTTACGGCACCCGCTTAGCTAATGCTTAGGACGCAATGGTGAGAACATTCTGAAATCTTCTAAGACCTTTTGCATCGAAGACATTAAAGCAATGGTGACTTCAAATTAGAGGGCTACTAGTGCTTTCGATGAGTCATTAGATAGTTATGAACTTTGGTTGAACTTTATAATGATCTATACGGGCAACAATAGTTAGTAATTTAGAGCACTAGTAGCTACATCCATAAACATGGCAATCATCTATGCTTTTTATTCTAATGGACTTTTATTCAGCCTTTAACTTGTTCTGCAAGTTATACCTTGGTTGTTACTTAGCTTTATTCTTATTGCTTAAAATTAGTATTTCACTATTTCTAGCTTTTATTTACCTTTGACCCTTTTATTAAATAAGTATTGTACAATTAAATTAATATTTTACTTAATAGTTAATATAATAGGTAATATTCATCTAATTCAAAAATTCAGAACTCTAGACTGCACTACAAAAAGAACCGCCTAGACACCTAGCCAACCAGCAAAACTGAACATCTGGCCTCACGTAGATGTTTTGACAACAATCGATGCAATATTGTAATAACATGTGACAATTTTAAAAATCCGTTTTTATCATGATATTTTGCTAATGGTTTAAGCTTGCTCCAAAATCAATGCAACACCGAGAAAAACATCTAATGTTCAAAAATCCGTTTTTATCGTGATATTTTAAAAATCTCGTGACAAATATAATTTTCCTTTTTTATCCCATAAATATCGCGAGATTTAACCGAAACTTAGCTAAAAATTTTTAAAAATTGTTAGAAATACACAACGTTGTCGGTTTTATGAATTTTTAACTTTGTGATATTTATTACTATTTCTACAGTTTCAATATATTTCTTTAATCATTACCGAAATATAGGCGAAAAATACCCATAAAATATTCAGATTTGAAAATCTCCTGAGAAAAACTTTAACCGATATAAACCCGAGAATGAGATTTGTAACACTGTGTGACATGATATAAGATATGCATAAGAAACAAAAACCAATAGAAGACACTTATACCGAGGTCTAACAGACACACGTAAGTTTCAATAGAATCAATGTATTTGTAGATCTACTTGAATACATGTCATGCATATAGCACTTGAACAGTAATAAAGAAAGAACAAAGAAAAAATCTAAGTAAAAAAGGAAAACTGGAAGTCAATATTTAGTTTGAACTCACCAGGAGCGTACAAGTTAAACCAGCAACCAAGCATATGACAAAACCATGTAATCTCTGTATGAGTAGAAAAAAATGGGGAAATAATCAGTCAAAGAATCTTAAAGATGAAATGGGAAAAGTAACAAAAAACCTGCCAATATATAGCATTCTTGAAAGAAAAGTGCCTAGAGAAACTTTCGAGTTGAAAAAAAACACCCCTATTAATTACTACAATGTCCTCCATATATATAGGATAACCAAGTGTAGGTTGAGGTCATTCTGATCCTTAAAGAAACTCACCGTTTCAAGTACAAATGTTAAATAGATCAAAGCAAGAGATGGAGATTTGATGATAAGTTTCGGAACAAGGATAAATCAAATTTTTCCCAGACTCGCTTCTTCAATCAGTCTTGTTTCCTAGGAAACTCGCTTCCTTGGACAGACTCGCTTCCATCACATCCCATTTAGTAGTCAAAGGGAGTTGTATGTGTGAAGTGATGAGGTAAACCACAGTCTATAGCTTAGGGTGTAGACTCTAAGCAAGTATTGTTGGTTTGGAACCTAAGGCGCCTACTTTCCAACAAAAATCTCATGTAAGATAAAATCAAAGATACAACTACCTATAATAACATAACGGGAATGAGGAGCCTATATCTCATTTCTCGCTTCCCTTTTCCTAAGGTTTTTTTTTAGCCTCGCTTTCGTTTTGATTCTCGTTTTCGCTTCTCGCTCTGGTAAACTATGCTTTATTCATTGATGTTCTTATCCAAGTTCTTGGGAATTATGATAGGCATCACTCTTCGTTGATGCCACTCTTTTAGGTGTAATATCAAATTTAATGCATCTATATTTAGAAGTGCAGTGGCATTATCATTTTTCATTTATGCTTCTAGGTGTCAAATCAAACTTCAAACATTGACACTATCATATCCATTCATAGCTCAAGATGCATCAGGCTTTATGCATTGTTATTCTCATTCTCCTTCTCTAGTATGCGACCCCTGGCTTTGGCACACATCGCTCTTATATTATACATCCATCACTACGTTACCATCATAATCATCGCAACAAGCTTAGAATGATTATTCTAGAGTAGAATGTGTTATTTCAGCTTTTTTATTCAGCTAGTTTTGATGTGCAAAATTTGACATTTTTAATCTTTTGTCATTCACTTGCCCACAACTTCCGACAAAGAGGGGCAGCAAGCAACCAATTGTACACCTCGGGCCGTGAGGCCCATAAGATCCCTTTGAGCTTAAGAAAAAGACACCAATAATCCAATATACACTTTTTTTAGATTAAAAAAAATAGCCAAAGGACCCTGTTTCAAAATGAGTAAAATATCCTTGAATTTTTTAACCAAAATAATTTTTAAATTGACAAAAATAACCTTGGCCTTTTTTGACCAAAATACCTATTGCTTTTTATACCAAAATACCATTTCTAAAATCTCACACGCTCAATAACAAAACACACCCTACACCTATGCACACTTAATACATCCAAAAGCCCGTGTTATCGATGCATCCAAACACCCAAAGCTTCACATAAACTGATGCGGACATCGGACCACTAGGTTTTGTTATGCTAGATATCCACCATTGAATCTCTATTTTGAGGAGGATTCACCATTGGATCACGACTTGGAGGACGATCGACCGTTGGATCGAGAGATGGCGATCGGAGGGTCGAGATCAGCCCATAAATGGGCATGGGTAGCCATAGTGGCCAGCCAACCCCTTTAGTTATTTACTTATTTATTTTATTTAGTTTGTTTTTACTTTGTTTTGTCCCTTGTAATTAGTTTATTATGAGAGAACATAATAAGGGTAGTTTGATATTTTTCATTTAAGTATGGTTTTATTCTTTTGTTTATAAATACTCTCTTTGGGGATAAACATTTATACAATTTTTATGAATGAAATATGAGAGCTTTTTGGCTTTTAATATCTCCTCTGATGGGAATGGTGTGATGTCAATCTTGGAGTGATTCCAAGGTAATCTTCTCTATCTTTCATCTCTTCTTCTCCATTGATCTTCTTTATTTTTTCTATTTTCTGTTGTACATCCAAATCTCCCAAGTAAACCCTATAGCATTCCCCTTGCTGCCACTCTTCCCAGACCCCATAGCCATTGTCATAGGCTGTTCCAGCCACCTCACAGCATTGCTGCAGCCCTATTCTCACCCCCCCCCCCCCCCGAATCAGCTGCAACCTTATTCCTTATAAGCAAACTAGTATATGTAGGACCGAGATCCACAATTTTTATTTCCATGTTTGTGAATGTCAAAGACTTGTAAGCAAACTAGTATGTGCAGGATAAGACTATGCTGATACGTCCCCATGGACTTACATGCTCCGCCAATCCACCGGATCACCACCTCCTACTTAAATTGTGTGGGACAGCTATGCAAATCACCGTATTTTTTATCTTTAGTAGTTTATTTGAATAAGCAAGTATTTAGGCTGCTAATAAAGAAGGAGATTGTAACGACCCATAATTTTAATATAATAAAATTATGGGATTATAGGCCCTTAACGGAGATTAATTAATTAAGCGTTAAATTGGTAGAAAGTGGGCTTTGTTCAGGACTGTAGTATACCGATAAAACTTTAGTGTCTTTGCTCGAAAATCGCACCTAGTGTGCTGGTCGGCTATCGAAACAATAATCCATCATGCCGGTTCCTTCACGCATCGATTCGCGTTACCGCAATGCGATCATGTCCAAAACCCCAGGAAATTCGTAGAATCGGACATTTTGTCGATCTTCCATATTTTCAGCCTGTCGAAATATAAATCTGCGAAACTCATACCACTACGTGTCGGTAGACCCTGTGGATGACTGTCTGTCATTTCGGCAGTTCATCATCTCATATAAAGAAACGGCAACATGTTTTGTGTCCAAAACCAGGAAATTAGTAGGTTTTACAGTTTTCTTCCAGAATTGCTTTTTACTGTCAAAACTCGGTAGTTTTCCCCGAAATTTTTACAATAGGTGTCGGACTGCCCCAAGTTCGGTCACCTAAAGTTTCGTCAAAATCGGAGGTCATATGGTAGGACTACGGAGGCCGTATAAGCAAAAAAAAGCGGAAAAATAGTCAAACCGTTGACTCGGTCAACGGGTCACATCAGGGTGGTCATGTGCAAGGCACATGACCTTTGCCTATAAATAAGAGGCCAGCCCCCCTCATTCGGCCATTTTTGCTCATTGTGGTGTTTGGCCAGCCAAACACCCCACTTTCTAGAGAAAGAAAGTCTAGAGAGAGAGAGAGGAGAGAAAGAAGAGAGAAAAAGAAAAGGGAGGTCCATCTTGGCAGTGTTCGACGCTCCCAATGCGTTGATTTCTTCCTCGGTGCCTCGGTTGTCGTGTAGAGAGAGGGAAAAAGTTAGAGAGAGAAAGTGTGAGTTAGAGTGAGAGACGCTCTACCTAGGGATTGATTGTTATTCTGTGCGCATTGGCGGCATTCTTTTCTTCCCCTTGAGTCTCGAAGTGCGTGAAAAAGGTTAAATACATTTCCCTTCTTTCCTATTTTCCCTTTAAATATGTTTTTCTTGTTGTGGATGATGTTCTTGCTTTATGGCGTGGATATAAAAGGGTCTGGACCCGTTGTATGCGTAAAATGGGTAAAACTCCTTCCCTCTCTTCTCTTTTTCCTTTTATTTCACTATTTTTAGTATGTGGAATGTATGTGTGTGGTTTGGCGTGAATGGAAAAAGGGTCAGAGACCCCTATGTGATGTGTGGAAGAGTTGGATATGCGTGGAATGAGTAGAGGGGTGTAGCCCGCGGTCTCGGGTGTCAAAACCCCGAATTTAGGCTCACTGTGTACTAGGCGACCGATCGCCAGTGCCCAGACTTGTATTTTTGGGTTGTGATGGTGTGTGGACTTCAGGTAGACCCTCGGGGAGCCTGGGTTAGGTCCCAGGTGGGTTAGATTGTCACCCTGGGGTGTCAAAAAGTCTGTCTGAGTGTCGTGTAAGGCGATGGAGACATCCATTGGCCTAGAAATATTCCCTAACGGGACAGTATATTACCGGATTTGGTCTACGGACGCGAGGCCCAACTGTTTCAGTTAATCAAGCGAGGCTTAGATTAACTGGGGTTACTCGGTCGTTAGAAAACCTAACCAGGGTTAAAGTATAGTCCTCCATGATTGATAGTCGGGAGTGGGTGAATTATTATCTATAGATCCTCTTTGACTAGGTCAAGAGTAGTGATGTCGTATAGTCCTCCGTAACTGATATTCAGAAGTGGGTGGATTATTATCCATAGATCCTCTTTGACTAGGTCAGGAGCGGTGGTGTGATGTAGTCCTCCGTGACTGATAGTGGGGAGTGGGTGGATTATTATCTATAGATCCTCTTTGACTAGGTCAGGAGTGGTGATGTCGTATAGTCCTCCGTGACTAATATTCGGAAGTGGGTGGATTATTACTCATAGATCCTCTTTGACTAGGTTAGGAGTGGTGGTGTCGTATAGTCCTCCGTGACTGATATTCGGAAGTGGGTGGATTATTATCCATAGATCCTCTTTGACTAGGTCAGGAGTGGTGGTGTGATGTAGTCCTCAGTGACTGATAGTCGGAAGTGGATGAATTTGATATCCATAGATCCTCTTTGGCGAGGTACGTGACTGATCGTCGGGAGTGGGTGGAATAATGTCCATACATCCTCTTTGGCGAGGTACGTGACTGATCGTCGGGAGTGGGTGGAGTGTTATCCCTAGATCCTCTTTGGCTAGGTTTGGAGTGGTGGTATTGTGTAGTCCTACGCCACTGATAGTCGAGAGTGGGTGGTATAATATCAGATCCTCTTTGGCGAGGTACATGACTGATCGTCGGGAGTGGGTACAATAATGTCCATAGATCCTCTTTGACGAGGTACATAACTGATCGTCAGGAGTGGATGGAGTGTTATCCATAGATCCTCTTTGGCTAGGTCTGGAGTGATGATATGATGTAGTGCTCCGTGACTGATAGTCTGGAGTGGGTGGATTTGATATCCATAGATCCTCTTTGGTTAGGTCTGGAGTGGTGGTGTTAAGTGAGTCATCTGCGACTGATAATCGCGAGTGGGTGGATATGATATTCATATATCCTCTTTGGCTAGGTTTGGAGTGATGGTATGATGTAGTCCTCTGTGACTGATAGTCTAGAGTGGATGGTTATGTGATGCCTCTGATAGAAATGTCGTGAGAACAAGTTCCCCACCGTGACTGAGATCAGATGATTTGTGTTGATTTTGTGGGTGAATGCCGGATGTATATTGAGTCTAAAGACTCAAGGTATGGTTTGAATGGGCGTGGGCCCGGTTGTTTAATACGTGAGTTTACGGACTCAGGTGTAAAGGTTGTACATGGGCAAAGGCCCAGTCGATTGAGTTTGTGGACTCGAGAATAAAGTGTGAGTGGTTATCTAGATCGATAACCCGATGTCGTGGATAATGATTGGATGAACTTGAAAAATTAGAGGTCGGGAACCTTAGTTAGGGTGAAATAACACTGACTTACCTCGGGTCACGGATTACAATATTGTCTATTGTTATAATATGAGAATTGTACTGGAATACTATATCGTTATTGATGATTGTTACTAGGTGAAAAATAGCCTAAGTGGATTATGGATTTTGCTGGGCTCTATAGCTCACTCCTCTCATTTAATGTCTTCAAATTCTGAAGCGGTTACCGATTGGCAAGGGGCTACTCTTGATAGAGTTTGGAAAGTGTACCTGCACAATTGTGGCGTCAAAAGTAAAGGCTAATATAGCTAGTGAGGTAATGTATTTGCTTATGATGGTTATTGTGATGACCAGTTGTTATTGCTTATGTAAGCTCATAAGAAAAGTTAAAAATTCCCGCATTTCACGAGTAAAGTCTTCCGCATACGTGGTGGTTATGACGAACGGGCACGCGTCGGAACATTATTCCTTAGGCGCGGGTTCAAGGCGTCACAGAGATCCTCTTAAAGGATAAATCCCTTCAATCTCTCCTTGATTGGTTGGAGACGTAGGTTATTTAAAGAGCTGTAATGGTGCTTTGCAAATTATTAAAATCCTTTTGAAGTTAAGTAATTAAGAAGTCAAATTCCACTCGAAGGGATCATTCTTCTCATCTTGTTCATTATTTTCATTTTCTTTATGCAATAATAGAGGATCCGATATTAGGATCGTATCAAGTGGTATTAGAGCGCTTTCCTGGTTACTGTAATGGCGCCTACTGTGCGAGAACTCGAAGTTGAGGTCCACGAGTTAAAGGAAAATGTTGGCGAACTCCGTGCTTTCTTGGCAAAGTTAGATGACAAGATTGACAACTTGTCAAACAACATCCAATCATCAAATGACCACTTGCAAAAGGAAATCAACGATCTCCGATCACACCATCAAGAAGGCCAAGATTCCTGGAGGTCACATGCCAACAATGGCCATAATAGTCACACACCCAATTCAACAACTTTCCAAGCACGCTCCATTCGTTTGGATTTTCCTAAATTTCAAGGACAAGACCCAACTAATTGGGTGCACCAAGCCAAACATTTCCAAGAATTTAACAACCTCACAGATGATCAAATGGTAGCTCTGACTCCCATACATTTCACGAGAGAAGCTAATGAATGGCATCAATGGATTGAGAAGGCTCTTGGCGAAGTGACATGGGGCCAATTCACTCGTGCCATTTGTCTCCAATTTGGCACTTTGGACTGTGATGACCCCGGTGGAGCGCTTGTCAAACTACATCAAACCGGCACCGTTGCAAACTACCAAAGCGAGTTTGAGTCTTTCCAATCGAGTCGAACGACTCCCTAAATCTCATCCAATTAGTTGTTTCATTTCTGGTCTTCAAGATGATATCCGGGTGTGTATGCGAACCCTCCAACCCACAACTTTGATGCAAGCTTTTCGTTTGGCTCTTTTCGAAGAAGATAAGATTATGGTGCACCGTCAATTCTATCGGACCAACAATGCCTGCCTTCCTCCTCGAGATGCTCCTCTTGTCATCCAAGACAAGCCTCATAATGACCCATTATTGATCCAAGATTGCCCCAAATTCGCAAAAAGATTAACGACTGCAGAGCTCATTGATCGTCGGAAACAAGGCCTTTGCTACAATTGTGATGAGGATTTTGGGCTAGGTCACTGTTGTCTAGGACAATTGGCCATCATTGAAGGTTTAATGGATGATCTGGACTTTGAACCCGAGTCTGAGGAAACAACTGACAAAATGTTCAAGTCTCTGTTTATGCGCTCATTGGATCCACCGGGCCTCACACCATGCGTGTCAAAGGATTGATTAAAAAAATGCCCAGTTATCGTGTTGCTGGATACAGGCAGCAGCCACAATTTTGTGAGTCCAAACTTTACCAAACATCTCGGCCATCCAATTGAAATGCACAAGCCTTTTGCTGTAATGGTTGCTAATGGTGCAAAAATTATATGTAGAAGCAAATGTCGAGGATTACCAATTGATCTACATGTTTTTCGATGTACAATTGATTGTCATATCCTATCATTAGGTGGATGTGATTTGATCCTGGGAACTCACTGGCTCGCCACTCTTGGAGATATAAGATGGAACTTCTCTCTCATGAACATGAAATTTATCTTCCAAGGCACTGAATACCAGCTTATAGGAGCCACAAAATCAGTCCGAATGTCCTGCTCTCTCACTACAAGCCAACACCAAAGTGAGCGAGACTTTCAAATCGGCGATTAGGTTTTCCTTCTTTTACAACCTTATCCCCAATCTTCAATAGCAGTTCGAAGCTCATTCAAACTCTCCCCTCGCTTCTTTGGCCCATATAAGGTGCTAGCAAAGATCAGCCATGTCGCCTACAAGTTGGATCTACCTCCCGAATCCAAGATTCACCCAGTTTTTCACGTCTCAAGCCTCAAAAAGATATTAGACTCACACACCATCTCATCCACCACACTACCGGCCATCTCAGATGATGGGATCATGCAAAACATGCCACATGCCATCTTAGACCTTCGCATCAGTAACAAACATAATCGGGCTGTCACTGAAGTTTGGTCCATTGGGCTCACTCATCACCCGAAGATGCCACATGGGAAACATTGCAGTCATTACAATAATGGTTTCCAGCTTTCAACCCTTTAGGACAAGGGTCTTCTTTACGGGGGGGGGGGGGGAATGATACGTCCCCATGGACTTACATGCTCCACCAATCCACCGGATCACCACCTCCTACTTAAATTACGTGGGACAGCCATGCAAATCACCGTAGTTTTTATCTTTAGTAGTTTATTTGAATAAGCAAGTATTTAGGCTGCTAATAAGGAAGGAGGTCCTCTTAAAGGATAAATCCCTTCAATCTCTCCTTGATTGGTTGGAGACGAAGGTTATTTAAAGAGCTGTAATGGTGCTTTGCAAATTATTAAAATCCTTTTGAAGTTAAGTAATTAAGGAGTCAAATTCCACTCGAAGGGATCATTCTTCTCATCTTGTTCTTTATTTTCATTTTCTTTATGCAATAACAGAGGATCCGATATTAGGATCATATCATATGCCTAATGGTGTTTGTGGACAAAAGGTAATCCCGAATCAGAATAAAGATGTGTGGCTCTAGGCTTACAGTCAAACATCATCCAAAAACTGGACTTAAACCTAATTCATCGAAGCTTTGTGGGGCTAATTCTGATATAGTTTAAATTTAATCTTTGGGCATCCTAACAAGTTTTTGTAGGCTGTTTTCTACTGGATAGTGAAAGACTGTAAATAGATCTGGATCAAGCCAGAACTAAGTTGAATGCCGAAGGTAAAGTTGTCATATCCCTTGCACGTGGAAGGCTGCGACTATCTTCAAGAAGCATTCGATCTAAATCCCATTATTTTGACAAAATAAATAAATAGCTTCAGGGAAAAAACACAGATCTTCGCAATCACAATTAAATAAGATCATGGTAGCAATTCAACAGATACTGTAGATCTACTTGATAAAGAGAACATTAATATGAGATCAAACCTTATGTGTCAACCGAACAAGAATCAATTTCAATTTGATAACAAACCCTAGCAGATCTAAATAACAAATCATAAATTTAAAAAATTTAGACCCAAAAAAAAAAAACAGTGGATAGTGCAAATAGAACCATATGGTTCTTCATAACAGTGAGAAAGAATTACACACAAACCCTAGAAATTAACAAGGAATCAGTAACATAAAAACTAAACAGTGGATCTGGACAGTTAGATCATCAAATACAAAATCAAGAGCGAACCCTAGGTTTTCTAAACAAGGAAATGGGAAAATAAAACATAACAAAAACGATAGGAACCTGTTTAGTCGATAATGTACACTGACGATTGAAATCGTCCATGAAAGAGGAGTTATCTTCTGCGACTTCTTCCTCGTCCACATCCATTCCCACAAGAATCTTCATCTTCTCCATTGCTTGATTCATCTTTTCCATTGCCGATTTGTGGCGATCGAGTGGGATGACTTGATCGCCAGAAGTTTTGAAATTTTAGACACTCCGAAATGCGTTTTCAAGATGAGAAAACTTTCGCGAGTTTAATACTTTAATTACATAAAAAGGGACGTGTCAACGACCGGGCCCTAAAAACAAGAGATCGAATCACAGCCAATCGCAATTGAATTCAGGGAGAGTTCAATCACTCCCACAAGTCAACACGTGTCCCTTTTAATCCTTATTAACCATGGTGTTCAATAATATAATCTTAGTTTTCTAAAAAATATATTAAAAAAATATTAACCTTAAGAGTTAAAATTTCTTAACAAGAGTTAAATATTTTTTAATTATTATTTCAAAAAACCAAGGATAGATTATTGAATACTAAGGATTAAAGAATCCAGTTAATAAGGGTTAAAAGGGGCATGTGTTGACTTGAAGGAAGGATTGAACTCTCCATGAATTCAGTCACGATTAACTGTGATTCGATCTCTATATAAAAAAAAAAAAAAAAAAAAAACCATCTTATAGATGGACCGCACTTGGTCTGGCCAATAAAACTGACTAATGAACGACCCACCCTAACCAAAAAAAAGGACTCACCCACCAAGTAACGGCACGCTCAATTCCTTGCAAAAAAAGATATATTAGCAGACACGCCGTTTAATGCACGGGATTGTATAGAAAGGAAAAATAGGAAAAAAAAAATTATATATATATCTTTTTTTGCAAGGAATTGAACGTGCTGTTACTTGGTGGGTGGGTCGTTTTTAAAACTAATAATTGGTTAATGGAGACATCATAATATAGCTCATGGAAAGGAAAAATAGAAGAAAAAAAATTTTAAAATAAATAAATATATATATATATATATATATTAAAAATAATAATTGGTTAATGAAGACATCATAATATAGCTCACCCACTCTCTTTCCTTTGGAACTAGTAAGAAACCCGTACGATGCACGGGAATATGAGATAAGAAAAAAAAAATTATATGTCGTATCACAGTGGTTGAGATCAGGTTTTCCTAATAGATATGTTGTGACACATGACTGAGATCAGGTGAGTATGTGTTATCTGATAGATATGTCGTGCCACAATGACTGCGATCAGGTTTTCCTGATAGATAAGTCGTGACACATGACTAAGATCAGGTAGGTACGTGTTATCTGATAGAAATGTCGTGAGGACCAGTTCTCCACCGTGACCAAGATCAGAGAGTTGTATTGATTCTTGCCGGTGAAGGCCCAGATGTGTATTGAGTCTAAACGACTCAAGGAGTGATTGAGAATTAGGCAAATGCCCGAATATGGGTTAAGAATTATGTCTTCGAACAAAAATTATGAAGGAGTTACGGCCAGTTAATAAAGTCCCAGAACTCGAAGAAAAAAGTAATTGACTGTTTGGAATGATAATTCGGTAATATGAACACTGTTGAATAATGAACTTCATAACTAGATAACATTTGAGATTGGGAATCTTGGGTAGGGTGAAATAGCCCTGAGTGACCCTAGGTCAGAGTTCATTTTATATACTGCTTTATTATACTGTATCATGGAAATTGACTGTTTACTATCCATTATTGATGTATGTTAATATGTGGAAACTAGTTTAGATGGACTGTGGTTTTATTAGGCTTCATGGCTCACTGAAGTTTCATGTCAACAGATTGTGGTGTTGTTGTCCCAAGAATAGAGGGTCGAGACAAGATGTTTGAGGCTTATAAGGATCACCGTATCAAGTGAATGGAATGCATTTGCTTATGATGAGTTATTGTGATAACTAGTTATTGCTTATGTAAGCATCTGATAAATGTTAAAAATTCTCGCAATTTCGCGGGTAAAGTCTTTCGCTTGCGTGGTAATGACGAACAGGTACACTTCTTGGAACATGATTCATTAGGCGCGAGTTCGGGCGTTACATCAATAATCATTACCTTTTGCACACACATCATTCCATGTCAACACATCGTGTACTAATCTATCGCCGAGCCTAAATTTGGAGCTGTTGAAGCCCGAAACCGAGGGCTACGCCCCTCTATGTCATCCACCATCCACACGCACTACCATCTCTTCCATGCACAATCCACCAGGTCTCTGGGCCTTTCATTCATACATCACACATTCACATAATTACAAAACAATAATCACAAAACAGTTTGACTACTTTATATATTTTTCTATTTTAACCTATATTAGACTCAAAATCAGGAAAAATATTCAACATGAATCTCGAATAGTGTTTCCATACCTTTCTAACGGCTCAAGAATCGCTTGATTCCAATAAAGTGTGACAAAACTAAGGTTACCTAAAGTTGGCTGTTCTTGGGATGAATTACAGCAGACCAGCCTATGGTTTTCGACCATTTTACCTCACTTACACTCACAATCAGGAAAAATATTTAACATGAATATTGAAGAGGGTTTTCATACATTTTCAACGGCTCAAGAATTGTTCGATTCCAATAAAGGGTGACAAAACTGGGGTTCCCTAACGTTAGTTGATCCTGGGATGAATTACAGTAGACCAGCCTATAGTTTTCAGCCAACTGACCTCACTTAGACTCAAAATAAATAAAAATGTTCGACATGAACAACGAAGAGGGTTTCCATAACTTTCCAACCGCTCAAGAATTGTTCGATTCCGATAAAAGGTGACAAAACTATGTGTAACGCCCCAAAATAGCCCCTAGGAGTTAGGCGATAATTTGAGCTCGTTACTTACCACAACAACCATCTTGCGGAAGCATATAAGGCAAGCTAAATAGTGAACTGAAAATTTCTTTAATAACTTAACTGTATTCCAAGGGCAATTGTTTACAATAATTGAATATGAACTAAGACATGTACAAATAATACTTAGCTTAAGTTACCAACTCAAACTGATACAATATTCTCAGAATAAAACCCAAAATACATGTCTCTCCCTCCATATCACTCAACCATAAGATCATATGTCAAGACCCCTATCATCCTCAAGAACATTCCAAGAAGGCTCTGCCCTCCATAATCCATCTCGATCCAATGCCCTGCGATACAATGTCGAATGAACCTGCTGTAGCACCCCGGACTTTTTCATCCTTAATGAATAGCACCTTCGTAGCTAATTGGCCGTTTTTGTAGTCTAATTAATAAATAAGGGAGAAATTGGAAAATTCGAAACGTCAGAAATGTTCCTTTTCGAGGTATGAACCCAAGGCAAGTTAAATCGTCAAAATCGGACGAACGAGTCAAAAGATATGGCCAAAACAGTCTGGACCTGCAGGCAATCGTAGCTCGGAAGGCACTAAGGACGCAGCTCTGATAACGTGCTCTGACAACGTGCTCTGATAAGGCACAGGCAATGCATAGACAACGTACTCTGATAACGTAGCTCTAGCTCTGATAACGTATACGTTGTGCATCCGTTGTGCAACAGACAACGGGTACGTTGTACAGCTCACGACGGGCACATTGTACATAAGACAACGTGACAACGGGTTCGGCACCCTTCACAACACAACGTACTCAGCACTATTCACCGCACAACGTGTTCAGCACTATTCACCGCACAACGTGTTCAGCACTATTCACCGCACAACGTGTTCAGCACTATTCACAGCACAGCGTGTTCAGCACTATTCACAGCACAACGTGTTTGGCACTATTCACAGCACAACGTGTTCGGCACTATTCACCGCACAACGTGTTCAACACTATTCACAGCACAACGTGTTCAGCACTATTCACAGCACAACGTGTTCGGCACTATTCACCGCACAACGTATTCGGCACTATTCACCGCACAACGTGTTCAGCACTATTCACAGCACAACGTGTTCAGCACTATTCACAGCACAACGTGTTTGGCACTATTCACAGCACAACGTGTTCGGCACTATTCACAGCACAACGTGTTTGGCACTATTCACAGCTCAACGTGTTCGGCACTCGTGTTTTTGCAGAAATTTCAGTAAGGGTATTATGGTCTTTTGGTCGGTTCACTCTTACCTTAAGAGTTTAACCCGAGCCTTTAGGGCTCATTCTCAACACTTAGAGGATTTGGGGGATTTGAAGAGAGGAGAAAGGGTTTCCTAAGCTAGGGTTTTGCTTTTGGAGAAGAATCAAAGGGGTTTTGAGACCCTAGATCACTTCAAGTCTGGTTTTTCTCCAAGATCACGGCTCAAGCACTCGTGGAGAGCGTTCCCCAAGCTAGGGCAGCAACCCAAGCACGTTTTTGAAAGGGGTTTCTTCCCCAACTCAAGTCTCCTTCAAGCAAAGGTGTTCTTCTTTCAAGTTGGAGCTTCAATCAAGGTTTCTGCCAAGGATCAAGCCTTGATCTAAGGTTAGTACACCCTACTAACTTACCCTAGCAAAAATCTAGGTTTTCTATATAAAAATGTGATTCCTTATATTATGTTTTCCTCCTTATGAAAAGTGCTATCCCCCATTAAATATAAACAAGATAATGGAAAAGGTGTGGATGTGTGGATGGAATGTTGGATGCGGCGATTGGATGCCGAGATGTATGTTGTGTGATGTGTGTGATGGAAATGGTGGATGGGTATTTTACCAATAATGAACTTACCTTGATGTTTGGATGGAAAATATGCGCTAAAAAGAACAAGATGAATTATTAAGAAACATTGCATGTGTTGTGATTGACAAAATGCCTAAACTATGAATAAACGACTTAGATGAAGAAAATGGAAATAGGTTTTATGCATGTGTTCTTATAGACGATGAATTGATCCAATGTCATGTGAATTACTTAAGTTACCTATGCTAATATTATGAATTGAATTGTAATGCCATGTCTCTTTTGTTAAGCGCATTCCCACGATTGTTATTATTGGCACGCACATGAACACGCATGATAGCATGAACCGAGATTTCAAGAGCATGTGCATATAATAAACAACAAGAAAATATTGCATGTCAAGGAGGTTGGTAGCCCAGGGAGATTCGGGTGCTAACCTCTGGCTCACAAGAAAACTAAACAAGTAATAAAAATCACCTATTGTCAAGGAGGTTGGTAGCCCAGGGACATTCGGGTACTAGCCTCTGGCTCACAAGAAAACCAAACATTGCATATCAAGGAGGTTGGTAGCCCAGGGACATTCGAGTACTAACCTCTGGCTCACAAGTGCATTGCATATCAAGGAGGTTGGTAGCCCAGGGACATTCGGGTACTAACCTCTGGCTCACAAGTGCATTGCATATCAAGGAGGTTGGCAGCCCAGGGAGATTCGGGTGCTAGCCTCTGGCTCACAAGTTACAAGATGAAAGTTTACAAGATGATGATCATGCATTCACGCATGCATGCATACATGATTTCCACGAGGCATACCGAGGCATGACATGGGATTTCAAGCATGAGTTTTATCGGCGTTTTCGCATTCATGTACGCACGTCAGGATGCTTGTATTGTATCATGCCTTATACTGTTTCTTTTGTGATGTTTCTATTACTGCTTGTACAATATTACTATTGTGTGTTTTATTATTGTTATGGTCTGCTAGTAGCTTGTACTCGCTGAGTATTCCATGCTCAGCCGTACTTTCATGTCGGCAGGTACTGAGGGAGCCCTCGACCCGGAGCCTTGGGTCGAGGAAGAGTATATAGAGGAGAGAGAGCCGGCTATTCCATTACAGTTTCAGGCTGACCGAGACCTCGATGTGTGGCCATACCTCGACTACTGTTGAGGGGAGAGTATGAGAGGGTCTTGTGTATTTTGATATTTTGACAGGTGGGCCTGTCCACCTTAGACTTAGACATGTCTTGTATTTATGTTAACTTGGAATACTATTTTGGATCATTAGATGAAATGAAAATTTGTTTACGCTTCCGCATATATGTTAGCTTCTGCGCTCTGATTATCATTGTTAGTACTGTATTTTATCTTGTGCATTACAGGATGGTTTGATAGGTACGTAGTGTGACACCTAAAATATCCCTAAACTCCTAGGGGGTATTTCGGGGCGTTACACCTGCCGACATAAAATGTACGGCTGAGCATGGAATACTCAGCGTATACATACTACTAACTAACCATGTTACGATACATTAACATGTCATACAAGATACAGTTCATCAAAGTATATACATGATCAGAATGCGGAAGTAAAAACAAGATAACAGTTGTATAATCTTCAAGTCATACTTCAAATCCTACATTAAGTTCGTGCTTTAACAATACATATTTCATGTATCTTATGAGCCTTGTGAGTTCCTTATGCATCTTATGAGGTTCTTAGCTTGTGAGGTCATTCGTATCACTTATCTTATACTTACGTTGAGACATATGCTTTCTTGTGAACTTTCTTATGAGTTTCTTGTGAGCTTGCTTGTGAGTTCTTGTGAGCTTGCTTTCATGGAAACAGATGTTAATGCCCGTACTTGGTCTTAGTATATTAACATCCTTCCATATTTATCTTAGAAACATATACTAGTGCACGTACCTGGTCTTAGTACACAAGTATACTTTAATATACTTGTGAGCTTGTGAACTTGCGAGCTTGTGAGTCTTGAGAATAGATACTAGTGCCCGTACTTAGTCTTAGTATACTAGCATCCTTCTATATACTTGTGAGCTTGTGAGCCTTGGGAACAGATACTAGTGCCCATACCTAGTCTTAATACACTAGCATCCTTCCATATACTTGTGAGCTTGTGAACTTGTGAGCTTGTAAACTTGTGAGCTTGTGAACTTGTGAGCAGATACTAGTGCCCGTACCTGGTCTTAGTACACTAGCATCCTTCCATATACCTGTGAGCGTGTGAGCTTTCTCTTATGAGTATTTCCTTCTTGTCTTATAAGTTTCTATTTGTCCCTTACGCGTTTTCTTTCCTTTCTTTAAAAATGATCTTATGAGCTTTACTCATAATTTCACTTTCTCCTTGTCTTATGAACTTTCTTATAATTCTTCGTATACTTGTACTTATGAACTGGAGATACATACTAGAATTTATCTTTCTTATTGTACTTAAAATCTTATCCTTGTCTTGTAGAATTCACTCTTGTCTTGTTCTTATTTCGTGGAAATCACTCTTGTCTTGTCTTGGTTTAATTCCATATGATTATACTTAAAAAAAAAACTAGATTCCTACGTGAATACGTGCTTGTGCATAGGGAATGGTGAATATCATAATGTCATGAGAAGATTGAAAGACCATCATATCACATTTCCCAACTTTCTATAAACATACAAGATTTTAAGGAAACACATAAAGCATATTAGCATAATTACCAAATTTGGGGAAAATCCCTAAATCATATTTCATAGTCTTGGTTCTAAATTCCATATGTACATTTCATCAAACACCTTGCATTCAACCTTTCCTTAAGGCTTTTACTTACATTTTCATCATCCACATTGCATCAAACATCTTGTGTGCATTTCTTATGAGTGCATTACCCTTTCCCATTTTTAACCATACATCAACCATCACATTCATAACATTTAATTTATTATAAACCTATTAAGCTACCCATCTTAATATTGTCTAAATATGATTTACATATTGATTTTCACCAAAGGATCACTAAAATTGAATGTATATCAACGCATTGTAACAAGGGAGGTTAGTAGAATGTATCTACCTTAGGGGATAAAATCCCTTTGATCTAAGGATTGAGAAAGCTTGAGGGAGCTTGTAGAAGAGGAACTCAAGCGTGAGGATGAGATCCAAGCTCCAATAGCGCGTGGTAGCGAGATTCAAGCTTGTGGAAGATCCCAAACCTTGATTAGTCTTCACTTGATCTTCAATCCAAAACCCCTCCTTGAAAATCCCCAATCTTCTCCATTCTCCTTCCAAGATCTTCCTTAGGTTTAGGTTCACCCAAACCCCCAAAAAGATCTCCTATTTATAGGCCAAGGGGTGAAAACCCCAAAAATCATGCTCTAAAAAAGTTGGTTCGCGCGCCTATGATCATTTGTAGGCTTCCTACGATTGATCGTAGGTTGCCCAGTGAGTTTACAGCATTTCTGAGACTTTACGATCGTTCGTAGCAACTCTACAATCATTCGTAGCATTGCTACGATCGTTTGTAGGCTCCCTACAAACGTTCGTAACTTTGACAGTGAGTTTCCAGATTTTTCCCACTTTGGTATTTCAGCCATAACTTTTAACTCCCTTATCAAATTTTGATGATTCAATATGCGTTGGACTTGTATTTCAAAGGAGAATAATTTTGTGTCTAATGAGAAATTCTTAATTTTGAGTTTTTAATTACCTAAATGGGCTCTAAATCAGACTGATTCGAAAATGGATTTTGTCAACCCATATTTGCAGTAGATCCAATTTCAGAAATCAGACGTTTAACTTAACCCTAACTCAAAATCTAGAAAATTGATCAACATGAACCTCGAAGAGGGTTTAAATAACTTTCTAAAAATCCAAGAATCACTCGATTCTAATAAGCGGTGACTAAACTAGAGCTTCATAAAGTTGAGGGTATGTTAAGACATACCCTTTTAACACTTAGAACATTTTGAGTGCTTTCACACTCTTTTCCCTCAGGTCCAACACCCTATTCACACCTCATGACTTGTTACCCCATAGGTTTGTAACCCACCTAGGTGATCATTGAATTCACGTCAATATGCATGAGAGACCCCAGCCTCTTTATGCCTCGCACACTAGCATTATTCACCGCGCTATTCACTTACAACTCATTAAACACTTAGGGTATTTTATACCCTTGCTTTTACCCACTTAGAGTATCGTCTTACTCTCTTTTTGAGACTCAAAACACATACCTAAAATCCTCACTTGACTAACTATAATACCAAGACTCAATGGAAGGTTTTAGGCTATTACTCACACCATATAAGAATATTATTCACTAACACTATTCATAGTACAGTGAACTCGAATTCCGGGGTCTACACAATGGTTCCCTAAAGTTGGCTGTTCCTGAGACGAATTACCGCATACCAGCCTACGATTTTTGGCTATTTGACCTCACTTAAACCCAAAATCAGGAAAAACAATCAACATGAACATTAAAGAGGGTTTCCATACTTTTCCAACATCTCAAGAATCGTTTGATTCCGATAAAGGGTGACAATAAATGGTGACAAAACTAAAATCATTTAAAGTTGACTATAAATAACATTGAAAATAGAGAAGAAGGAAAGAGTTTTTGCCTCCCTACACATATTTCGAGGCTTCGTAGAGCGAAACGGATGTCACCACTGTGCTCAGAACGCCCAAAAACCCCAAGGTTGACCTTCTTTTCTCTTCTCTCTCTACTTTCTCTCTCCTCTCTCTACACTTTCTCTCTCTAAAAATAATTTGGGCAGAGTTTCTCTCCCCAAACTATGCGTAAGAAAATGAGAGAGTTGGCCCCTCTTTATATAGGGAAGGGCCTTGCCTACATGATGAGGCTATGTTCTTAGCACATGGGCCTGATGATGTGGCCGTTGATTGGTTGAACAATCTTTGACTTTTTCCCATTTTTCACATTTACAGCCTCCAAAACCCTACTCAGTGACTTCCAATAGTGACGAAACCTTAGGTAACCGAACTTGGGACAGTCCAACAATCGCTGTAGAAATTTTGGGGAAAAATGTTGAGTTTTGATAGTAAAAAGTAAGTCTGGAAGAAAACTGCAAAACCCACAAATTTCCTAATTTCGGAAGCAAAACACACTGTAGTTTCTTCATTTGAGATGATGAATTGCTGAAATGACAGGCAGTCATCCCCACGGCCAACCGACACGTATTGGTACAAGTTTCGTGGATTTCTATTGAAACGCTTGATAAATATTGAGTCCCAACTAAACTTAGAAAATCTGTGAATTCCCTGGTTTTCTTGATTTTCTTACATACAAGGCCCTTGTGGTCTCGCGAATCGATGTGTGATGTAACCGGTACGACAGGTGATCGTCCCGAAAACCGACCAATATGCTATGTGCAAATTCTGAAGGAAAACGCTGAATTTTTATCGGTACACTTCAGTTTCGAATAAAATCAAATTTCCACAAATTCATCAAAACCTTAACTAATTAACCTCAGTTAAGGACCCATAAGCACATAATTTTATTATATTAAAATTTCGGGTCATTACAATCTCTCCTCCTTACAGAAATTTCATCCTTGAAATTTGATCAACTTGTATCTTCCAATAGGGGAGGATGTAATGGTTCAACTATTCTTAAAATAAAATACTGATATAACTTATATGCACATCGAGCATACTACAAAATACATCAATTCTATTTCAAAAGCCTTGAAGTCTTTCCAAATATATTAACAAAGGACAAAAGACAAAATATACATATATCATAACAACAACAATGCCTACTATGGCATAACAAAAGTGCCTAAAGCCTATCTTTGATGATGTCCTCATTGGGCTTGATTTTTTCTTGCGAAATTGCGAAGGTACGATCTGCCTGGTTGTTGCTCCAAGGTTGGGCAATACTTCTTGATATGCCCCAGCTTGCCACACTGGTAGCAAACCCCTACCCTACAATCTTCGGTCCGATGGTGCCGACCACAACGCCCACATTTCCACTGACTCACTACTCCTGAAGTATTATCTTTACTCGACTCTTCAAACTTCCTCTTCTTGTCACTCCCCAATCCTTTCCTTTCCCCTGGTTTTTCAGCTAATTCCTTTCCCTTATCCCCATATGATTTCTATATTTCATTATGCACTTTTTCCACTTTTAATGCTCAATCTAACATTACCGGAAAAGATGTGAATATTTGCACCACCAGTTTTCCTTTAATTGATGTCTTCAATCCATCCTCGAACTTGTTGACTCTCCATTGCTCGTCCTCGACAAGTCTTGTAGCAAAACAAGAGAGTTTATTGAACTTTTGTTCATACTTGCTGACAGACATGTTGCCTTGAGTCAGCTGAAGAAATTCCATTTCCTTCGTTTTTCTCATGGAGACCGAGAAATATTTCTCAAAGAACAACTCTGAAAACTTCTCCCAAGAGATAGGTTTCTGGTTAGCCAGAATTTTCCTCTCCACCGTGGTCCACCAGTGTTCGGCCTCTCTTTCTAGCATAAAGATCGCTAGCTCTAGCTTAAGTTCCTCAAGGCATGTCATCGCTCGAAAAATCTTCTCGATTGCTCGTATCCAGTTTTCAGCCACTAATGGATGGATGACACCAATGAATGACGTCGGTTTGAGTTTCCTAAACTTTTCAAGCCTACTTCCATTCCCTTGTCCTTGCACCAAGACAACGGAAATATGAGTACCACTCTGCTATTATTGGATCAGCTCGACTAGAGTAGTGATAGCCTCAAACTCTCTGGCCAGTGTACTTTTGGGTGCTCTTCTAGGCGGCATTATGTTCCTATTACGAAAAAAATCATGTTTTAGTATTTCGCAATAGGGTTGCCAAAATCTAATTCATCAAAAGATTATCCAAATCTCTCACTTATCTATCTTGCTTAATCTAATCATAACCGATCCTTCAGTATGATAAAACTTACACTCTCCTGGAGATGATCTATATCTCGAGAGTTTCGTCTAATATCCAATTAGACGTCTGATTTGGTAAGATTTATTATGATGATTATTGCTTTAGCTCTGATATCAACTATGACACCCCGAACTCGTGCCTTAGGGAAAACATGTTCCGAGATGCGCGCTCAATCGTCATTACCACACAGCGGAAGAATTTACCTGCAAAAATATGGGAATTTTCAACTTTTCTTATGAGCTTTACATAAGCAATAACAACTGGTCAACTTTGTTACGGTAGATTTTACTTTTGAGGCTACTAATGTGCCATTACACTTTCCATAATCTGTCACGCGTAGCTCCTTGCCAATCAACAACCACTTCCAAATCTGAAGACATAAAATGAGAGGTGAACTATATAGCCCAGCAAAATCTATAGTCCATCTAGACTAGTTTCCACATAGTAACAATCATCAATAACAATATAGTATTTTAGTTCAATTCTCATATTATAATAATATATAATATCGTAATTCGTGATCTGAGATCACCTAAGGCTATTTCACCCTATTCCGAGATTCCCGACCTCTATTTGTTAAGTTCATCCAATCATTATCCACGACACCAGGTCACCGTTCCAGATAACTGCTCATATTATATTCTTGAGTCTACAGACTTGATCAATTGGGACTTCGCTCGTGTTCAACTTTTACCCTTGAGTCCATTGACTCAATATCCAATTTAGAGACTGTAGACTCGTTATCCATTTTAGAATCCGTTACCATCAGAAAAATCTCATTACCATTAGAAAACCCTATTACCATGGCGTCCCATACCACCATGATAACTATTGAGATCAACCGGCTTAAACCCAATGAAATCCAACCTCGAGTCTTTAGACTCAATACAGCCTTGAGTCCTTAGACTCAACACAGAATCCACAACTTGTACCATCTCAAGACATACTTAAGTATAGTAATTCACATTCCTCAACCTATCTTGGGTCATCCTTTGAATTCACGGGGTCTTTCACCTCAAAGTATCTTGCCTTTTGAGACTCAACCTATTTTTGTGTCATCTTTGAATCCACAAGACCTTTCACCTCAACATATCTTGTTACCCTCAGACTCACCCTATCTTGGGTCATCTTCTATTGAATTCACAAAGCCTTTCACCTTAAGTTATTATTGAAACATAATCCGGGCCTTCACCCGCTAGAATCAACACAAATCATCTAATCTCAGCCAATATGGGGAATCTGTCGTCATGACATACACTATCAAATAACGCAACCATCTGATCTTAGCCAATGTGGGGAATCTGTCATCACGACATATCCATCAGGGAACAATACACACCTTCCTGATCTCAGTCACTGTGTCATGATATATCTATCAGGAATACCTGATCTCAGTCACTGTAGCACGGCATATCTATCAGGGAACAATACACACCTACCTGATCTCAGTCACTATGTCACAACATATCTATCAGGAATACCTGGTCACTGTGGCACGACATATCTATTAGGGAACAATACATACCTACTTGATCTCAGTCACCGTGTCACGACATAACTATCAGGATTACCTGATCTCAGTCATTGTTGCACGACATATCTATCAGGGAACAATACACTCCTTCCTGATCTCAGTCACTGTGTCACAACATATCTATCAGGAATACCTGATCTCAGTCACTGTGTCACGACATATCTATCAGGAATACCTGATCTTAGTTACTATGGCATGACATATCTATCAATTAACACTACCCACCGCCTCCTCTGACCTAGACAAAGAGGGTCTATGAAATACATTCCACCCACCCCTGACTGTTAGTCACAGAGAACTAAATCACCCCACCATCAATTTCCATCACAGCCTCTATTGGGTGCGTACCTACCCATACAAGTCATTGCCCCCTCAAGGTAACATCTTTGAGTTCATAAACTCAATATCACCCTGGATCCATAAACCCAATACAACCTTGGGTCCATAGACTCGATGTCATCCTAACTCTCCCAACTATTAGTTACGGAGGAACCCCGACTCTTAATAGATACTGACTCTCCAGACTTAATCAAAGAGAGATTGCAGATAACATTTAACCCAGGTTAGGTTTTCTAACCATAGGAAATCCTAAATTAATTCAAACCTAGCTTTATTAAATTAATTACGCTGGGCCTCGCGCCCGTGGACCAAGTCCGAGCATTTAAAGTTTTGGTGTGAAACATTACCCGACCAATGAACCCTTTCATCACCTTACACACGTTCAAAGATCATCACATCATACAGGTTGTTCCGATAGGGAACATATTCGGGCCGATGGGTCTGTCGCTCGCCCTACAACATTCAAACACCATCACATCATACAAGATCGTACCCTTAGGGACATATCCGGGATGATGGGTCTGTCCATCCCCCCTACCAAATTTCAATAATCATTACCTTATGCACACACATCATTCCATGTCAACATATCATGTACTAATCGGTCGCCAAGCCTAAATTTTGAGCCGTTGAAGCCCAAAACCGAGGGCTACGCCCCTCTACTCCATCCACACGCAATACCATCCCTTCTATACATTATCCACCGGGTCTCTGACCCTTTCATTCATACATCATACATGCACACAATTATAAAATAGTAATCACATAAGGATCTCAAAACAGTTTGATTACTTTTTATATTTTTCTATTTTAACCTACGTTAGGCTCAAAATCAGGAAAAATGTTAAACATGAACTTCGAATAGGGTTTCCATACCTTTCCAATGGCTTAAGAATTGTTTGATTCTGATAAAGTGTGAAAAAACTAAGGTTACCTAAAGTTGGCACATGTTGTTTGATCTGAGTAAGTGATACAACACACTTTTGGTTGCTTATTATGCCAAAAGATTCAGACTACCCTATATCATTTGAAATCATAGCTCATGAACTTTTCATTGTCTCCCAAGTTTGAGATGACCAGTATAGATGATTTCCTCAAAATTGCAATGGGAGGATGTTGGCAATAGGTATAATTGGTTATTTTGAGGCGGATTTTCAAAATGATGGATTTTCTCTTGAGAGCCTTCTTAGCACTTGCCATAGCTTTATTAATTTGATTATAGATTTTTAGGGGTAGTCAAACATAGTTTATCTTCATGAATCATTGCCAATTGTAACAACTAGAATTGCGGCATGCATTCTGTATGGTTCCCACCCATCTCTCAGCTCAGATGGGGAGAACTCTCAATATGTTGGTACAGAATCTCCCCAGGTATTGTTTGATGGCCTACTCACCCTAAAAATTAACACTGTCACTAACCATTGACAGATAAATAAATACCTCCGACCTCCTCCCCCCATTGGAGAGGGAAAAGCAATTCAATTTTGTATTGTCATTGAACCATTTATCACAGGAAAATGCACCATGTGCAATTACGGCCGTCTTATGGTGGTAGCCATTATAAAGCTGCTGAATAAAGGAAGAAGCAAGGATTAGAGCAACAGGTTCACAAAACTGTGGCATGAAGTGCATCCAAGTAGTAGGACTAGGCAAGGAGCATAAATTCCAACAAATAGTAGTCAGTCGATCAGTTTTAGAGAGGAGACCATGGAAAACAAATACAACATATCATATTGTTATTTTCACAAAAAAAAATTCTTTTAGTTTTACAGTTGGGCATCAGAGTATTGCTCAAGCAACCCATCTGGTAATATTTCTAACAATACTGACAACATTGAAGATTTACTCCACAAAGAGAACCCATCTGGTGGTGGGAGGGCTAACAACTCCCAACTTGAATGCCAGTTAGCAGAGATAGGGTAGTCCATCATAATTGATCGAAGGCATGTAAGACACCTGAGTGGTATAAAGGTCATGGAAGATTTGAAGCCCAAGGTGGAGTTCTGCTGAAACTCATATCATCATTTGTTACACATACTACATGACTGTGGCTAATCTTGGTCAACATAACATTAATATTATTAATGTATTTTGTTTACTAGAAACCAAGGTTAGATAGATGAACTTAGGGCTGAATTCTTAACCATAGTTAGAATTTTAAATTCTCCATGTCGCAGAAGATTTCTAACCCAAGTGAGGCATTCTTTATATACCCACATATGGAGTACATGTCTATGAGAGTAGATCCAATAAACCCTGAGCTTAATATGATATCATCTGCAAACAGATAAGCATGAACCCATTTCCCTTCCTCTACACCAGCCCAAGTCTGCAATGGCTGTTAGAACATTGACTATAGCAGCACTATCAAGTTGAACTCTCAGCCTCAACATCTCCCTAAATAAATATATATATATATATATATATATATATATATATATATATCCTGATGTCATGTCAGTCCAAGAAACCACATCTCTATGATGCTTCTTCTGGAAAAGCTCTCAAGTAAGCCCACATCTTTCACAATTCACTCAATACCGACAAAGCATATAACAACACACCGAGGTATACATACAACACGATCGGCATACAATTTGTTTTTCTAGCATATGACACTAAGTTCGATTGGGATACAACCGGTTATGGACTAAGACTAACTTGTTAGTCTACACTTGGAATACAACTCTTGAAAATGACTCTAATGCCTTGTTCAATCATGGTACCAGTTCTAAGTGACCCAAGGGTCTTTGATTCCTAGGCTCTGATACCACTTCTGTCGTGCGCCAAAATACCCCCTAGGAGTTAAGGGATACTTTAAGTGTGACTATACTTAACCCGACAAACCATCATGTAATGAACAAGGTAATGACATACAAAAATAGAAACATATAACAGAGTGCGGAAGCTAAAATAGTGCGGAAGCATGAATCAAAATTTTCTTTTTCTATCCATAACCTGTATTCCAAGTTTATACAAAACATAACAAGTACAGGTGGACATGCCCACCATCAAAATACAGAAGATACAAGTCTCTCTCTCTATCTCCATACCCCCTACTCACAGTAGTCTAGATATGGCCACACATCTAGATCTCTATCCTCCTGTGGTTGAATTAGAATAGACGCCACCTCCTCGACGTATTCTTCCTCAACCCAAGGTTCAAGGTCGAAGGTACCCACCGGACCTGCCAACATGAAATGTACTGCTGAGTATGAAATACTCAGCAAGTACAAGCTACTAACTGACAATAACAATAACGAACTATGATAGCAATAACTCATTTCAATTCATAACATCAACATTTGAAGTAATACAAAATCAATAATGGAAGTAATGCAAGATCAATAATTATAGAAATACTATAATCGTGACATGCATAGAATAATGCAAAACTCCGATAAAACCCATTCTTAACAATCATGACTTGTTCTTGAAAATAGTCTTTCGTGTTTTTCTAAACTTGCTTGTCGTGATTAAACTTGTTCTTGTATCGTGGGAATCACACATGTCTTATCTTGTTCTTGTTTGGAATCACACTTGTCATGTTTGTCTTGTCATGTCTTGACATGTCTTGACTTGCCTTGCTATGCTTAACTTGTGAGCTAGATGTTAGTGCCCTTATAGCGACTTGTGAGCCGGATACGTAAGTATCCTTCAACGAAACGTAAATAGAAAGCAACTTGTGAGCCAGATACATAAGTATCCTTTAGCGAAATAGAAAAGGCACACTAACATCCTTGAACGGCCCTCTATCCGGCTTTATCAACTTGCTTACTTGTGAGCCAGGTATGACATATCTTGCGATATGCCCTACCCTTGACCGGCCCGATGTCCAGTTTTATCAACTTGTTTACTTGTGAGCCAGGTATGACATATCTTGCGATATGCCCTACCTTTGACCGGCCCGATGTCCGGCTTTATCATGCGTTTCGCAAATCATGTGTCTTGTTCTTGGTTGGTTTCTCATATACATATACTTTAGAAAACCTCGGTTAATGCATGCATGTGTGTGTGTGTAGCAATTTGTAGTAATCATGATGACATGAACACTTTAAGAATATCACGTAGCATTTCAATTCCGTCAATAGTCATGTGAGAAACTAAGAACATATACGTTGCATTTAGTCAAAATTATAATTTGGGGAAAACTACACAATTCATGCATTCATAATCTTCGTTTAATTCATTTAATTTCCATTTATGCATTTCATCAAACAATTGGTGTGCAACATTTACATAAGCATTTTATTCAGGTTATTACTTCATAATCTGCATCCAACACAGTGTGTTCCTTATGTGTACATTGCCCTTCCACCATTCTACCACACCACATACATCACAACACATGACATCCAATCGCCTCAACCCATTTACATCTTACACATGCATACACCTTAGTTTATCTTGTTCATTTTAGGGATAACAATGCATTCCAACAAAAGGAAACATACACAAGATCAATCCACATAATTAAAGGGAAACCTAGGTTATTACTAAGCTAGTTAGGAGGGTGTACTAACCTTGAGGATTTCTCTTAATCTTGAAGAGAAAACCCTTGATTTGAAATCTCAAGCTTGAGGAAGAACACCTCCTTTGAATGGAAAAGTTCTTGCTTGATTGGGGGAGATCCACTTGACTTGAGCTCCTCTTGATCTTAGATGCAAACCCATCTTGAAGAATCCCCAAATCTCCTCTTCTCCTCTTTCTCTCCTTAGGTTTAGAAAACCCCCCAAATGAGATCCCTATTATAAGTCAAGGGTTTAAAACCCTCAAATTCGGAATCAGCAACTGTATGCGATCGTTCGCATGCTAACTGCGATCGATCGCAGATCCAGTGCGATCAATCGCACCCTAGGGCGATCTGTCGCACATGAACCTGAAAGTTTTTGTCAAGTTCTTCCCTGTATGCAATCGATCGCATACCCTTGCGATCGATCGCAGATCCCCATGTGATCTAACGCACATGGAGGGGACCTATCGCACATGAACCTGAAGGTTTTTGGCCAATTTCCACTGTATGCGATCGATCGCACCTTACCTGCAATCGATCGCACTCCCAGATTTTCTGTATTTTCACCTGTAGACCACCCTTGGGTGTTTCCAACTCCATTTTCATCATCCTTAGGTTACTAAACCCCCTTCTTCACGCTGCCCATGGGTCACTAATATCTATTTTCTCATAAAATATCGAATTCAACTACGTGGGAAACCATTTGACCATGAAAACACTATTCATTAGCCATGAAAAGTTCCGGGGTGCTACATCCTCCCCTCTCTTACAAAAATTTCATCCTCGAAATTAGGACGATACATACATGTATAAAATAACAAAAAAAATTTTACATGGCAATACATAATGCCTTATACAAATAACTCTGGGTATTTTTCTTTGACTTCGGCCTCGCACTCTCATGTGGCCTCTTCTCTAGCATGATGTTGCCATTGAATGAGGACCAATGAAATTGTTTTGTTGCGTAACACTTGATCTCTACGATCCAAGACTTGAATCGACTTCTCTACTAATATGAGGTCCTCTAAGATTTCCAACAGCTCATGGTCGATTACATGCGAAGGATTGGAGATGTATTTTTGGAGCATTGACACATGGAACACGTTGTGGATCGCGGCCATATAAGTTGGGAGAGCTACCCAGTACGCAACTTCATCAACTCTAGTAATAATTCCAAATGGCCCAACATACCGAGGACTGAGCTTTCCCCTCTTGCCGAACCTCATGATCCCTTTGCTAGGTGATATCTTCACAAACACAAGGTCACCAACTCAAAACTCAAGATCTCTCATACGGGTGTCGGCATAACTCTTTTGTCGATCCTGTGTAGCCTTTAACCTTTCTCTGATTATCTTGACCCTGTCTGCGGTCTATTCAATCAACTCGAGGCCTAACACTTTCCATTCACCAACTTCGTTCCAATACAAAGGGGATCTACAACTTCTCCCGTAAAAAGCCTCAAAAGGCGCCATCTGGATGCTCGCCTGATAACTGTTATTGTAAACAAATTCCATTAAAGGCAAGTGATCTTCCCAACTGCCTTTAAAGTCCAGCATGCAGGCTCAGAGTGTGTCCTCTATCACCTGATTCCCCCTCTCGGTTTGACCATCAGTCTGTGGATTAAAAGCCGTGCTAAGGTCCAAACGGGAACCCATGGCATTCTGAAACTCTTCTAGAACCTGGTCGTGAATCTTGGATCCCTATCTGATACAATGCTCACTGACACTTCATGCAACCGAACTATTTCTTTGATGTACAGTGTAACTAGTTGGTTTGAGTTGAATGTAGTCCGATAAGGTAAGAAGTGGTCGGATTTCGTCAGTCTGTCAACTACAACCCATATAGCACCGGAGTTCTTAGCAGTCCGTGGCAACCCCACACTGAAGTCCCTAAAAATGTTCTCCCATTTCCACTCGAGAATAGGGAGGGACTGTAATAGTTCAGCTGGCCCCATATGCTCAGCCTTGACCTGTTGGCACACTAAGCATCTAGATACATACTCCGCTACTTCTCTTTTCATGTTCCGCCACCAGAAAAGTCCTTTGAGGTTCCGATACATCTTGGTACCCCCAGGGTGTACTGTGTATTTGTATCGGTGAGCTTCTTCCAAGATCTCTCGTCTAAGCTCCTCATCGGTAGGAACACATGTTCTTCCACTGAATGTGATAGTTCCATCTCCCCTGGTGGTGAAGTCCTCGCTACCCTTACTCATCATCTTGTCTCGGTAGGCAAGTAGTTCGGCATCCGATTCCTGCAACTCTTGGATCCTGACCAATATGTAAGGCATAACGGTGATGTTAGCCATTACCGGCCCAAAGGTAGGAAGACTAAAATTGATGTCAAGGTTAGAAGCATCCTCCAACAACTTTCACTCTTGCACCATCATATGAGCTAAGAGTCCCTGAGGTTTCCTGCTAAGGGCATCTGCCACTACATTTGCCTTACCCGGATGGTATTGAATGAAACATTCATAATCTTTCAAAAACTCTATCCATCGCCTTTGCCTCAGATTCAGCTCTTTCTATACTTAAGACTTTTATGGTCTGTGAACACATCAAACTATTCCCTATAAAGGTAGTGCTACCATATCTTCAATGCAAACACCACTGTGGCAAGTTCTAAGTCGTGTGTAGGGTAGTTCTTTTCATGATCTTTCAATTGTCTTGAAGCATATGCAATAACCTTCTTGTTTTGCATCAAGACGCACCCTAACCCGACGTGCAAGGCATCACTATAAACGACAAAATCGCCACTCCCGGATGACACTGTGAGGATAGGAGCGGTAGTGAGCCACTTCTTCAACTCCTGGAAGCTGATCATGCATCTATCACTCCATACAAACCTAACATTCCTCCTCGTAAGATAAGTGAGCGGGGTCGTCAAACTGGAGAATCCTTCCACAAATCTCCTATAGTAGCCTGCCAATCTGAGGAAACTCCGAATCTCAGTACACTTCTGGGTCTCTACTAGCTCATCACTGCCTCTATCTTCACCGGATCAACTGAGATGCCTTCGGCTGACACCATATGCCCGAGGAATGCTACTTTCTCAAACCAGAATTTGCACTTGCTTAGTTTGACATATAGTTGGTGCTCTCGAAGAATTTCAAGAATGAGGCAAAGGTCTCGCTCATGATCTTCCCGTGTCTGGTATGTCGCGACCCAAAACCCACCCTAATAGTTAGAGTGAATCTTGGACGACTTATCATGACTTACTTGACAAACCAACCTGCAAAACATATGGAGCATATACAATAGAGGACCTAATAGCGGAAACATAAACTAACATAGTACAGCGGAAGACTAACTAAACCTCTAAGTACATATACATCATCAAAGTTTTGAACAAAATGAAATCACAAAAGAAAGTGCAGACATGCCTGCCAAAACACATGAATATAATCTCTTAAGCTCACCCACAATCACTCAGAATCTACCACCTAGTAGTAACCCTCTACCGGAGGTTCCTCCACAGGTTTCTCAACATACCTCTCCTCCACCCATGGGCTAGGAGCACAGATGTCAAAAGGAGCCGCTGCTCCACTATCACTTACCGACATGAGAAGTACGGCTGAGCATGGAATACTCAGCGGGTACCAAATACTAACCAATAGTCATAGCATGATAATGATAGAGTAAAGCAGGAAGCAGTTCATATAATTAACAAGAAAAGTAAACAGTTTATAGTTCATGCTTGTATCATATCAAAGTCGGAAAACTCTTGAAATCATCTTTTATTTAACTTAACTTGAAATTCTCATTTCATGGGTGAAAACTTGTTATGTCTGTCTTGCGTGTTATGTCATGCATGCTTGCTTGAAATTTAAACATGCTCATGCAACTTGTGAGGTACACTTGCGAGGGAGGGGAGATCCCTCTTTCAATGAGATGTACTTGCGAGGGAAGAGAGACCATTCTTTCAATGAGATGCACTTGAAAGGGAAGGGAGACCATTCTTTCAATGAGATGCACTTGCGAGGGAAGGGAGACCCTTCTTTCAATGAGATGCACTTGAGAGGGAAGGGAGACCCCTCCTTAATGAGATGCACTTGTTCTTATCAAAAGCGAGGCAAAACATATCGTAAGATATGTCCTACCTCTAAAATCCTTATTCTTGAAAACACCGGTAAACCATATCATGCATGCCATGCTCGTGAATCGTGTACATGCTTTAACTTGGAATTTAATATGACATTGGGATTTCATCAATACATAGAATATCATTAATTTAAACAAGTAATTATTCATGCCATTTAGAGAAAGCAATTAATCACACTATCATAAACCTTAGAATTTCTATACACTTTTAATCATGCATTTCTTAATTTACAATTCATTTTCTTCACCTTGACATTTCATCAAACATGTGGTGTGTACATTATTGGTTAGAACCTATACCATGCTTTTCTAGATGAGTTAATGTTCACAACATACACGTGCGTTCATTATTGGTACAATACCCCTCCCATTTCATTCATCACAACACATCCACACGGCATCCATTGCCCCACATCCATTTCCACACCACAATCCATCTTCTATTATGTTCATACTTTAGGAAAACTAGAAAGAAGGGAAGAAAAGAGAGAATAGCATATGGTACCAACCTTGAAAAGCGAGGAAAAGCCTCCAAAACGTTCGTGGAGTCGCTGCACTAGCTTGGAGAACGTGTCCCTCACTTGCTTGAAGTTGGATTTGAAGAATCCAAGCCTTGAGGATGATTGTGGGTTCCCAAAACCCTTGATTTGCTTCAATAGGATGCCCTAGGGTTCAACACCCTTTCTACTCTCTCACTCCCTCTCAAAATACTCTAAGTGTGGTGAATGAGACCCCCAAGACTCGAGCAATCCTTAATAGGCAAGGGTGAAACGATCAAATGACAAAAAAGCCCTTAATGAAATTATGCAAAAAAGCAATAGACCAATCGATCGGTGGTTATGATCGAGCGATCGGTCGCCTACCCAGCGATCGGTGTTCTTGATCGAACAAGCGGTCAAAAACACCTTCTCTGGAATTTTTCCCATACAAATTAGTTAACCAGTCGATAGCTACCGATCGATCGGTTGTGGACCAATCGATCGCTAATATGGACTGAGCGATCGGTTATGGACCGATCGATCGCTCTCGTGACCGAGCGATCGGTTCTCTGCAGGTTTTGACATTAAGTCTATTTTTCACCCATTTCTACTACTTGGACTTATCCTACTTCCCTTTTGACCTCTTATAAACATGACTAGGACCCTTTCAAGGCTTATAGACATTATTTAAATAATTTATTTAATTAATTATAGCATTCTTGCAAAATTCTCAAAGTTTCCAATTGTCATTTCATAAAAAATGGAGATTACAAGGGCATCATGCCTTGCCACACATTCCAATACTTATGCAAAAAGTTCTGGGGCTCTACATCCTCCCCCCTTATAAAACTTTTGTCCCCAAAATTTGGACGATACTTGCATTACAAAATCAAGAAAAAATTACAAGTCATATACAAAACTCATTCAAACAACTCCGGTACTTTGCTTTAACTTCGGCCTCGTGCTCCCACGTAGCCTCTTCTTGAGCATGATGTTGCCATTGCACGAGAACGAACGAGATAGTCTTGTTGCCAAGGATTTGATCTCTCCGATCCAATATATGAACTAGCTTTTCAACCAAAGTGAGGTCCTCTCGGATTTCCAACTGTTCCATGTCTATGACATGCAAAGGGTTCGCAATGTACTTCCGAAGCATAGACACATGAAAAACGTTGTGAACTGCGGCCATGTGAGATGGAAGAGCTACCCGGTAAGCAACTTCACCAACTCGCGTGATAATCTCAAACGGTCCAACATATCGAGGGCTGAGCTTGCCTCGCCTGCCAAATCTCATAATCCCCTTGCTAGGAGATACCTTCACAAAGACTCAATCCCCAACTTGGAATTCCAAGTCCCTACGGCGAGTGTCAGCATAGCCCTTTGGACGATCTTGAGCGGCTTTCAACCGATCTCGGATGATCTTAACCTTGTTCGCAGTTTGCTCGATCAACTCTGGTCCTAACACTTTTCTCTCTCCTACCTCATCCTAGTAGAGAGGAGACCTACAGCTTCGCCCATACAAGGCCTCAAATGGTGTCATTTGGATGCTCGCCTAGTAGCTATTATTATAAGCGAATTCAACCAAAGGCAAGTGTTCTTCCCAGCTGCCCTTGAAATCCAATATACATGCCTGAAGCATGTCTTCGATGATTTGGTTTACTCTCTCGGTTTGTCCATCCATTTATGGATGAAAGGCGGTGCTGAATCAAGTTCAGGAACCCATAGCGTCCTGAAAACTCTTCCAGAACCTAGATGTGAATCTTGGATCCCGATCCGACACAATACTGACTTGTACCCTGTGCAACCGAACAACTTCCTTGATATATAATGTAGCTAATTGGTTCGAGTTAAATGTAGTCCGATATGGCAAAAAATGGGTGGAATTCATCAAACTGTCCACCATAACCCATATCGCATCTGAGCTCCTAGCCGTACGTGGCAAACCATCAATGAAGTCCATGGAGATGTGCTCTCATTTTCACTCGGGAATAGGGAGGGACTATAATAGACCCGTCGATCTCAAGTGCTCTGCCTTCACCTATTGGCACACCAAACACCAGGATACATATTCTGCAACATCCCTCCTCATATTTCATCACCAAAAGTGTCCCTTGAGGTTCCGATACATCTTTGTACCCCCAGGATGCACTGTGTACTTCGAACGGTGGGCTTCATCCATAATCTCTCTCCGAAGATCCTCAACACACAATCTTCCCTTGAATGTAATAGCACCTCAGCTAGTGAGAGAGAAGTCCTCACTACCCTTAGCAACCTCATTGTCCCGGAAAGCCAACAATTCAGCATTTGTGGTTTGAAACTCTTTGATCAGATCTATAATGTACGGTCTAACTGTGATATTTGCCAAGACAAGGCTGCGGATGGAATCATTCACACTGATGTCCAGATTAGCCAAATCTTCCAATAGTCTCCACTCCCGCACCAACATGTGAGCCAACAAACCCAGAGGTCTTCTACTCAAAGCGTCCGCCGCTACATTTGCTTTGCCTAGGTGGTATTGGATGGTGCATTCATAGTCTTTCAAAAATTTCATCCAACGCCGTTGCCGTAAATTTAGCTCCTTTTGGGAAAAGAGGTACTTGAGGCTCTTGTGGTCCGTGAACACATAGAACTCTTCCTGGTAAAGATAATGTTGCCAAATCTTAAGTGCAAACATGACTGCAGCAAGCTCCAAGTCGTGTGTGGGGTAATTCTTTTCATGCTCCTTTAATTGCCTTGATGCATAGGCAATGACCTTCTTATACTGCATGAGGACACACCCAAGTCCAACGTGCGAGGCATCACTGTACACCTCATAACCACCGCGTCCGGATGGCATCGTAAGGATGGGGGCCGTGGTAAGCTGCTTTTTCAGTTCCGTGAAACTGATCTCGCACCTATCGCTCCATACAAACTTGGCGTTCTTCCTTGTCAGGTACGTGAGAGGTGCTGCAAGGCTGGAGAAACCCTTAACAAATCTCCGGTAATAGCCTGCCAACCCAAGGAAGCTGCGTATTTCTATGACACTTTTGGGCCTCGCCCAACTCATGACAGCCTCTATCTTCTTCGGATCCACCGAGATGCCTTCCACAGATACAAGGTGGCCTAGGAATGCCACTTCCTCCAACCAAAACTCACACTTGCTTAGTTTGGCATACAGTTTGTGCTCTCTCAGTATTTCCAAAGCATGGCTAAGGTCTCGCTTGTTATCTTCCCATGTCTGGGAATATATCAGGATGTCATCGACAAACACTATCACGCATCGATCCAGGTATGGTTGGAATACCCAATTCATCAAATCCATAAAAGCTGTCGGCGCATTCGTGAGACCAAAAGGCATCACCAAGAACTCGTAATGCCCATACCGAGTCCTGAAGGCAGTTTTGGGAACATCTTCAACCTTGATCTTCAACTGGTGGTAACCTGACTGAAGATCAATCTTAGAGAAAAATCTCACTCCCTTTAACTGATCAAACATGTCATCAATCCTAGGCAATGGATACCTATTCTTTATAGTGACATTTTTTAACTGCCGGTAATCGATGCACATCCGCATCGAGCCATCCTTCTTCTTAACAAACAAAACTGGGGCAGCCCACGGTGAGACACTTGGTCGAATGAAACCAAGGCCTTGCATCTCCCGTAATTGAGTCTTCAACTCCTTGAGTTCAATCGGGGCCATCCTGTACGAGCCCGAAAGATGGGAGCTGTGCCTGGTGCAAGTTCGATCACAAAATCAATCTCTCTGTTTGGAGGCAACCTTGGCAACTCCTCTGGAAATACATCCAGGAATTTTCTCACGACCGGAATAGTCGAAGAGTCCTTTACCTCGAGGTTTGCTAGGCTCAACGCCGTAAAATGGGCGATATCTTTACTTCTCAACCCCCAAAAATGAAATGGCTTTCCTCCCACCAGTCTAAAGAGTACCATCTTCTCAAAGCAAGCTACATGCCCATGATGCGCTGCTAACCAATCCATTTCCAAGATAACGTCGAAGTCCTGGAATCCAAGGACGATAAGATTAGCTGCCAATTCGTGGCTTCCAACTTGGACTGTACTGCCTCTGAAGATGTGATCTGCTACCATTGTCTTACTGAGAGGAGTCAAAATGAATAACTCTGATTCCAGTTGACTAGGCTCCATAAAAAAGCCTTGGGAAAAACTCAGTGAGACAAATGAATGAGTAGACCCGGTGTCAATCAACACTCTAGCCAAACATTCATTGACTAGTAAGGTTGCTGAAATTTTAACTAGCTAAGTCAATCCATGCATCAACATCATATGTATAGATATATAGATATATATAACACGCCATATACGTATATAAGGAATAAGGCGTAACATGATAATTATGGACAATTGAATAACTTTAAACGTGTACCTTGCACAACATCATCCGATGCAAGTGCATCTCCCTTTATCAAGGCAAATACTTGCCCCTGGTTCGCCTTGCGAGGTGGAGGTGTAGATCGGGTAGGCTAGGAGGATGCCTGGTATGGTCCTACTGGGCATGCTGGGGGCCTAATCCCCTGAGACTGGCCTGGCAAATGCTGACTAGGGCAATCTTTGATCAAGTGGCCCTGGCGACCACAGTGGAAACATCCACTCGATGCCTTCCGGTAATCTCCTACCGGGTGCCTTTGGCCGCAAGATGTGCAGACCTCATATATGTAGGTCGGAGGGGCTGGAGGTGGAGCATACCTTACCGCCTGAGGTGCCACTGGCCATGGGGCCGGAAGAACCTGAGGTCATGGTGCCTGAGGCATATACGACCATGGAGCTGGAGGCGCATAAGATGGCCTCATCGGTGGTGCTGGCCACGCATATTGAGGTGGTGCTGGCCATGTGTACTGATAAGGACCGGTCCGAGCCTGCCTCTTTGGAGGTGCTGAACTGCTAGATTGGCCTCTAGCCAAATCCCTCTTCTTGGATACGGCCTCTGAATTGGCCTCGATCAACAAGGCCTTGTCCACTACTTCCGGATAAGTAGCATGCTTGAAAGCTGATACTTTCTCCATAATGATATCCTTGAGCCCTTGTTCAAACCTCCTCGCCTTCATTGCCTCAGTGGTAATCATGTGAGTCGCGAAGCGTGATAGCTCCGAGAACTTGGCCCCATATTGAGTCACCGACATCGAACCTTGCTCAAGGTTGATGAATTCTCTCTCTTTCTTTTCCCGAGCTCCAATCGGAAAGTACTTCTTGTAGAAGGTATCCTTGAACTTGTCCCAAGTCTAGGGCTGGCCTTGCATGGTCAAATCTTGAGTCTTCAAGGCGGATAACCACCAATGGTGTGCCTCACCCTCTAGCATGAAAACAACCCATGCCACTTTCTCTTCCTCTGTCGGAGAGAGGACTGCGAATATCTTCTTCAACTGGAGGATCCAAGCCTCCGCAGCAAGAGGGTCCACACTCCCATGGAATGATGGAGGCCTCAGTCTCCGAAATGCCTCAACCCCAGTTGTACGATGTACTGGAGCTGCAGGCAGTGGAGTAGGTGCCACTGATGATGGTATAGTCTACCGAGCTGCCAGTATGACGAGTGTCTCAACAATAGAGCCTAAGACCTGAGAGAGGTCCGGCTGCTCATCCTCATCCCGTGAAGAAGAGGAAGCTCTGGTTGTGGCCCACGACCCCGTGTGCCCCGCCTCATGACTAAATGAGTCTAACTTTGAACTACAATTTATCACAGTTCCATTTCACAACAGTTCAAATTGTATTATTGATATAATACTATTATACATTGCATTATAACCATCAGTGTATACATAATAGACTTAGTGTTCTAGCATTTCTAAGACCCGTACTTGATTGAAACAACCATTTAGACTAAGACTAAAGTTTAGTCTTACACTTGGAACATGACTCGTTTCTGGCTTACTTCCTTCCTAATTTGCTTCCTGACCTATGCTCTTGTCAAGCTGTGGTACTAGATTCTAAGTGACCCTAAAGACTTATAGCCTAAGCTTCGATACCACTTCTGTCGTGACCCAATCACTCAGAATCTACCACCTAATAGTAACCCTCTACTGGAGGTTCCTCCACAGGTTCCTCAACATACCCCTCCTCCACCCATGGGTCAGGAGCATAGATGTCAAAAGGAACTGCTGCTCCACTATCACCTGCTGACATGAGAAGTACGGCTGAGTATGAAATACTCAGCAGGTACCAAATACTAACCAACAGTCATAGCATGATAATGACAGAGTAAAGCAGGAAGCAGTTCATGTAATTAACAAGAAAAGTAAACAGTTTATAGTTCATGCTTGTATCATATCAAAGTCGGAAAAAATCTTGAAATCATCTTGTATTTGGCTTAACTTGAAATGCTCATTTCATGCGTGAAAACTTGTCATGTCTGTCTTGCTTGTCTGTCATGCGTGCTTGCTTGAAATTTAAACATGCTCATTCAACTTGTGCGGTGCACTTGCGAGGGAGGGGAGACCCCTCTTTCAATGAGATGCACTTGCGAGGGAAGAGAGACCCTTCTTTCAATGAGATGCACTTGAGAGGGAAGGGAGACCCTTCTTTCAATGAGATGCACTAGCGAGGGAAGGGAGACCCTTCTTTCAATGAGATGCACTTGAGAGGGAAGGGAGACCCCTCCTTAATGATATGCACTTGTTCTTGTCAAGAGCGAGGCAAAACATATCGTAAATATGTCTTACCTCTAAAATCCTTATTCTTGTAAACACTGATAAACCATATCATGCATGGCATGCTCGTGAATCGTGTACATGTTTTAATTTGGAATTTAATATGACATTGGGATTTCATCAATACATAAAATATCATTAATTTAAACAAGTAATTATTCATGCCATTTAGAGAAAGCAATTAATCACACTATCATAAACCCTAGAATTTTCATACACTTTTAATCATGCATTTCTTGATTTACAATTCATTTTCTTCACCTTGGCATTTCATCAAACATGTGGTGTGTACATTATTGGCTAGAACCTATACCATGCTTTTCTAGATGGGTTAATGTTCACAACATACACGTGCGTTCATTATTGGTATAATACCCCTCCTATTTCATTCATCATAACACATCCACATGGCATCCATCGCCCCACATCCATTTCCACACCACAATCCATCTTCTATTATGTTTATACTTTAGGAAAACTAGAAAGAAGGGAAGAAAAGAGAGAATATGAGCTAGGAGGGTAGCATATGGTATTGACCTTGAAAAGGCAAGGAAAACCCTCCAAAACGTGCATGGATTCGCTGCCCTAGCTTGGAGAACGTGTCCCTCACTTGCTTGAAGTTGGATTTGTAGAATCCAAGCCTTGAGGATGATTGTGGGATCCCAAAACCCTTGATTTGCTTCAATAGGATGCCCTAGGGTTCAAAACCCTTTCTACTCTCTCACTCCCTCTCAAAATACTCTAAGTGTGGTGAATGAGACCCCCAAGACTCGAGCAAGCCTTAATAGGCAAGGGTGAAACACCCAATGACGAAAAAGCCCTTAATGAAATTCTGTAAAAACGCGATAGACCGATCGATCGGTGGTTATGACCGAGCGATTGGTCGCCTACCGAGCGATCAGTGTTATTGATTGAGCGATCGGTCAAAAACACCCTCTCTGAAATTTTTTCCATACAAATTAGTTAACTAGTCGATAGCTACCGATCGATCGCTAATATGGACCGAGCGATCAGTTATGGACCAATTGATTGCTCTCGTGACCGAGCGATCAGTTCTCTACAGGTTTTGACACTAAGTCCATTTTTCACCCATTCCTACTACTTGGACTTATCCTACTTTCCTTTTGACCTCTTCTAAACATGACTAGGACCCTTTCAAGGCTTATAGACATTATTAAATAATTTATTTAATTAATTATTGCATTCTTACAAAATTCTCAAAGTTTCCAATTCTCATTTAATGAAAAATGGAGATTACAAGGGCATTATGCCTTGCCACGCATTCCAAGACATATGCAAAAAGTTTCAGCGATCTACATGGGAATACACCAAGATGTTATCTATGAACACCACGACACATTGATTGAGATAGGATTTGAACACCCGGTTCATCAAGTCCATGAATGCCACCGGTGCATTTGTCAACCCAAAAGGCATGACAAGGAACTCGTAATGACCATACTGAGTCCTGAAAGCCATCTTTGGAATATCTTCTGCCTTAATCTTTAACTGATGATATCCCAATCTAAGATCAATCTTGGAGAAAAATTTCGCTCATTTCAGTTGGTCAAACAAGTTGTCTATCCGAAGCAAATGATAACGATTCTTGATTGTGACCTTCTTCAATTGACTGTAATCGATGCACATCCTCATCAACCCATCCTTCTTCTTCACGAAGAGTACAGGAGCTCCCCATGGTGACACACTCGGTCTAATGAATCTCAGGCTTTGCAGTTCATCCAACTGTACCTTCAACTCCTTGAGTTCAATCGGGGCCATCCTATAAGGAGCCCTAAAGATCGGAGTAGTACCGGGTGCAAGCTTTATTGCGAACTCAATTTCTCTAACTAGAGGCAATCTAGACAATTCCTCTGGAAAAATATCCAGGAATTCACTCACAACCGAAATGGTTGAGGAGTTTTGTGCCTCTGGGTTCGCTAAGCTTAAAGCTGCGAAGCGGGGTAATATCCCTTCCTTGTAGCCCTTGAAAGTGAAATGGCTTTACTCCTTTCGGCCTGAATTTCACCACCTTCTCAAAGCATGCCACATATCCATGGTGAGTCGATAGCCAATCCATCCTAAGAATGACATCGAAGTCCAAATCTTGGAAGTCCAGGATGATGAGGTTGGCCAACAACTTGTTCTGTCCCACTTAAACCACACAGTCCTTGTACATTTGGTCCGTCTCTACCGACTTGCCAAGCGGAGTCGAAATGGGTAACTCCTGCTCCAACAGACTACACTCAGTTGAAAAACCCTTCGCAAAACTTGGCAAGATGAAGGAATGAGTGGATCCTGTGTCGATCAACACTCGAGCTAGGCATTCGTTTACTAATAAGGCGCATGTGTAATTAAATAATTAACATCAATAGATTTCAAGTAAGAGCATGCATCATACATAGGTGGCCTATTGTATAACTAACAAACATATCACATAATAGCAAGTATTCACACTTAAAACTCTAGCATTCTTGCGTACCTTGCATGATATCATCCGATGCACGTGCATCTCTCTCTGACAGGGCAAAGACCCGATCCTGTGTAGCTTGGTGCGGCGGCCGTGTAGACTGTGAGGGCCTCAACGCTGATGAAGAGCTCTGCTGAGATGATTGCCTGACCGAGGGCTTATTCCACTAAGATTGAGCCGAAAAATGACGTCGGGGATAATCTCTGATCATGTGGCCTTGATCACCACAATGAAAGCATACCCCCGAGATCTTCCTGTACTCTCCAGCCAAATGCCTCCTACCACAATAGTCATAGGGCTCCTAAGAGTAGGTAGAAGGTGTGTATCCCGTGGCTTGAGTTAGTGCAGGGCAAGGAGCCTGTGTAGTTGCTGAGCACAAAGCTGGAGGAAGAAAAGGGCAAGTAGACTGAGGTGCAGAGTACAACCTCTGTAACTGTGCTGGCCCTGAAGGCTGATATGACATAGTCCTAGCTCTATTCTCTACTGAGCCACTAGACTGGCTCTTCTCCATTCCTCTTCTCTTGAAGAATTCCTCAGAATTTGACTCTGCCAAGAGTGCTTTATCCACAACTTCTGAATATGTCTCATGCCTAAACATTGAGACTCGATCCTTGAGGTAGGCCTTCAATCCCCTCTCAAACTTACGGGCCTTCATAGCCTCTGTCGCTATCATATGCGGAGCAAACCTGGATAGCTCTGAGAACTTGGCTTTATAAGCCGCCACCGACATATTACCTTGCTCCAAGGTAATGAACTCAACTTCCTTCTTCTCCTTCATCCCGATGGGGAAATACTTCTTGTAGAAGACGTCCAAAAATTCTCCCTAGGTCCAATCGTGACCCTATTGGGTCAAATCCCGGGTCCTAACCGCGGATCTCCACCAATGGTCGGCCTCACCTTTTAGTATAAAGGTGGCCCCCTCTACCTCTGTAGGCAACAAGACTGAAAATATCTTTTTCCATGCTTTGGCAGCTAATCCGCAAAACACAGGAGGCCTCATCCTCTAGAAAGCTTCTATCACTGCTTGTGCTTGATTTGGAGGAGCAACTATAAGTGTGGCATTAGGAGGTGGAGTAGCAGGCTGCCTCGCTGCCAACATAGCCAAAGTCTCGGCTATGGATGTGAAAGCTTGAGCGAAGTCGGGTTGTTCATCACTCGAGGGGGCATCACTTCCACTACCCCTTGTATTATATCCACGACCTCGCGCACCACGTCTCATGATTTACTCCTGAGAACGATAGTATAACATGAGTCTAACTTGGTATCCATTTAATAACTATTTCATAATTCACTCAATACCGACAAAGCATATAACAACACGCCAAGGTATACATACAACACGATCGACATACAATTTGTTTTTATAGCGTATGACACTAAGTTCGGTTGGGTTACAACCGGTTATGGACAAGACTAACTTGTTAGTCTACACTTGGAATACAACTCTTGAGAATGACTCTAATGCCTTGTTTAATCATGGTATTAGTTCGAAGTGACCCTAGGGACTCTGATGCCTAGGCTCTAATACCACTTCTGTTTTGCCCCAAAATACCCCCTAGGAGTTAGGGGATACTTTAGGTATGACTATACTTAACCTGGCAAACCATCCTGTAATGAACAAGGTAATGATGTACAAAAATAGAAACATATAACAGAGTGCGGATGCTAAAATAGTGCGGAAGCGTGAATCAACTTTTTCTTTTTCTATACATAGCGTATATTCTAAGTTTATGGCCACACATCTAGATCTCTATCCTCCTGTGGCTGAATTGGAATAGGCGCCGCCTCCTTGACATATTCTTCCTTAACCCAAGGTTCAGGGTCGAAGGTACCCACCGGATCTGCTGACATGAAATATACGGCTGAGTATGGAATACTTAGCGAATACAAGCTACTAACTAACAATAACAATAACAATAACGAACTACGATAGCAGTAACTCATTTCAATTCATAACATCAACATTTGAAGTAATACACAATCAATAATGGAAGCAATGCAAGATCAATAATTAAAGAAATACTATGATCGTGACATGCATGGAATAATGCAGAACTTCGATAAAACCCATAGTTAACAATCATGACTTGTTCTTGAGAATAGCCTTTCGTGTTTTTCTACATTTGCTTGTCATGATTAAACTTGTTATTGTCTTGTTCTTGTATCGTGGGAATCACACATGTCTTGTCTTGTTCTTGTTTGGAATCACACTTGTGATGTTTGTCTTGTCATGTCTTGACTTGCCTTGCCATGCTTAACTTATGAGCTAGATGTTAGTGCCCTTGTAGCGACTTGTGAGCTGGATACGTAAGTATCCTTTAGCGAAACATGAATAGAAAGCAACTGAGATTCCATTGTGGAAGACACCATTTTTTCTGAGGAATTGGCCATGATATATCTGATCCATGCATAATATCATGAAAAATGGATACCCATTTTTGACTGCTACTTAGTATCGGCAATAGGTCTGAAAAAGTATCTAAAAGGGTTAAATTTAGATATTTGCACCCTGTCGAAGTAAGGAACCATGGCATATATGTTTGAAACAGATTCCATTTTGAGAGATTTGAAAAAGCACTATCTCGTTGAAAGGTTCTATACATCTGCCCTTTCTCAACGCATTTCTTTAGACAAAGACTCCGTTTTTTCCTCTTTTCGGATGGGAAATATTTCTCAGAACACGGAGTGTGAATCAAACCCATGTTTGAATTGAAATTGAGATACTGATGCAAGTTCTTGCCTTCTGAATCAGATAGATTCATACCTGAAAGAGGTTGACAATAAGTTCTTTCAAAGCCGGATACGTAAGTATCCTTCAGCGAAATAAAAAATGCACACTAACATCCTTGACCGACCCTCTATCCGGCTTTATCAACTTGTTTAATTGTGAGCCAGGTATGACATATCTTGCGATATGCCCTACCCTTGACCGGCCCGATGTCCGACTTTATCAACTTGTTTACTTATGAGCCAGGTATGACATATCTTGCGATATGCCCTACCCTTGACCGGCCCGATGTCCGGCTTTATCATGCGTTTCGCAAATCACGTGTCTTGTTCTTGGTTGGTTTCTCATATACATATACTTTAGAAAACCTCGGTTAATGCATGCATGTGTGTGTGTGTAGCAATTTGTAGTAATCATGATGACATGAACACTTTAAGAATATCACGTAGCATTTCAATTCCGTCAATAGTCATGTGAGAAACTAAGAACATATACGTTGCATTTAGTCAAAATTATAATTTGGGGAAAACTACACAATTCATGCATTCATAATCTTCGTTTAATTCATTTAATTTCCATTTATGCATTTCATCAAACAATTGGTGTGCAACATTTAAATAAGCATTTTATTCAGGTTATTACTTCATAATTTGCATCAACACATAGAGTGTGTTCCTTATGTGTACATTGCCCTTCCACCATTCTACCACACCACATACATTACAACACATGACACCTAATCGCCTCAACCCATTCACATCTCATACATCCATACACCTTAGTTTATCTTGTTCATTTTAGGGATAACAATGCATTCCAACAAAAAGAAACATACACAAGATCAATCCACATATTTTAATGGAAACCTAGCTTATTACTAAGCTAGTTAGGAGGGTGTACTAACCTTGAGGATTTCTCTTAATCTTGAAGAGAAAACCCTTGATTTGAAATCTCAAGCTTGAGGAAGAACACCTCCTTTGAATGGAAAAGTTCTTGCTTGATTGGGGGAGATCCACTTGACTTGAGCTCCTCTTGATCTTAGATGCAAACCCCTCTTGAAGAATCCCTAAATCTCCTCTTCTCCTCTTTCTCTCCTTAGGTTTAGAAAACCCCCAAATGAGATCCCTATTATAAGTCAAGGGTTTAAAACCCTCAAATTCGGAATTAGCAACCGTGTGCGATCGATCGCATCCTAAGGCGATTTGTTGCACATGAACCTGAAAGTTTTTATCAAGTTCTTCCCTATATACGATTGATCGCATACCCTTATGATCGATCATAGATCCCTATGCAATCTATCGCACCTTGAGGGGACTTGTCGCACATGAACTCGAAGGTTTTTGACCAATTTCCACTGTATGCGATCGATTGCACCTTACCTGTGATCAATCGCACTTCCCAGATTTTCTGTATTTTTACCTGTAGACCACCCTTGGGTGTTTCCAACTCCATTTTCATCATCCTTAGGTTAATAAACCCCCTTCTTCACGCTGTCCATGGGTCGCTAATATCCATTTTCTCATAAAATATCGAATTCAACTACGTGGAAAACCATTTGGCCATGAAAATACTATTCATTAGCCATGAAAAGTTCCAGGGTGCTATATCTATAAACCAATTTAAAATTTTCTAAAACCCATGATAATGATGGAGATTAAAGTTGGGATAAGTTCTTTGTTAATTCTATGAGAGACATGCTATAGAGGGAATTTTAAAACATTTCAACAATAGGTGTGAATATAGAAAATGATGGAGATTTGTAAGAAGGGAAGGACATGAAAATATAAAAAAAAGTGTGATCGGACAATGGTAGAAAGAACTTACCCGAATTTTCCACAGGAAAAAATAAACAATGCATGATCGGAAAATGGTATAAAGAAATTACATGAATTTGTGTCAAATGTAGAGTAATATAGTGAAAATCATTAAAGCAAGATCCTTCCAGTGATTCCCTAAACCAACTGGTGATGATAGAGGACAGTGGAGGGAAAAAACTCAACGAACGCAGAGAGCGGTTGGGAATGAGAAGAGAGAAACATGGAATGTGGCAGTCATGCTAAATTTTTTTTTGGGTATTGGTTTCGTGCTAGATCGTAATATAAATGGAATGTGGTTAGTTTGTGTAAAATTACTGCAAAGCCCTTTATAGTAGTTGCTCTATTCTAGAGATGAGATAACATAATAAGGGGGATTGTATGGTCATTAAATAAAAAATAATCAACTCTTTTACCCATCATTCTCTTATTATAATCGTAGAGATAATATGATTGAATAAAAGGGCATACATTGTATTATCCAACAGTCACTCATATTGTAGAGTCCTGGACCTTTTTCCTTGTTTAGTAGGGGTTTTATAATCATTTTGGTATCATATGCATGTGTGTATAAAGTTAAGCAAGTTGGAGGGTCAAAATTGATAAAATCCTAAATTTAGGACCACCGATCGATCGGATCTCACAGACCGATCGATCTGAGGATTGCAGGAGATCAACCCAGGCATTCTGTCCCGGGCCGATCGATTGGCCCTCCCAGACCAATTGATTGGCCGAAAATAGAAACAATGCCTAGTTATGCCCCGATCGATCGGGTGTTAGACATGATGCCCATAAAAGTCATTTAGATTGTTAGATTCTTATTAATTTGATTAATAAAGACTTCTTCTTAATCTATTGTGTATTCATTATGGGTAATTGACCATGATCATGAGATGATCTATACGATATGAGATATCGATAAAGATCCTTAGGATATATTGTAAGAAAGTGATGTGATTAGATTATCACAGGCAGATATAACTTTTCGGTTTCTTATACCTTATATAGTCACAGTTGTGGATGAAGCTGGACACTTCACTTATATGGCTGCCAGAATGCTAAGATGTTCTCAATAGTTGACATGTAATTCTATCTTAAACTATTGTAGTAGAGACTACACATCAACATATGGGTGCTTAAATGTACACTGACTGATTGCATTCAATGAGAGACCTCTTGCCTAAACATACTATCAGATAGTTGGTCTCTTATTCACATTGAACGGTTTCGATAATCCTTAGATCTAATGAGTTCATCTATGATTGAGCAGTGATCTGACTGTTTTGATTCCACCAACATATTTTCTAACTTAGGGAATACATTACAGTGATAATTGGATAGTCAGAAAGTTGTTCGAGTCATGATGAATTTCAAACAAGAATTCCATGCTCATTAATTTGAGAGATTATCCAAGTTCTGGGTAAGACAGTTGATTAAGTTCAAATCCTGCGCAGGTGATTTTGAAAACAAAATAAGTTTTGAAATATACTTTTATTAAAAAGTATTATACTTATAAATGATTTTCATGAGAAATTGTTTCTCATGGCTTAATCATAAGTCTTGGAAACCCGGATGATTTGCAATGGGCTATGGGTTAGATAGTATGTCAATCTCGAAGGCCCATTAGGGATAATGTATTTGGAAGGATAAATCGAATTTAAAAGCTCATGTGGCGGGATCCATATTGGTTAATGTTCATACACTGGGATTCAATTACAACATGGATATCTCACGTCACTTGCAATTCCGATGTAATTCCCGTTTAGGGTCAATGGGATAACATTGGGTAAGCCAGGACAAGAATGTCCCAGAGCAATCTGTGGAGGTGCTCACATAAGAAATACAAGCTCAATAATTGATTAAAAGTTAATCAATTATTTTAAGTGATTAAAAGTTAATCATTTAATTAAATAGATTATCTATTGTTTAAATTAATTGTTAATTTAAACATATGGATTATTTTAGCAATTATTTAATTAACATAATTAAAGGGAAAATGGGTTTGACCCATATCCACAAACCCATTAAAATGGACCTTTAATATGGGCCAAAGCTCATGGGTTTAAACCCTAGGGTGGGGCGCCCACTTGGGAATCCTAATTGGATTAGGATTTGTTTAATTGAATAATTGTTGAAATATAATTCCTTTAATTATGGAATTTAAATCCAATGGTTGGATTGCATTAATGATTAAGATGGAATTGTAATTAAATTACAAAAGGGAGTTTTAACTCCCCAAAGTCCACGCCCCATAGAAGCTCACGCCCTCCCCCCCTTGGTGTTGGTCTCCTAGTTTGACTAGGTTTCCTCATTGAGTTAGGATGTTGACTTATCTCTTTTAATTAAGGAATCCTCTTATAATAGGGACTCTTTAATTAATAGAATTACTATAACTAAAGTAGTTATAGATTAAGTAGGAGTTTATTTAATTATTAATAAGAGTTATTGTTAATTAATTAATCCTACTAGATAAGATCAAGTTGAAGTAGGATTAGGATAGGATCCTAGTCTATATATATCCGAACACCCTAGACCATTAAGCACTTTTCTCCAGAATTTTTTCTCTTCTCTCCTCTCTCTCTCCAAACCGTTAGACCCTAGGGAATTTCGTGAGCTATATAGGTGGTGCAAGTTGGGTTTTGCAAATCTAGGGTTTTGAACTCTAGTACTTTTGGTGATAGAAGATCTACACCATTACTCCATATTTTTCCTCTTGCTTATATAATTCCAAAGGAGATTCTAAAGCTTCGTGGGGATAGCGAAGAACAAAGATCGAACTTCTAGTATTGTTTTTGGAGAAATCTCTACAAAAGCATTTACCAAGGTGATATGACTAAAACTCTTAGATAATTTTGATGCTTTCTATGGTGTTAAGATCTAGGGGATCCAGTTTCCGCATAAATTTTTATCCGGATCCCCCTACAAGTGGTATCAGAGCTAATGGTTAGGAGTATTTTTTTTTTGTTTATTTTGATATGGTAATTAAATGGATGATTTAATTCATGAGATGAATTAATTTAGATCTATTTAATATTGCTCGTAGTTTTTATTATTTTATTTGTTCATGAGATGAATAAATAAATATTTTTTATATTATTGAATGAGATTTGATAATTAAATAAATTTTAAAAACTAGTAATATATGTGATATAATTAAATTCGAAATAAAGAGTTTATTTTGAAATTCCTTTAAAATGATTTGATCATTTAATATTTACTTATTAATTGTTTAAAATAATTAATAAATGATTTTTCCCATAAATAGATTTTATTCAAAAAATTATAAAACCCTAATTTATGATATGATCATATTTAGGATTTTCAATTCTCTTATTTTTTATTTTAATCCTGGATAATAGTAGAACTAATCTTGGATAATAGTAGAACCAATCTATATGAAAGGATCTTGCATTCGAGAAAGGATCTTGCATTCGGGAAATAAATAAAATTTTGTAGAGATTTTAAGAAAACTCTATCTTATATTTTAAAAATAATTTTATGAAAATTGTTTTATGGAAAATATAATTATTTTATTTTTTCCAGGGTTAGATCTATATAAGATATAGATTTTATCGAGCGATTTGATAATTGTTATCAAATTTTAAATCCTTTTAAAATAAGAAAAAGTACTCCATCACCATGTAGCATCTATTTTATATAAGATTATAGTTATGAGTCATATTTATGATAATTGTTTATCATTCATGCATTCATATTAGAGGATAATATGTAGTAGGTTTTGGCATTCTATAAAGGGCAAATTCATTCGGTTTCCTTGAAAAGGGCGAATGGAATACTGGTTTCCCTAATGTCATTTAAATTCTATTTAATACATTGGTGGAGATGCTGCGAAGGAGGATGTTGCGATGTGATCTAGATAAGATGATAAAGGAAGGGATCACGAAGGAGTTTGTGAGCTACCTTTATTCTTATCACATTCCTTTGCATCCATGCATTTTAATTTATTGACTCATAACGATTAATCTCGTATACTAATGTTTTATTATCATGAGATGATAACTGCTGTTTATTTTATCATGAGATGATATCTGTTTATATGTTTAATTATTCTATTGAAATAATTGCCCTTGATATATCATGTGTATATAAGACTGGGGATAAGTCCCTAAGTATTATGATCTTCTACCATACACTATGTGATCCTATAGTGGGGAGTGTGAGTAAGCTGACAGACTAAAGCCGGACCCAATTCCTCTCACCTATGAGTGAACATGGTGAAAACTGAATAAGCAAATAGTGGGAGCAATAACGCCAAAGCGTGAGCTTTCATTAGGTGTTTATTAGGTTCATGGTAGGTGGGCACATGAATAAGAGATATTATATAATAACGTCAAAGCGTGAATATAACATCCCTTATAGATTAGACAGAAGATCGAATGCTCCAGGATTCACAAGATGAGATCTATGAAATTGGAGAAGATAGTTTCTATCTGCTTATTCAAGGCGATGTGATGATATGCCCAAAAGCAGGATCACATTAAGCCAGTGTCTAGGTTTTCGATGTCAATTGATTCTTCCCAAATTGGCAATACCATTAGAAATAGACCCATAATCTAATTGGTATTAATGAATACAATAGATCCCTAATACTATCTATTTTGTCATTTGATTAGATCATGACAGGCCTACACCCATTGACTGAAATTCTTCGTGATGAAAAGTTAGTAGGAACTAACTATGTAGACTGGAAAAGAAAGATTAGAATTGTATTTGCCGTAGATAACCTTGACCTATGTCTTAAGACACCTAAGCCTGAAATTCCTCCAGATGCTTCACCGGCCCAAAAGGCTGAGTTGAAGCAATGGGAGAGGTCCAATCAGATGACCAAGTGTTACATACTGGCTTCAATGTCTAACATTTTGCAAAGCCAGCATGAACACATGGATAAGGCTTCTGACATTTTGCAAAACCTTCATGAGATGTTTGGTGAGCAAAATAGGTCAGCTCGACAAGTAAAGTTGAAATCCCTTGTTAACACCAAGATGGTTGAGGGAATCCAGTCTGGGAACGCATCATAAAGATGATAGGCTTATTGAATGAACTGGAAATTCTTGGTGGAGATATGGATGCCATCACTCAAGTTGACACTGTTCTGCAGTCACTCCCTTTGTCATTCAATTCGTTCGTGTTAAATTATAACATGAATAAGAGTGAAATGTCACTAAGTGAGCTTATGAACTCATTTGTAGCTACAGAAGATTTGATCAAAAAGTCAACTAAATGTGAAACTTTAATTGTCGATAAACCTGATACCTCTAAGAAATTTAAAAAGTTTAGAAAATGAAATAAAGGCAAAGAAAAGTTTAAAGACAATAAGGGTAAGGCAAGAGTTGCCAAAGGTTCTTCAAGAAAAGCTGGCAAGGAAAACAAGGACAATGGAAAGTGTTTCCACTGTGGTAAAATAGGCAACTGGAAGAGGAATTGTAGGACTTACCTCGTAACTCTTAAGAAGGGTAGCGAAAGTACTCAAGGTATGAGATACTTTGAAGTACATATTGCTGTTGAGTCTAACTTTCTGGACGGTCCTCCTAACTCATGGTGCGTAGATTTTGGATCCACTGTACATGTTTGCAATTCTTTGCAGGGGTTCAAGGAAACCAGAAAGCCGACCAAACAGGAGTAGAAGCTTAAAGTTGGCTTGGGTGCAAATGTTGTAGTCAAGTCGATTGGCTTGTTTACTCTTTATTTACCTAATGGAAAGACATTAATTTTAGTAGACTGCTTTTATGTGCCTTCAGCAAATTGTAATTTGATTTTAGTATCTAGACTCTTATTTTATGGATTCTCTATCATTTTTGATTCAATTGTTGAAATTAGAAAAGATGGAATGGTCTTAATTACTTGTAATCTCATTAATGGTCTTTATTTAATTTTTCCATTGGTAAATAATGAATGTCTGCAAAGTGACAATGTCTCATCATCTAGAATGTCTGGAATGAAGATACATTGCACTGAGTCTACTTATCTTTGGCATAAGAGACTTGGTCACATTAATCTTGATAGGATCAAGAGTTTAGAAAAAGATGGTCCCCTTGACTTCCTCAAGGTAGAACCACTCCCTCCATGCGAGCCTTGTCTCGAAGGAAAAATGGTCAAAAAGCCTTACCCTAAAAAGGTAGGAAGAGCCGAAGAAAAGTTAAGACTAATACATAGTGATGTATGTGGTCCATTTAATATTATTGCAAGAGGTCAATATCGGTATTTTGTCACATTTACCGATGACTATTCCAGATATGGATATGTCTATTTGATGCAACACAAATCTGACACCTTTGAAAAGTTCAAAGAATTCATATTAGAAGTTAAGAATCAAACTGACAAATCCATAAAGACACTTCGATCAGATCGAGGTGGTGAATACCTCACCAACGAGTTTATGGATTACTTAAGGGATAATGAGATTATCTCGCAATGGACAAGTCCTGCCTCTCCTCAACAAAATGGAGTTTCTGAAAGAAGAAACTGGACCTTATTAGATATGGTTCGCTCTACGATGAGCCATGCCGATGTTCCTTCATATCTTTAGGGATATGCTATACAAACTGCCATTTATATTCTGAACCGGGTTCCATCTAAGTCTATTCCGTTTATACCCTATGAATTGTGGACCGGGTGAAAACCTAGTTTACAACATCTAAGGGTATGGGGTTGTCCTGCGCATGTTCGTAAACTCAAACCCACTAAGTTGGAATCTAGGACAATAGGAGAGCGGTAGTATACATAATTCTTTATGTAGATGACATCCTACTAATTGGGAATGATGTAGGGATGTTATCATCAGTCAAGATATGGCTTTCTCAGTATTTCTCAATGAAAGACTTAGGAGAGGCATCCTATATTCTCGGAATAAAGATCTAAGAGATAGGAAATGCCAAATGTTGGGATTAAGCCAAGCTTCCTACATAGACAAGATATTGTCTAGGTACAGTATGAGTGATTGTAAGACAACACTCATTCCTTTTAGACATGATGTCACTTTGTCTAAAAAGATGCCCCCTACATCAGCTGATGAGATCGAGCAGATGAAGAGGTGTCCTTATGCTTCGGTAGTTGGGATCCTCATGTATGCCATGTTATGTACTAGACCGGATAGCTGTCATGCAGTGGGAGTTGTTAGTTGGTTCCAAAGCAATCCATGTGTTAATCATTGGACTGCAGTGAAGCACATTATGAAGTACCTGAAAAGGACTAGGGATTATGTGCTTACCTTTCAATCAGAAGATTTAGTTGGACTGGGTTATACTGATTCTGATTTCTAATCTGATCCGGACAATAGAGCTTCTACATCTGGGTATGTGTTCACACTGGGCGGTGCTGCTGTCAGTTAGCGCAGCGTAAAGCAGAAGAGTATTGCTGACTCCACCACAGAAGCAGAATATATTGCAACTTCAGAAGCAGCAAAAGAAGCAGTCAGGTTCAGAAGGTTTTTGCAAGGGCTAGGAAATGTTCCTTCAGCACTCAAACCTATCACTCTTTTCCGTGATAGTAATGGTGCAGTAGCCCATAGCAAAGAACCTAAGAACCACAAGAAGATGAAACATGTGGAGTGGAAGTATCATCTCATTCGTGAGATCATTGATAGGCAAGATGTAGTTGTTACAAAGATTAGGTCTCAACTTAATGTTGCAGACCCGATGACCAAGGCTTTATCAGATAAAGTATTTGTAACACACTTAGATAGTATGGGATTGAAATCTATAGCACAGTGACTTTTCGGGCAAGTGGGAGATTGTTAGATATGATGCCCAGAAAAGTCATTTAGATTGTTAGATTCTTATTAATTTGATTAATAAAGACTTCTTCTTAATTTATTGTGTATTCATTATAGGTAATTGACCATGATCATGAGATGATCTATACGATATGAGATATGGATAAAGGTCCTTAGGATATATTGTAGGAAAGTTATGTGATTAGATTATCATAGGCAGATATAACTTTTCGGTTCCTTATACCTTATATAGTCACAGCTATGGGTGAAGTTGGACACTTCACTTATATGGCTGCCAGAATGCTAAGATGTTCTCAATAGTTGAGATGCAGTTCTATTTCGAACTATTGTAGTGGAGACTACACATCAACATATGGGTGCTTAAATGTACACTGACTGATTGCATTCGATGAGAGACCTCTTGCATAAACATACTATTAGATAGTTGGTCTCTCATTCACATTGAACGGTTTCGATGATCCTTAGATCTGATGAGTTCATCTATGACTGAGCAGTGATCTGACTGTTTTAATTCCACTAACGTATTTTCTAACTTAGGGAATACAATACAGTGACAATTAGATAGTCAGAAAGTTGTTCGAGTCATGATGAATTTCAAACAAGAATTCCATGCTCATTAATTTGAGAGATTATCCAAGTTCCGAGTAAGATAGTTGATTAAGTTCAAATCTTGCGCAGGTGATTTTGAAAACAAAATAAGTTTTGAAATATAATTTTATTAAAAAGTATTATACTTATAAAAGGATTTTCTCAAAATATTTTTCATGAGAAATTGTTTCTCATGGCTTAATCATAAGTCTTGGAAACCCGGATGATTTGCAATGGGCTATGGGTTAGATAGTATGTCAATCTCGAAGGCCCATTAGGGATAATGTATTTTGAAGGATAAATCGAATTTAAAAGTTCATGTAGCGGGATCCATATTGGTTAATGTTTATACACTGGGATTGAATTGCAACATGAATATCTCACGTCACTTGCAATTCCGATGTAATTCCCGTTTAGGGTCAATGGGATAACATTGGATAAGCCAGGATAAGAATGTCCCAGAGCAATTTGTGGAGGTGCTCACATAAGAAATACAAGCTCAATAATTGATTAAAAGTTAATCAATTATTTTAAGTGATTAAAAGTTAATCATTTAATTAAATAGATTATCTATTGTTTAAATTAATCGTTAATTTAAACATATGGATTATTTTAGGAATTATTTAATTAACATAATTAAAGGGGAAATGGGTTTGACCCATATCCATAAACCCATTAAAATGGACCTTTAATATGGGCCAAAGCCCATGGGTTTAAACCCTAGGGTGTGGCGCCCACTTGAGGAATCCTAATTGGATTAGGATTTATTTAATTGAATAATTGTTGAAATATAATTCCTTTAATTATGGAATTTAAATCCAATGGTTGGATTGCATTAACGATTAAGATAGAATTGTAATTAGATTACAAAAGGGAGTTTTAATTCCCCAAAGTCCACGCCCCATAAAAGCTCACGCCCCCCCCCCCCTGGTGTTGGTCTCCTAGTTTGACTAGGTTTCCTCATTAAGTTAGGATGTTGACTTATCCCTTTTAATTAAGGAATCCTCTTATAATAAGGAATCTTTAATTAGTAGGATTATTATAACTAAAGTAGTTATAGATTAAGTAGGAGTTTATTTAATTAATAATAAGAGTTATTGTTAATTAATAAATCCTACTAGATAAGATCAAGTTGGAGTAGGATTAGGATAGGATCCTAGTCTATATATACCCCAACACCCTAGACCATTAAGCACTTTTCTCCAGAATTTTTTCTCTTCTCTCCTCTCTCCCTCCAAACCGTGAGACCCTAGGGAGACCCCTAGGGATTTTCGTGAGCTATATAGGTGGTGCAAGTTGGGTTTTGCAAATCTAGGGTTTTGAACTCGAGTACTTTTGGTGATAGAAGGTCTACACCATTACTCCATCTTCTTCCTCTTGCTTATATAATTCCAAAGGAGATTCTAAAGCTTCGTGGGGATAGTGAAGAACAAGGATTGAGCTTCTAGTATTTTTTTTTCGGAGAAATCTCTACAAAGACTTCTGACAGTTCGAGTGGATTAAGCTTCATCGGTGAAAAACATTCACCGAGGTTATATGACTAAAACTCTTAGATAATTTTGATGCTTTCTATGGTGTTAAGATCTAGGGGATCCAGTTTCCGCATAAATTTTTATCCGGATCCCCCTACATCGGGGGTTAGTTCTGATCGATCTGAGTGTGCGATTTTGGTTTTTAAAAACCCCCAAATTGTGAATTTTAGGATTTTTAACCCATGAGACTATAAATAAGAGTTCTATTTCGAGATTTTAGAGTATACTAATCATTTCTAACCTAATTTTGCAAAGGAAGAGAGAAAACCAAGGGTTCTAAAGGAGATTTAGCTTGAAGAAGAAGGGTTTTGCTTGGAGGAGAAGAAGATTAGCTTAGAGATCATTCTCAAAGCTTTAAGAAACTTCATCTTCTGATTTGGATCGAAGGGAAGGATCCCAAAGGTTGATATCCCTTCTAATCTAACTCTATTATTAATCTGTTCTATGATTTCACAGATTAGATAAGATTATTGAATGTTTATTATGAAAATGAGTTGATTACTATACTTGAGATTTACAATGAACTATTAAATGTATTTGATGAATTTGTGAAACATGATAAAGGGAATAGATATTGTATTAAAGTATGTGATGCTGTTTATATTGAATTGGATATATGTAAATGATAATTGATGAGTTGAATGGTATGGATATGGTTTGTGGAGGAAGGGAAGTGATAATAGACGAGTTTTGATTGTATTGTTATGGCTTTGTGGATGGATGTGAATGGATGATGGAGTGTGAATCATGTAGGAAGGGCAATGGTTCATGAATAATGGATTAGATATATTAATATGGATGCTTTGAATTGTAAAATGTAGAAATGATGTTATTGAAATTGTTTAAGTATGTTCAAGAGATATCAATGCATGTTATGATAAATTATGTCATATCTATACTGAATGGTAATTGACATTCGGATAAGTCAAAGCCTAGAGGAAGTCCTTCACATCGGGAATTCTCAAACTTGGGAGATGTAACCTAGCGGTGTTTCTTGGCGGAAGATGGAAATGTAGGCAATGATCGAGTTTGGATATTAATCACGACACTCAAACACAAGTTCATATGTGTGGTAGATTACAAGTCTCACGTGTACACAGGCATGACACGAACATTGTATGGATACTGAACACTAGACATTGAAATATAAGTACAAGAACAAGAACAAGAACATTGCATGATTTTACAAGGACCTTGATATCTCAAGTAGCTCTGGTGATCGTTGATGCTCTCCATGGATAAGATTTCAAGTCCTGAATAATTATCATGGACATTTGATATCTAAGAGCTCTAGGGGCTTACGCTTCTGTCGATGCAACTTCATGGATTTAATACAAAGACCTCGATGACTATTTTTATGGGAAAACAAGCATGTATGAAACTTATACTACAAGTCCAAGAGTCACACAAATACACGAGTCAAGATGATGTCATGATATGTTCACCTGTTTCTGCACTCTGATTATGTACATGTTATATGGAACTGTTATTGAATATGTAATTATCGCATGAACTGAATATTGAGCATGTATATGTGTTATATCTATTATTTGTTAGATTGGATATCCGCTGAGTATTTTCAATGCTCAATCGACCTGTTATTGTTGTTAGGTTCAGTGCAGGAGCATAAGACAGAGTCGTGGATTGAGGAGCAGTAGTTTGAAGAAGGAGAAGTATGTGAGCTTCCACAGGAGGGAGCTAGAGATTTTGATAGTTATCCATATTAGTAGATCATAGTTTACTTTCTGAGTGGTATTTTTTTAGACTTATGTTATTTTAGGATGTTGCTTAGACTATGTGTTTTTATTTGATGGCTTTATTCTACCCGATCATGGTGGGTTATGTTGGGCTTATTTCAGTTGTTCAGGAGGATTTGGATTGTTTATGTCGGAAGAATTATCTTTTAGTTTTGTCCTGTTGCTATTGAAGTCAAGTAAGAATAAGTAATGTAGCGGACCCAAAGTCTCATTATGTCCAAGGTGGGGTTTTGAGGTCGTTACAGAGGTGGTATCAAAGCAAAGGCATTGGAGTCCTTAGGACTAAGATATTATATTTCAAGAATAAGTGATTGGTCTATCTTAGAAAAACAACATCAAGTCTAGGATGGTAGGTTTATTCTAGGCTTATGTTTAGAATTAGTAATATTTGTAAAACTATTTCTGAATGATGAAATGGTTTGTTGTGCTTCAGGATTTGGAAGCTATGAGGAGTGGCACGAGAGGGTAGCGAGAGGGTCATGGAACAGGAAGTAGTGGAGGCACTCCTGATGGTGACGGTCTGCTAGATATGAGCCGTATATTAGAGACTATTGTTACTGCTATCACCCAGGAGATTTCACTCCTAGTGGCAGGGCAGGCAAAGTAGGAAAGGCCGATTGATGCTCACCTACCCCGGCATAATGGAGTGGAAGCTTTTAGGAGGATGGGTCCTCCAGTCTTCTATGGTAGTATAGATCCAGTAGTGGCGGAGTTGTGGATCATGCAACTAGAGAAGATATTCTTCATGCTCGAGCCCACCGATGAGCAGAGGGTGAAATGAGCCCCCTTTGTCATGGAAGGCGAGGCTGAACATTAGTGGAGGGATGCATTTAGGTAGAGTAACGAAGTGCGAGCCGAACAAGAGTGGACATGGGGAGAGTTCCTTGACATCTTCTACGAGAGATACTTTCCGATGTTTGTGAGAGAGCAAAGAGGTTTGAGCGAGGTTTGAAGTATTTTATCTAGGAGAAGGTCTCGATGCATCAGCTCGAAACATGTAGTGAGGTGTACTGGCATGCCTTGATAGCTGAGAAGAATTCTGAGGAATTTTTGAAGAAGAGGGAGAAGATTCAAGCAAGCAGGTATAGTCCTCAGGACAAGAGGCCGATGATGTCAGGTCCGGCGCCAGTTGCTAGGCCTATCCCTTACCAGAGGCTGATACCAATGGCTTCTTAGACTCTACGGGCCACTCCTCCTACTCCTTGGGCACCTACCCATCCGCCATATGGCCAATGTGGCAAGAGACACCCAGCAGGGGAATGATGATTAACTACTGGGGATGTTTCTGTTATGGGGATCTTACCCACCGGATTAGAGATTGCCTAGTTCAGACTAGACAGGTTCCTCCACAGACTTAGCTTCAAGAAGTTAGGCCGCTAGGCAGGCAGCTCACGCAACAGAGGTCACTTCAGGGTCCTAGGCCTCAATAACCCAGCCAGCCAGCTCAGGGCAGGGTGTTTGCTACCTCGGAGTAGGATGCACAGGTGTCTGACGATGTTGTGCAGCGTACGCATAGTTTGTAAATTCAGTTTTGGATGTTATTATTCCTTTTATACTATGATGATCATGTTTGCAACTATGTATCAACATGTTAAGTATATGATATCTGTTTGTGCACATGATTTAACCCACATAGTTATGTATCCAATCTAGGCACTTTGTTGGTAAACGACTTCTTAGCTCATGTGTTGGTTGATACCGGTTCTATTCACTCCTTCGTTACACCTAGTTTTGCATGAGAATTTCTGATGGAGCCATGTCTGTTAGACCGTTAACTATCTATCGTCACTCCTGTTGGTAGTTCAGTCATCAGTGAAAATGTCTATCAAGCTTGTGATATTCGGGTAGGTCAGAGAGAAATGTTAGCCAAACTGATTGTCCTTGAATTCCAAAACTTCGACATCATATTAGGCATTGATTGACTTTCCAAATACCATGGGCATGTCGACTGTTTTGGGAAAGTAGTCAACTTTAAGCCAATCAGTGAGCCTCCTTTTGGTTTCCAATGATTGAAAAAGAAAGATTTAGCTCGATTTACAGCATTGAGTCTTGCTAAATCGGAGACACAAGATTCCTCATATATCCCTGTCGTAGAGGAATTCATGGATATCTTTCCCAAAGACTTACCTGACTTGCCACCTGATAGAGAGATAAAGTTTTCTATTGACTTAGCTCTGGGCACGGCACCCATCTCCAAGACGCCGTATAGGATGACTCTAGCAGAGTTGAAAGAGCTTAATGAGCAGATTGAAGAGTTGCTAAATCTTGGATTTATTCACCCAAGTGTGTACCTTGGGGGCTCCGGTTTTATTTGTGAAGAAGAAGGATGGTTCGATGAGGATGTACATCGACTATCGACTATCGACAACTGAACAAGGTCACTATAAAAAACAAGTATCCTTTACCGAGGATCGATGAACTATTTGATTAGTTGCGAGGAGCGAAGTATTTCTCTAAGATAGACCTAAGGTCGGGTTACCACCAGTTGAAGATTAGTTTAGAGGATGTTCCCAAGTCGGCATTTAGGACCAGATACGGGCATTATAATTTCTAGTCATGCCATTTGGTCTAACAAATGCACCGACAACCTTTATGGACCTTATGAACCAGACATTCAGGCCAGCTCTTAACTCCCATGTGATAGTGTTTGTAGATGATATCCTTATATATTCTCAGACACAAAAGGATCATGAAAGGCATCTCCGGACTACCTTAGAGATATTAAGTGAACATCAGTTGTATACTAAACTGAGTAAGTGTGAATTTTGGCTTCAGAAGGTGGCATTCCTAGGCCACATGGTGTCAGGAGAAGGCATTTCAGTTGACCCTGCTAAGAAAGAAGTAGTGGAAGGCAAGGGAAGACCAAAGAGCGTCACAGAGGTTCAAAGCTTCTTAGACCTCATTGGTTATTATGGAAGATTTGTGAAAGGATTTTCCAGTTTGACAACACCGCTTACTCATCTAACTCGGAAGAACGCCAGGTTTGAGTGGAATGTGAAATATGAAATACGAGAAGAGTTTTCTTGAATTGAAGAAGTGTTTCACTACTGCCCCCATCTTGACTGTACCATCCGGTAGTGGAGGTTTTGTAGTGTACAATGATGCCTCACTCTTGGGTTAGGTTGTGTTCTTATGCAACATGGGAAGGTGATTGCCTACGCTTCCCGGCAGTTGAAAGACCATGAGAAGAACTATCCTACCAATGACTTGGAGTTGGCAGCAGCATTTTTCACTCAACATCTGGAGACACTACTTGTATGGTGAGCAGTTTGAAGTATTCACTGATCATAAGAGCCTGAAGTATCTATTCTCGCAGAAGAAGCTGAATTTGAGGCAATGCCGCTAGATGGCAATCCTCAAGGATTATGATTGCTCTATCTAATACCACCCAGGGAAAGCAAATGTAATGACAGATACGCTAAGTAGATGATCTATTGGTGTAGAGACCCGAATCGTTTTCATGTTTTTATTTCATTGTGTTAAGGGTATTTTAGTCCTTGTGATGTTTGATGTTTATTGTTTTTTTTAATGCCTAATTATTGTGGTGTAAACTAGGCTTAATCAACTTGTAACGGATGGATGTCATAGCACATCCTAAACTTTAGGAAGCTCTAGTTTTGGCACCGTTCACGGGAATTGAGTGATTCTTGAACCATTAGAAAGGTGTTGGAACCCTCTTCGAGGTTCATGTTTAGTGTTTTTCCTCATTTTGAGTTTAAGTCAAGTCAATAGTGAGTTTTGTCTAATAGAATTACAGATTAGTCAACTTTGGGGACAATTTAGTCTATTAATTAAGTGGAAATTGGAAATTCTAAAACACCAGAAATGTTCATTTTCGAGAGACGAATCCAACGCAAGTTGAATCGTCAAAATCCGACAAACCAGTAAGAAGTTATGGCCAAAACAGTAAAGGGAGTCAAAACCTGCAGGAACCGATCGCTCGGTCAGAACCAGTGATCGATCGGTCCAAAACCGATCGATCGGTATCTATCGACTGGTCCAAAATTTTGTATGGGGAAATTTTCCAGAGAGTGTGTTTTTGACCGATCGCCCGGTCATAAACACCGATCGATCGGTAGCAACCGATCGCTCGGTCCTTCGTGTTTTTGCAGAAATTTAGTAAGAGCTTTTTGGTCTTTTTGTTCTCAAACCTTGAGGCTATAAATAGGGGGTCCTACTCGAAATATTAAAATACTCCACCTAGTTCTAACCTAATTTGGCAAAAAGAGGGAGAAACCTTAGGGTTTTGAGAGAGGGTTTTCTTGGAGAAGGAAGAGATTGATAGGAGATTGCAAGAAAAGTTTGGGAAGCTTCTCCAAATCGTCTCGGAAGCGTTTTGAATCCAAGGGAAGGATTCCTAAGGTCGATATACTATCCTAATCAACTTTATGTTAAGGTTTTGTGAATGTTAAGATGCTAGAAATGGTAGAAATAGATGTTTGATGCATTTTCCCTAATTTTCTAAGAAGCAAGCTCATTATGGATGGATATGTGGATTGGAAATGTGGATAGAATGTATGGAGGATGGGATAAATTTGTGGATGTGGATGAATATATGGATTGTATGGATGGAATTATGATTTGATGAATGCATGAAAAGGTAGAGAAACAATGGATTCATATTATGTGTACTCAAGGTGTTTGTGAAAATGTCTGTGAGAATAAATGCTATGATACTCTTATGAAATGGTGGTAAATTGATTATGAATGATGTTAAGAATTATGATAAGAAATATATATGTGATTGTTTGTTAAGTATACTTAATTACTTGCATGGGAATTGATAGTCGGGAAGGTAAAAACTTAGAGGAACATCTCTCAAACCGGGAATTCTCTAACTATTTGGTATGGGACATATAGTGGAGTTTCCATGGTGGGAGATCGGAACCTAAGCAATTACCGACTCGAATGTTAATTTCGACACTTAAGCACATATGCACGTGTATGTTAAGATAAGAGTCTCACAAGTCACACATGTGGACCACAAGCATGAACATGGCATACGTATGACATTCTGAATAAGTATAAGCATGACATGGTCCGTATCCTCCAAGAACGGCATGTCAACCTGATTTCTAAGGCATGGTCCGTATCCGCCAAGAACGGCATGTCTCATTTCTGTGTGATCTGAATAAGTGCATAAGGCATGGTCCGTATCCGCCAAGAACGGCATGTCTCATTACTGTATGATCTGAATAAGTGCATAAGCATAAGCATAAGCATCTCACAAGCACGTGGTCTCGTAAGCATAAGTACCTCATAAGTGTATGGTTTTCTAAGTCTAAGATTCTCACAAGTACACGAGTCAAGGTGATGATATGATGTATATGCGCACACGTTCTTCCGCACTCTGATTATGTTATTATGCTATTGGGTATGTTTCTGACTAAGTGCAGGTATATTATTATTGTTGATTGGATTTTATATACACTGAGTACCTTTGTACTCAACCGGATTTTCTCTTGGCAGGTATAGAGCAGGAGTACACGGCGGAGCCGTGGGTTGAGGAGACTTACCTCGAGGAAGGAGGTGAAGGTGAGCCTTCTGAGGAGGGAGCCGGAGACTTGGGCGGCTACACCTCTTAGTTTACATTTCTTTTCATTGAGAGAGTTTTGTATTTGACTTTTAGAGGATGTTGCTCAGTAGACTTCTTATTAGTTGTGTATCAGACTTGTTGGTTCATTGTGAGTAGTATATATAGACCTTAGACTTGTGCAGGTTGGATTGGGTTTATATATCAGAAATTTTATTACTCTCATTTTTGGGAGACTCGTGTAGTAGCCTTGTATGCATGGTTTGTAAGCAGGTTTAAGTAATGTGGCGATTCCAAAGTCCTATTTAGCCTTGTGGGATTTTGGGGTCGTTACAGAGGTGGTATCAGAGCTCAAGGCATTAGGTTCCCTTGGGCTAAGTTATCCTCTTAGTAGGAGTTGAGTTTAGGTCACTCCGGATCTGATACCAGAGGATATCAAGCAAAGCACAAGGCATTAGAGCCCTTAAGGCTAAGGTATTAAGTAGAGGGTATAGGAAAATGTCAACCTTAGGAAATCAACATCAAGTTCAGGACTTTAAAATTGTTGAGGATTGAGTTTTGATTAAGCGTAGACTTAGGGATTTATGTGTGTGTGTTCTAAATAAGTTGTTTTCTTCTTCTCAGGACTGTAAGCATGAGAAGGGGTGGAAGAAACCATAGGAATGGAGGAGGCAGTGTGATAGATGGGGATTCCCCAGATGGTGCTTCCCAAGCCAATGTGAGTCTGGCTATGGAAGCTATTGCTGCAGCCATGGAGAGGCAGGCTGAAATTATGGCTCAGCAAAATGCGCTGCTAGCTGCTGGTCAAGCTAGGCAAGAGAGGGCGGTTGATGTTCACCCACCTGGCATAACGGAGTGGAAGCTTTTAGGAGGATGAGTCCTCCAGCCTTCTACGGTAGTACAGACCCCTCAGTTGCCGAGTTGTGGATCATGCAACTAGAGAAGATCTTCACCGTGCTTGAGGCTATCGATGAGCAGAGGGTGAAATGGGCCTCCTTCGTCATGGAAGGCGAGGCTGAACATTGGTGGAGGGCCGCATCTAGGCAGAGGAATGAGGTGCGAGCCGGACAAGAGTGGACTTAGGGAGAGTTCCTCGACATCTTCTACGAGAGATACTTCCCGGTGTTTGTGAGAGATCAGAAGGAGATTGAATTCTCTACCTTGGAGCAAGGGAGGATGTCAGTGGCCGAGTATGAGGCCAAGTTTGTAGAGCTTTCTAGGTTCGCTCCTCACTTGATTGCTTCGGAGAGAATGAAGGCAAAGAGGTTTGAGCAAGGCTTGAAGGATTTTATTCGGGAGAAGGTTTCGATACTTCAGCTTGAGACATGTAGGGAGGTGTATCAGCGTGCTTTGATAGCTGAGAAGAATTCAGAAGAATTGTTGAAGAAGAGGGAGAAGTTGCAAGCAGGTAGGTTTGGTCCTCAGGACAAGAGGCCAAGGGTGTCGGGTCCTATGCCGATTGCTAGGCCTACCCCTTATCAGTTGCCGACTCAGGTAGCCCCACGAGCAGCTTAGGTGGCTCCGCCTACTACTGGCATTCAACTGTTTGATGTATGCCGCCAGTGCGGAAAGAGGCACAGAGTAGGAGAGTGTAGGGCAATTACTGGAGGTTGTTTCCATTGTGGAGAAGTCTCACACCGGATCTGAGATTGCCCACTCCGCATTTAGCAGGGGATTCAGTCGACTCAGCCACAGGGAGTCAGGCCCCCAGGTAGGCAGTCCACACAGCAGAGGCCACCACAGGGTCCTAGACCTCAGCAGCCTCACCAGCCAGCTCAGGGTCGAGTGTTTGCTACCTCGGAGCGGGATGCACAGGCGTCCGACGACGTTGTGCAGGGTACGTTTAATTGTGCTTTAGTCAATTAAAATATTGTTCTGATGCTATGTGTGTGATATGAAATGTTATGTGGTATGATGTAAGATGCATGTATGTATTCATGATTTGACAAATTAGCTTTGTGTATTAATTCAGGCTCATTGTTGATAAATGATTTCCTCGCTCATGTTTTGATCGATACTGGTTCCACTCACTCCTTCGTCACACCTAGTTTTGCACGAGAATTTCCGATTGAGCCAAGTCTGTTAGATCGTGAATTGTCTATCGCTACTCCTGTCGGTACTTCTGTTATTACTGATAAGGTCTATCGAGCTTGTGATATTCGAGTAGGCCAGAGAGAGATGCCAGCTGATCTGATTGTCCTTGAGTTCCAAGACTTTGACGTCATTTTAGGCATGGATTGGCTTTCCAAATACCATGGGCATGTTGACTGTTTTGGGAAGGTAGTCAACTTTAGACCAATCAGTGAGCCCTCTTTTCGTTTCCAAGGGTTGAAGAAGAAGGACTTAGCTCGTTTCGCGGCATTGAGTCTTACTACCTCGGAAGCACCAGATTTCTCAAGTACCCCTATTGTAGAGGAATTCATGGATGTCTTTCCTAAAGACTTACCGGGTTTGCCACCGGATAGAGAAGTAGAGTTCGCAATTGAGTTGGTTCCGGGTACGACACCCATCTCTAAAGCGCCATATAGGATGGCTCCAGCAGAGTTGAAAGAGCTTAAGGAGCAGATTGACGAATTGCTTGGTCTTGGATTTATCCGCCCAAGTGTATCACCTTGGGGAGCTCCTGTGTTGTTTGTGAAGAAGAAGGATGGTTCGATGAGGATGTGCATCGACTATCGGCAACTGAACAAGGTCACTATCAAGAACAAATATCCTTTGCCTAGGATCGATGACTTGTTTGATCAGTTGCAAGGAGCTAAGTATTTCTCCAAGATTGATTTGAGGTCGGGCTACCATCAGCTGAAGATAAAGGCGGAAGATGTGCCTAAGTCTGCTTTCAGGACCAGATATGGGCATTTTGAATTCTTAGTCATGCCGTTCGGTTTGACAAACGCCCCGGCAGCATTCATGGATCTCATGAACAGGATCTTCAAGCCGACTCTGGACCGCTTTGTGATCGTGTTTGTGGATGACATTTTAGTGTACTCTAGGACACAGAAGGAGCATGAGATGCATCTCCGGATCACCCTGAAGACACTCCGTGAGCATAAGCTATATGCTAAGCTTAGCAAGTGCGAGTTTTGGCTAGAAAAAGTAGCATTTCTAGGCCATGTGGTGTCAGAAGAGGGGATTTCAGTTGACCCTGCTAAGATAGAAGCAGTGGAAGGATGGGGAAGACCAAAGAGTTTTACAGAGATTCGAAGTTTCTTGGGCCTAGCTGGATATTATCGAAGATTTGTAGAAGGATTTTCCAGTTTGGCAGCTCCGCTTACTCATCTAACTCGAAAGAACGCTAGATTCGAGTGGAATGAGAAATGTGAGAAGAGTTTTCTTGAGTTGAAGAAGCGTCTCACCACCGCTCTGATCTTGACTGTTCCATCGGGTAGTGAAGATTTTGTGGTGTATAGTGATGCCTCACTCGTTGGGTTAGGTTGTGGTCTTATGCAACACGGGAAGGTCATTGCCTATGCTTCTCGGCAGTTGAAAGACCACGAGAAGAACTATCCTACCCATGATTTGGAGTTAGCAGCCTTGGTTTTTGCTCTTAAGATCTGGAGACACTACTTGTACGGTGCGCAGTTTGAAGTTTTCACCGACCACAAAAGTCTAAAGTATTTATTCTCGCAGAAAGAGCTGAATTTGAGGCAGCGTCGTTGGGTGGAATTCCTCAAGGATTATGATTGTTCTATCCAGTACCACCCGGGGAAAGCGAATGTAGTGGCAGATGCGCTAAGTAGGAGACCTACTGGATTCTTGGCACATTTAATGGTCCAAGAATGGAAGTTACTAGAAGAGGCGTCTAGCCTTGATGCAGGTTTCAGTGTGGGAGCTTCTGGAGCCTTGTTGGCTAACATTATGGTCAGGCCAACCTTATTGGACAGGATTAAAGATCTGCAGTGGAATGATGGAGAACTGCACGCTGCCATGAATAAGTCACTGAGCAGCGGGTTTGAGGATTTCTCTTGGAGAGATGGTGGAGTTTGTTTCAAGGGTAGACTTTGTGTTCCGAATGATGAGGATTTAAGAAGGGAGATTCTGGATGAAGCACACAAGTCTAAGTACACCGTGCATCCGGGAGGTACTAAGATGTACCAGAACCTTAAGAAGTATTTCTGGTGGAAGGGTATGAAGAAAGATGTGGCTACCTTTGTATCCAAGTGTTTGGTGTGTCAGCAGGTGAAGGCCGAACACAGGAGGCCGGCAGGACTTCTTCAGTCTCTTCCTATTCCCGAGTGGAAGTGGGAAAATATCTCCATGGATTTTGTTGTTGGTTTGCCAAAAGACGGCCAAGAACTTTGATGCCATTTGGGTTGTGGTTGACCGATTGACTAAATCAGCTCATTTTCTTCCATATCGGACTACTTTCAACTCCAATCAATTGGCTAACCTCTATATCAAAGAGATAGTTCGTTTGCATGGAGTGCCAGTTAGCATTGTTTCTGATCGAGATCCGAGATTTACATCCAAGTTCTGGAAGAGTTTTCAGCATGCTATGGGTTCCCATTTGGATTTTAGTACGACATTTCATCCGCAGACAGATGGGCAAACTGAAAGAGTGAACCAGATCATAGAGGACATGCTACGAGCTTGCATGTTAGACTTTCAGGGTAGTTGGGTTGATCACTTGCCGTTGGTTGAGTTTGCCTACAACAACAGCTATCAAGCTAGCATTCAGATGGCACCGTTTGAAGCACTTTATGGGAGGAGTTGTCGTTCACCTTTGTGTTGGGACGAAGTTGGTGAGAGGAAGCTTTTGGGTCCCGAGCTCGTTGGTCAGACTGTGGATAGAGTTCAGTTGATCAGGGAGAGGTTGAAAGCAGCTCAGAGTAGACAGAAGAGCTATGCCGATACTCGGAGGAGAGATCTTGAGTTCCAAGTCGGAGATTTTGTATTTGTTAAGATCTCACCTACGAAGGGGGTGATGAGGTTTGGCAAGCGAGGCAAGCTCAGTCCGAGATATGTGGGTCCTTTTGAGATCATCACCCGAGTCGGGGAAGTTGCTTATCGGGTCATCTCGCCACCTCACATGGAAGGCATGCATAATGTCTTTCACATCTCTATGTTGAGGAAGTACATAGCGGATCCTTCACATGTCATTCATTTGGACCCGTTGGAAATTCGGGAGGATTTGACTCTAGTGGAGCAACCGGCTCGAATTTTGGACCGGAAAGAGCAAGTTTTACGTTCTAAGGTCATTCCTCTTGTGCTCTTGCAATGGGAGCATCACTCTAGAGAAGAGGCTACTTGGGAGAGAGAAGTCGAAGTTCGCGAAAAGTACCCATATTTATTCACCTAAGGTACGTAATTTCGAGAATGAAATTCTTTTAAGGGGGGGAGGATGTAGAGACCCGAATCGTTTTCATGTTTTTATTTCATTGTGTTAAGGGTATTTTAGTCCTTGTGATGTTTGATGTTTATTGTTTTTTTTTTAATGCCTAATTATTGTGGTGTAAACTAGGCTTAATCAACTTGTAACAGATGGATGTCATAGCACATCCTAAACTTTAGGAAGCTCTAGTTTTGGCACCGTTCACGGGAATTGAGTGATTCTTGAACCATTAGAAAGGTGTTGGAACCCTCTTCGAGGTTCATGTTTAGTGTTTTGCTCATTTTGAGTTTAAGTCAAGTCAATAGTGAGTTTTGTCTAATAGAATTACAGATCAGTCAACTTTGGGGATAATTTAGTCTATTAATTAAGTGGAAATTAGAAATTCTAAAACGCCAGAAATGTTCATTTTCGAGAGACGAATCCAACGCAAGTTGAATCGTCAAAATCCGACGAACGAGTAAAACGTTATGGCCAAAACAGTAAAGGGAGTCAAAACCTGCAGGAACCGATCGCTCGGTCCAAAACCGATCGATCGGTATCTATCGACTGGTCCAAAATTTTGTATGGGGAAATTTTCCAGAGAGTGTGTTTTTGACCGATCGCCCGGTCATAAACACCGATCGATCGGTAGCAACCGATCGCTCGGTCCTTCGTGTTTTTGCAGAAATTTAGTAAGGGCTTTTTGGTCTTTTTGTTCTCAAACCTTGAGGCTATAAATAGGGGGTCCTACTCGAAATATTAAAATACTCCACCTAGTTCTAACCTAATTTGGCAAAAAGAGGGAGAAACCTTAGGGTTTTGAGAGAGGGTTTTCTTGGAGAAGGAAGAGATTGATAGGAGATTGCAAGAAAAGTTTGGGAAGCTTCTCCAAATCGTCTCGGAAGCGTTTTGAATCCAAGGGAAGGATTCCTAAGGTCGATATACTATCCTAATCAACTTTATGTTAAGGTTTTGTGAATGTTAAGATGCTAGAAATGGTAGAAATAGATGTTTGATGCATTTTCCCTCATTTTCTAAGAAGCAAGCCAATTATGGATGGATATGTGGATTGGAAATGTGGATAGAATGTATGGAGGATGGGATAAATTTGTGGATGTGGATGAATATATGGATTGTATGGATGGAATTATGATTTGATGAATGCATGAAAAGGTAGAGAAACAATGGATTCATATTATGTGTACTCAAGGTGTTTGTGAAAATGTCTGTGAGAATAAATGCTATGATACTCTTATGAAATGGTGGTAAATTGATTATGAATGATGTTAAGAATTATGATAAGAAATATATATGTGATTGTTTGTTAAGTATACTTAATTACTTGCATGGGAATTGATAGTCGGGAAGGTAAAAACTTAGAGGAACATCTCTCAAACCGGGAATTCTCTAACTATTTGGTATGGGACATATAGTGGAGTTTCCATGGTGGGAGATCGGAACCTAAGCAATTACCGACTCGAATGTTAATTTCGACACTTAAGCACATATGCACGTGTATGTTAAGATAAGAGTCTCACAAGTCACACATGTGGACCACAAGCATGAACATGGCATACGTATGACATTCTGAATAAGTATAAGCATGACATGGTCCGTATCCTCCAAGAACGGCATGTCAACCTGATTTCTAAGGCATGGTCTGTATCCGCCAAGAACGGCATGTCTCATTTCTGTGTGATCTGAATAAGTGCATAAGGCATGGTCCGTATCCGCCAAGAACGGCATGTCTCATTACTGTATGATCTGAATAAGTGCATAAGCATAAGCATAAGCATCTCACAAGCACGTGGTCTCGTAAGCATAAGTACCTCATAAGTGTATGGTTTTCTAAGTCTAAGATTCTCACAAGTACACGAGTCAAGGTGATGATATGATGTATATGCGCACACGTTCTTCCGCACTCTGATTATGTTATTATGCTATTGGGTATGTTTCTGACTAAGTGCAGGTATATTATTATTGTTGATTGGATTTTATATACACTGAGTACCTTTGTACTCAGCCGGATTTTGTCTTGGCAGTTATAGAGCAGGAGTACACGGCGGAGCCGTGGGTTGAGGAGACTTACCTCGAGGAAGGAGGTGAAGGTGAGCCTTCTGAGGAGGGAGCCGGAGACTTGGGCGGCTACACCTCTTAGTTTACATTTCTTTTCATTGAGAGAGTTTTGTATTTGACTTTTAGAGGATGTTGCTCAGTAGACTTCTTATTAGTTGTGTATCAGACTTGTTGGTTCATTGTGAGTAGTATATATAGACCTTAGACTTGTGCAGGTTGGATTGGGTTTATATATCAGAAATTTTATTACTCTCATTTTTGGGAGACTCGTGTAGTAGCCTTGTATGCATGGTTTGTAAGCAGGTTTAAGTAATGTGGCGATTCCAAAGTCTTATTTTAGCCTTGTGGGATTTTGGGGTCGTTACAATTGGATTCTTGGCACACTTGATGGTCCAAGAATGGAAGCTACTTGAAGAGGTTTCTAGTTTAGTGTTGGAACATGTGGAGCTTTGAGGACTAACATTATGGTTAGGCTTACCATCTTGGATAGGATTAAAGACCCGCAATGGGGCAATGGAGAACTGCACGCTGTCACGAACAAGTCGATTAGTAGCGGATTTGAGGATTTCTCCTACAGAAATGGTGTGATCTCCTTTAAGGATAAACTTTGTGTTCCTGCTAATGAAGAATTGAAAAGAGAGATTGTAGACGAAGCATACAAGTCTAAGTACACTGTTCATCCGGGAGGTACCAAGATGTACTAGAACCTCAAGAAAAATTTCTGGTGGAAAGGTATGAAAAAGGACGTGGCTATCTATGAGTCCAAGTGTTTGGTTTGTCAGCAAGTAAAATCCGAACACAGGAGACCGACGGGACTTCTTCAGTCACTCCTTATTCTCGAGTGGAAGTGAGAAAATATCTCCATAGACTTTATTGTTGGTTTGCCAAGGACAATGAAGAACTTTGATGTTATCTGGGTCATATTCGATAGGTTGACCAAGTCAACTCATTTCCTTCCATATCAGACCACGTACAAAAACAACTGACTTGCGAATCTGTATATCAAGGAGGTAGTCCATTTGCATGGAGTGCCAGTCAGCATTGTATCTGATCGAGATTTACTTCTAGGTTCTGGAAGAGTTTTCAGCAGCCTGTGGGTTCCCACTTAGATTTCAGTACGACTTTCCATCCATAGACAGATGGACAAACTGAGAGGGTGAACCAGCTCATAAATGATATGCTATGAGTTTGCATGTTAAGCTACCAAGGCAGCTGGGATGACCACTTGCCTTTGGTTGAATTTACCTATAACAATAGCTATCAAGCCAACATTTAGATGACCCTATTTGAGGCACTCTATGGGAGGAGTTGTCGTTCACCTTTGTGTTGGGACGGAGTTGGCGAGAGGAAGTTTCTGGGTCTCGAGCTCGTTGGTCAGACTGTGGATAGAGTTCAATTGATCAGAGAGAGGTTGAAAATAGCTCAGAGTAGGTAGAAGAGCTATGCCGACACTCGTAGGAGAGATCTTGAGTTCTAAATTGGAGATTTTATGTTTGTCAAGATCTCACCTACAAAGTGTGTGATGAGGTTCAGCAAGCAAGGTAAGCTTAGCCTGAGATATGTGGGACCCTTTGAGATCATCACCCGAGTTGGGAAAGTTGCTTATCGGATTACCTTGCTGCCCCACATGACTAGTGTGCATAATGTCTTCCACATCTCCATGTTGAAAAAGTACATCTCGAATCCTTTGCACGCTATTGATTTGGAGCCATTGGAAGTCTGAGAAGATTTGACTCTTGTTTAGCAACCGGCTCAAATCTTGGACCAGAAACAGAAAGTCTTGCGTACTAAGGCCATTCCTTTTGTACTCTTACAATAGGAGCATCACTCTAAGGAGGAAGCTACATGTGAGAGGGAAGCCAAAGTCCATGAAAAGTATCCTCACCTATTCGACTAAGGTACGTAAATTTCGTAGACAAAATTCTTTTAAGAGGGGAGGATGTAGAGTTCTGGACCTTTTTCCTTGTTTTTAATCTTGTTTGGTTGGGGTTTTATTTTCATTTTGGTGTACTATACATGTGTGTAAAGTTAAGCAAGTTGGAGGGTCAAAATCGATGAAAAATCTCAAATTTAGGACCACTGATCGATCGGACCTCACAGAACGATCGATCGGAGGATTGCAGGAGATCAACTCAAACATTCTGTCCCGGGCCGATCAATCGGCCCTCCCAGACCAATCGATCGGCCGACAACAGAAAAAATGTCAGTGAAGCCCCGATCGATCGGGGGTTAGTTCCGATCGATCGGAGCGTGCGATTTTGGTTTTTTAAAATTCCCAAATTACGGATTTTAGGGTTTTTAACCCATTGGACTATAAATAGAGGTTCTATTCCGAGGTTTTAGAGTGTCCTAACCATTTCTAACCTAATTTTACAAAGGAAGAGAGAAAACCTAGGGTTCTAAGGGAGGTTTAGCTTTGCTTGGAGGAGAAGAAGATTAGCTTAGAGATCATCCTCAAAGTTTCAAGGAACTTTATCTTGCGATTTGGATCCAAGGGAAGGATCCTAAAGGTCGATATCCCTTCTAATCTAACTCTATTATTGATCTATTGTATGATTTCACATGATTAGATAAGATTATTGAATGTTTATTATGAAAATGAGTTGATTACTATGCTTGAGATTTAAAATGAACTATTAAATGCATTTGGTGAAACATGATAAAGGGAATGAATATTGTATTAAAGTATGTGATGATGTTTATATTGAATTAGATATATGTAAATGATAATGGATGGGTTAAATGACATGGATATGGTTTGTGGAGGAAGGGAAATGATAATGGATGAGTTTTGATTGTATGGTTATGGTTTTGTGGATGGATATGAATGGATGATAGAGTGTGAATAATGGAGAAAGGACAATGATTTAATAAATAATGAATTAGATAATTAATATGGATGCTTTGAATTGTAAAATATAGAAATGATATTATTGAAATTGTTTAATTATGTTCAAGAGATATCAATGCATGTCATGATAAATTATGTCATATCTATACTGCATGGTGATTGACATTCGGATAAGCCAAAGCCTGGAGGAAGTCCTCCACGTCGGGAATTCTCTAACTTGAGAGATGTAACCTAGTGGAGTTTCTTGACGGAAGATGGAAATGTAGGCAATGAGCGAGTTCGGATATTAATCACGATAGTGATACAAGTTCACATGTGTAATAGATTATAAGTCTCACGTGTACACAAGCATGACACGGACATTGCATGGATACTGAACACTAGACATTGAAATACAAGTACAAGAACAAGAACATTGCATGATTTTACAAGGACCCCGATATCTCAAGTAGCTTTGGTAATTGTTGATGCTCTCCATGGATAAGATTTCAAGTCCTTGAAATTATCGTGGATATTTGATATCTAAGAACTCTAGGGGCTTACGCTTCTGTCGATGCAACTCCATGGATTTAATTACAAAGACCTCGATGACTATTTTTATGGGAAAACAAGCATGTAGGAAACTTATACTACAAGTCCAATAGTCACACAAATACACAAGTCAAGATGATGTCATGATATGTTTACCTGTTTCCGCACTCTGATTATGTACATGTTATATGGAACTGTTATTGATTATGTAATTATCGCATGAACTGGATATTAAGCATGTATATGTGTTATTGCTATTGTTAGTTAGATTGGATATCCGCTGAGTGTTTTCAATGCTCAGTCGACCTGTTATTATCGTCATGTTTAGTGCAGGAGTATACGACGGAGCCGTGGATTGAGGAGCAATACTTTGAAGAAAGAAAAGTAGCTGAACTTCCAGAGGAGGGAGCCAGTGATTTTGATAGTTATCCATATTAGTATATCATAGTTTACTTTCTGAGTAGTTTTTTTTTAGACTTATGTTATTTCAGGATGTTGCTTAGACTGTATGTTTTTATTTGATGACTTTTTTCTACCCAATCATGGTGGGTTATGTTGGACTTATTTCAGTTATTCAAGATGGTTTGAATTGTTTATGTTGGAAGAATTTTATAGTTGCTATTTTGGGAGAATTATTTAGTTTTGCCATGTTGCTATTGAAGTCAAGCAGGGATAAGTAATGTAGCGGACCCAAAGTCTCATTATGTCTAAGGTGGGGGTTTTGGGGTCGTTACACATATCCCAAATACCGTTGAGGGTTTTGGTATTGTTACTTCAACAGTATGATATTCATTTTTCAACTAAAATATCGTAGCAAAATTTCCTCTTGCTCACCACTTCTTAACTCAATAACCAAATTGGATTTGAGTGAAAATTCTAGGAATATGTGTTGACACTTCCCCGATATCATCTCATTTTCGTGGATAGTGATGAGCAATGCTCAAATGAAATCAAATGTTAATCAAGTACTATTGATATTAAGTAATTGTCACTCAATCTTTGTAGATCAATGTAATTTGCATGATCCTTTTGCATAAAACTTTTTGAACCTACTGGGATTTAGAGAGAGAGAGAGAGAGAGAGGGAGAGATTCATGCACCACTTCTTAAGAACTAGTCCATACATATTTGATTCACAAAAACATTTGAATAAAACAAACAATGAGATAATACAATAGAATGAGTCAAGCTATTGGCAAACAAAGCCAAAAACTGCTTTCACTTCTTTGGTACAACAAAATAGTCCACTAATTACATATAAATTAATGTAGATGTGAATAGTTTTAAAGTAATTAGAACCATTTCTGTATTAGTTTCTAATCCATTCACTTAATTTAATTTGTGAAAAATCAGCTACTTTCCATAGCCCCAGAAATCCATCTCTCCCCGTAGTGAGAGTTGACTGATTTGTTGTACTGATGATGCATTTGAATCCGCAAACCTCACCCCTCTGGTTGATTCATCTTGACCAAGATCAGAAGTTACTATCCGATCGAGCATGGCCCATTCATTTAACCCAGCCTCCTCTCTTCCAACCATGAGTTGAGAGGATTCACATGTTCCAACCTCTAGCCCTGTTTCACATGCTTGATATTGTACCTGCCCAGCAAGGCTATCGTTTCCACTATCGCAATCCCTCTGGCTTGGGAGAAGTTGCTTGACCATGGCTGGTGAGTTTGAAGGGAGGGTAGAGAAGTCATAGCTCACCAGTTTATGGTTTTGGAGAAATGTTTGGGCTTGAATGTTCGAGTACTGAGGGGCTGGAATATGCGAATAGTGGAGGGAAGGCTCAGGCTTGTATAGGTCAAAGGTTTGTTGGCTACCATGGTTATATTGTTGGTGTAAGTAATGACTGTCTCCAAGAGTTAGAGTACGAGGTTGGTTGTTGCTTGATGTGTTGTTTAGTTGGTGATCAGATCCCACACTAGTATTGCCTCCTTCATTTCCGATCTTGAATAAATTCTTCTTCTTAAAAACTCGACAAACTACCCAGCCATCCTCCTATAAACATAAACAAAACATACAACAGTTAGTAAAAATGTCTTAAAAATTCTTTTGTTTTGATTTATTAGCTTAGTTGAAACAGAAAAAATAAAAACTTGGAAAAATTCTCCAACTCTTAAAATATTGAACCTCTTATTCCCCCAGTTACAAAGAAAAAGGAAAAATATGGACTTCTGTATTTGATGTTTAGATTTACTTTCAAGTAGGGTGATTATCTCACCATCCAATTACTATATACATGCATTACTCAGGTGCAACCTCTACAGTATCAAAAATTCAATCGGAAGAACGAGAATAAATAATCAGCTAAGAAGCAAGACACAAGCATAAAATATCTCGTCAAGAATAATACAATATAAGTGACATGCTACAAATATGATCATATTGAGAGTAATTGGAACCAAAGCACGGCCTTGTTATTGAGCTCGAAGAGTTTACCAATAAATTGGTCGGCTATCAGATAGCCACGAATTCTCTTGCTTATATATAAGTCTTGGAGATTTTGTACTTTTACATTGTGGGGTATTATGTCCGATTAGGAATTATTATTAGTATTGTAAGGTACATAGTCATCTAATTTTATATCATGGCATTATAATGCTTTAATTTACGGATCTAATCAACACCATAGTTTAAGAATCAATGTTGCATACCTATTCCAACCATTGAAGATAATGATGCAAGAGAATATTCATGTTGCTTTACATGAACGACACACTCGATATTCAACTCCAAGGCTCTTGACAAGAAAGATGCTTTCTATAGGTTTTTTCAAAGATGGAGCTGGAGCTGATAGCATAATATTACTTTAAGTAGGGCATTGGTCATTAGAGTTCTAACCCATCATGGAAAATAATAACCCTAATTATTACCTAACTAATACCAAATATAACACTACATGAGTTACTGAAAATCCTTAACTAGAGTAGATTTTGTCTAGGTTTTGATAATGAGCATTGCCTAAACAATAAACTTCATGAAAAACTCTAAACTTCAATCAATTGGTCTGCAATGACTTTTATTTATATAAAAAATTAATTATTAATTCTAGATTAAAAAAAACTTGATTTATAAATGATAGATGTATAGCTACACTAAAAACATACTTCAAATAGTCAAGCCAATATATATCCATAAATATGGTAAAAAAATCTAAACAAATTAAACCACTAATATTGGACCATAGAGGTCACCATACCTACACTATGGTATAGTACCATTTTATGGTTAGCATACTAATACTAGTACCCTTATTCTTAATAGTTCAAACATTATGACTCATGATGTGTTGATCAAATACATCCTAAAATTAGGCCCTTGAGATTTTTCTTGGTCACTTGTTTTGCAAATTAAACATCATTTAACACATAATAGAAATTGATAGTTATGCATCACTAAATTGATATAGTAAGAAAATAGTAGGTAAATCAAATACTTGTAGCAGGAAAAGCATTTGTCTGTAATTGAAATGCTAGTAATATACTTCTATTCAAATGAATCCAACATGACTTCTAGTCCTTTGTATAAGATACTAAAAAAATCTTATGATTTAACCCTTTGTTATGGTTCAGATAGCTGATGTTCCTAACATTCTCTCTCTCACAACAAGAAATTTTATATCTATATGTCTAGACTAACTTGAAGTCTTATTATTTTGAGAGAGAAATGATGTAGAGTTCTTATTAAAAATATCTTCAGCAATCCCGTGAGAAAACTGAAGACCTAAAGTCCAGGGATTAAATCCCACAATTTTATACCTTTGTTCAATAATCTAATAACAAACTCACGAAGTCCACATGTATATAGTTGACAACTCTATAAGTGTTTTTCCCTGGATAACTCTTTAGCTAATAGAAATATACCTTGCTGTCGACTACTTAATGTTCAGACATTGAACAAAATTCAAACCTCAGAACCTAATATGTATTAATACCATTATACATGATCTGAAACTCTTTAGTCTTCTGTAAATTTTTCAAAACTTTTTAAATAGTCTAATGCTAAGATTAATTAGAACTATTCTGAGAACTTTAATTGTATAAAATATACTTGGGCGTATGCAACTTGTACATATATAAGACTTCCTTTGACCGATGCCCAAGAATAAATTAATTTTGAGAAAGGCGAGTGCTTTCAACAGCATGACATTTACTATCGAGCCTTGATCAACTTCACACAGTGGAGCTTCTCTCTGATGTAGTGTGATACAGCGTTTGATTGTGTTTTTGTCCTGTTGAGAAGCATGTCCTCTTCTGCGAATGTACTGGTCACCCTTTTGCTTAGCTAAAGCACCAATTTGAGCCAGAGTCTTGGGGTACTCTAAACTAGTTAACATGTCACTATGAATGTAGATTTTCCTCCAAGACCTCAATGTGATATACCAAAATCTCTTTAAGACTTTCTCAATAAAAGCTTTTGGGAACAAGCCTAAGAGATCATGACAAGACCTATTATGGTAAACTTGAACAATAATCTTAAATGAAAACTCGCTTAAATATTTCAAGTCCAGGTCTTTGGATATAAACTCGTTAGTCTCTCTGAGCACAACTATTTCACAACTTTAAAACAATATGTCATAGGAATAAACTTGCTCTTAATGACCTTAATGTAAATACACTCATCTAGTACATTTTCTCTAAAACTGAAAGAAGCAAATACTTCATCGAATTTTAAGTATAAATACCTAAATGTCTACATCTTATGCAAAACTTTTGAGCTTGTAAGTTAAATGCTCATAATTCTAAGACTCTTTTGACCACTCTTTATAAACTTTCTAATGAAATCATTAGTTAAGAATATTATCTTAATATCCATCTAATGTAGCTCTATAGTTGAATGGGCCCTTCTTAATAATTAGAGAAGGTCTCTTTTGTTCTAAAAATGCCATTTATAATTAATTAACTTTCCATCTTTAAGTAACTCTACTAAATCTCAAATATTATTATTCTACATGAATGTTAATACACCAACTATTACATCATATCATAACAAATATTAGCACTTTTTTCTACCCTAATGGAAAGTGAATGGATCATTCTTATCATTAAAATAAAAAATTGACTTCTATAGATAATGTACAAGAACGTTACGTATAGTATGTCTACTCTCTCTCTCTCTGAGACCTCTTTAATGGTACATAATTTTTGACAGAATAATAACATACTGAATAAGAAATAATAACACCTCAAACAACCTTATAATGCTTATCAATTTTATTAATGTAAGGGATTACTGGTGTGACATAAAACCATTTCTAAGAGCCGATAGACATTGAAATATGAATTTCCTTAAATTTAATAGATTGAGGCCTCACATTCCCACTATCATCGTCAATATTCTAGGCATTTTCAATCTCTAACATGTGATTGTTGTGAGGACTATATAACCTACATTCCTTAAATTTCTACGAATAACTTGTAAAGAATCACTTAACTATCCTGAGATCTAGCTTCTCCTTGTACCCACAACTCAAAGGGTGTCTTGGACACTACTTAACGAGAAATTCAGTTTAAAATACAATATTGTAGTCTTTAGAGAATCTCTCATCTGAATTCTAGTAGAAATAAATTACTACATGTCTTTGAGTATATTCCTATTTTTAGCTACCGCTTTATGCTTTGATAAAACTAAAATTAAATATTATTTATCTATATCATATTCTTAAAGATTCTGTAGTTAATGGCCTCAAATTGTGACTCATCTAATTATATCCCACATAATACTCATATTTCAAGTCAGATCTCACAACATAGATCTTCCTATTGAGCAACTTATTAACTTTAATTTTATCAATCTTTTAACATATTCAAGGCTTAAAAAATTTCTCTTGTAATAAGATTATATAACTAAAATAAGGGTGTGTTTAGATATATGGAATTGAGGAACAGAATTGTCAATTCCATCACGCAATTCCAATTTCATCGTTTGGGACACATTATAAATCGGGTGGAATTAGAATTTTCTAATTCCATAGAGAATTCGAGCAGTGAATTTAGCGGCAAATCTGTGAGATTCAATTCTATAGTAAAATGGTCTTATGTGACAAATCCACGTTGCTGTGGAATTTAAAAACAAAAGAGAAGTCTGATGGTTTCATTTCTCCAGGAATTTAATAGTGCATCCAACCGATAGAATTCTGAATTTCGTGGAATTTAATTTAGTTGGTTTTAATTCCATGGAATTCAATTCTTTAGCTCAATTCCAATTCCATAAATACAAGAGAGATCATCTATAGAGTAAAAAATTTCTCTCTCTTTCCACCCATGGAAGAGAGAAGATAGACTACACATATTTATATGATCAAGCATAAATTACCAACATTTTTAGTAAAAAGTTTCTTTCAATCCCTAGAATTCTTTTCATTAATTAATAACATAAATCCTCATATTAGTAAAATATAGAGCTTTCAAAAACTCCTTATCATTTTACTAGATATATGCCTCAAACGACCATGTCTCAATGCCCGGGGATCATCAGTCTAGATCACTATTTACGAGCACACACATGGAAGGATAAAAATACAAGATCTAGATTCAATGTATAGAATCTATCAGTATCAACAACATGGAGTTGATAGAGAAACTATTTTATGTCCAAATTTAAACTCAAATTCACAATTAATTTATAAACTAATGTCAATATCAATATTTACTCCATTCTCCATCGCCAACAATCTCTCTCCATCATTTAAATTCATATTTTGCTATCAATCTCTTCATTGTGTTATAAATATTAATATGTGCTCAGGGATTAATTCACCATGGATTATATAAACTATCAATAAAAAATGACTCAAAATAGGCACCATTCGAATTATGCATGCCCATATGACCCTCTAATTCCGTCTGCTACAACTTATAATAATAAAATAATTTAATAAAATCTAAAGCATGTATCAGAAGACATGATATCAACTCAATTCATGACTTAATTAAAAGCAAAATAACATAACCTAGAATGCACGGCACACTAAATAGCGTCTTGACTCTGGATATACTAATAAAAGTAGGATAATGCTAGCATCACTTTCTTTTAAGGCCCACTCTCTTTTTTATTGGAGAGAGTGGTAGTGGAAACACGTGTTATTCTCTTAATGGAAGACAATAACACATGTTTGGTCTATAAAGAAAGTGAGTTCGAAAGAAAGTGATGCTAGCATTGCCCTAATAAGTAATACCTGACAATTCCCTGGACTATTGGCACCTCTAGATGCGGCATCCGCAACAGCCACAGGGAGAAAGAGAAAGGTTGACTTTCTGTGACGGCATCGATCTCTGGCGAACGCCTGAGCCCACACCTTAGTCCTTCAACTGACATGTGGCAATAAAAACAGAAGAAATCATTTTATTTTCTCCCATGTTTTTACTTCTCTGCATGCACTTCATATCTCTCCCCTTTTTATCACCACATGTGAGTTGAAGGACTGACACCCGAGGAGTAGAATCGGGCACAGAGGTAATCCGATGCCTTATGTGCCATTCATGATATCAAATGTTTCGGAGGGCTTCAGATTCTCTCTGGCAGATGCCAAAAAAGTGTTCTTGGGCAATCACACATTGTGCACCATATGGCATAAAGCAGGGAGAAGTCATTTCATTTTCTCCCTTGATTTTTGACTTCTCCCCACTTGATATCTCCCCATTTTTCTCACAAATTTATCGCCATGTGTCGCAACATGTGTGGATAAATAAAAAATTAAGGGGACAATGATTTGACTTCTCTCACCATATGGCACACAATATGTGGTTGCCCTAGACCATTCTCTACATCTGCAGTTGAAGAGAATCCGAGGCCGTTTCGGAGAAGCTCAAAGAATCGATGTTGGATAACCCTAGCCCGGATTACCAAAAAAAAAGATAACCTTCGCCCGGCTCTTGAAGCCACGTTCTGAAGGTCCCACGTGAAAATTTTGCAAACACACTAGCAAATGTACACATGCATGCATGCATTATCCTTGTTTGAAGGGTGAATTGTAGATAAGCTAAATAAAGTTTGGATTAAAAAACCTTTTAATTCATTCTTTGTTACTAAACCTTCTGTTCTCTTAATTACTTTCAGATTTCCAAGGGTTAACTCCACTTTGGTGGTCCAAGTGGCGCACGTGTAAAACTGCACGTGTGTGCTAGTCTACAGTCCATACACTCTAGCTACCACATGTAGAGGGGAAGCACCTATCAATGGCTTAATTAGCAGCCCTTGGGTGTGTGTGTGTGTGTGTGTGTGTGAGAGAGAGAGTCTTACATTGTGGTTGGCTTGAACATCATCACCATCTTCGAGTCGGTACTCATGCATGATCCAGTCAGTCTTCTGGCCATGGGGGGCTCTTCCGCGGTAGAAGACAAGGGTTTTCCTCATCCCGATCTTCTTGAAGCTGTTTCTGATGCATTTATCCCTCCCAGTTGCCTTCCAAAACCCCGCATTTGTCGCTCTATTAGTCCTCGAACCCGTCGGGTACTTCCTGTCCTTGTGACTGAAGAAATACCACTCGTTCTGTGGCGTAGACCCAATCCTACACCTCTCTATGGAGAACCAAGAAACAACACAATGCGTTAAGTCCTATTACACTTTGAATTATTATAACAGCACATGAAACAGTCTTTTTATTTGATTTTTTTTTCCAGCTGAATGATCAACTGTAGCTCGTTCATGCACATATCTTTGTACCCAACGCAATAATTATAAAATCTCAAACTGCATGCTGATATCGTTTTCTTAGGAGAAATGCTACTAGACCGTACTTTCTTATGACAACCCGAGACTTTCCTTACTTCATTAGAATTGTATGGTTAATTTGTATCAAGTAAAATAACTTGGAAAAGCTTTTACCAGATGAACAAGCAACGGACAATTTAGGGCGTCTTAAGATTTTTGATGCCCGGAAAAGTTTCAGGTTTTCCTATGACCGTACGGTCTAAGTAGCATTTCTCTTTTCCCACTGCTTTGTTCCATGCACTTGCTAAGTGCTATTGATTTTACATCTAATATTGATTAGGCATCACTAGTTGCAACATTTTTTCCATAATTAGCATCTTCATGGGAAACATTATATTACTTAAACAGTAGTTATTGAAATATCTATTTCCAGCATTCTTCATATGTCGAAACAATTTCATTACATGATATTATTTATTAGGGGTTAGAAGCTGTTTAAGTTCAAGTGGAGATTGCTACTATATCATTCGTACTAACTAAGAAACATATTGAAATTCAGTTGGTGAAAAGAGTAATCCTTCAATGAATACATATTGGAGAATAGAAATCAATAGAGGATCAAGCAATTTACATTTTTATTTGGTATTTTGCATCAGAAATTTCATATTTCGCATACCAAAATTAGGAAATTTTAGTAAAATCTGTTTTTATTAATTAAGCTCCCTACCATTTTTTTTAAATTTCTCTTCCATAATCAAGATATAACTCGTTTCGTAAATTCGTTTGTAATATATAGAGTTAGGGTTTAGAATTTACTACATATGGGTTAAAGATATTTGCTCCCCCATAAATGATAAAGACGTTCAAAAAGTTGAATGATACTCCAAGGCTTTCAAAGGGAAAAATGATAAATTGAGTACAATTAACCAAGTAGTTGTTGGGAACACGTGCAACAACCTACAACGATAAACAAAAGACAGAAAAAAGAAAACAGAAACAAGATGAAAAAAAAAAAGAACGAGAATTAGGGGGTTTGATCAATGATGCTTACGTCTACGGATCCACACAAGTTTTACTATACTCAAAGGCAAAACCAAACAGAGCAATTATAGAGTTTTGTCTCTCTCTATAAACTTTCTGAGTGATAGGAGTGACAAGAAACCCAAAACCCAAAAGTATATTATATACTAGGGTTCAAACAATTGGAAAACCCCAATTTACTATTCTATTCATGCAACACTCACTCGAGCCAACCAATTTTCGCTCGAGCGAGTTAGCTACGGGTTTTGCAACCAATTGCTCAGTTACAAATACAATAACACATTAACTGGAGTCAAAGTCATTCTCGCTTGAGCTAACTATCTCGCTCGACCTGCTATAGCGCAGACCTGTTGGGCTTGGTGCAATCTTAAGAGCAGTCTACTTTCTTGAATGAGAAAATGAAAATAGCTTCATTGTTTTTCACTAACGTTTCCTCATATGCTACCTTGAACTAGAAGATGTACCCACAAAGAAGTTGAAGGAGAGAGAGAGAGACTTAAATTTCCAAAGTCGAAGAAAACAGTGGAAATACCAATTGAGTTTTAACCAAGATTACCATTCCAAGTTCCAATCAAAAGAAATTATATTGCAAAACCAAAAGAAATAGAACACAAAATCATCTTAGCTAGTATAGTGAACCAAAGTTAACCTATCTAGAGAACTAAAATCAACTAAAATTTCAAAGGATGTTGCTAGCTTTAGATGCCCCATTCTTACGAGGCCTCAATCCATAAACTTGAGAAACAATTCCAGTTTACCTTGCAAGTCCCATGGTTCCATCTTATTCAAATCCACCTCTCTAATCACCTCCAAATCGAACTTCTGAAAAGAAAGCTTCTTCTTCAAATAGTAATGAAGGAGCTCTTCATCGGTTGGGTGGAATCGGAACCCCGGTGGCACACCTCCATTAGACGAGCCCATTTCCTCCCTCTTCAATCCACAAACCAAAACAGCTCTCTCTTCTCTCTCTATCAGCTGGCCTCCGAAACTATCATTTCTACGTGGGGGATGGTGTCACATTCATATATACCTCCTGTGTTCAACGATGCAGGTGGAGTCCACATCTCTTCATAGAAGCTTCTTCAAGGTTTCCTTACAGAGATTTCCACGTACTCCATGCGTGGGCATTTTGGGAATACCACCTAACCTTTTGAGACGAAAATGCCCTCCTTTGGGCCACGTGGGGTGCTCTCCCAACGAATCCTTGTGGAGGAAACTAGAAAAGATCCGGACTCTGTATGCGTGTGTCAAAAAGTTGACGCCGGTGACGACGCCGACGGACCAGGCTAAAGCTATCGTAGAAAGCAAGTCAAAGAATGAGACTAGGATGAAAACTCATTAATTTTTAATCATATTTTGTGATTATATTTAGCCATAAACGATCCCGAGAAATTAAAAACTAAAACAATTATGGGATATTTGATTGTTCTTTAAGCAAGGCTTGGAAACAGCTACTAAACCTTCTTGGGATTTTCGCTCTTGATTGGACGGCTGAAATTCTCGTTTTGATTATAATTATAAGAACAGTTGGAGGCGCAGCCGCAATAGCTTGAGCTCCGGCATGTGGAGACGACTTAATTTGAGAGGTTTTGGAGTAATTTTTCTTGACGGAGATGCACGCTTTCATAATATTATTATTATTATTTTTTTAAAAATGTATTTTTGTGGGTTTGTGATATCATGGTTCATGCATGCATGACAAGGACAATGCCAAAGTCAAAATTGAAACATTCTGGGAGACCATCTGCTTGGTTGATCTTTAAAGTAGATGATTTTTGAATAAGAATCAGCCAACCAAAGTAGGCCACGTCATCAAAGTATCATTCCAGTGTCGTGGTGGCAACAGTGCGGCAGTGATATGATGACAGGTAATTTGCTGATGTGTATTGCTTTGGTTTGGTGGCAAGAGTGCTACAATGGATGGCAGATGTGGCATGCTTTGGTTCAGTGTTTTGGAGGACATGGCGACAGCTAAAGCATATGCATGGTTCTACTAGAAAACATGTATGCAACATGTAATTCCATGACATGGTAGACCATACTTGAGATCTATCAAGGAGATCATATTTCATCATCAAATATATTTGGCAATGTTTATGAACATAAGATTTAGCATCATTGCTAATTTTAAAAAAAAAATCTTAATTCTTCCATAAGAAAAAAAAATGATTTTGTGTCAGCCCCGAGTGGGCTTTTGCCTTGTTCGCAAAGGCCATATAGAGTGTTGAGGGTTTCTAAACAAAGTCATTTGTTTAATATTTAAAAAGGAGGTCATGAAAGTATGCTTAGCATTTTTCTTCTAAATAATAAAAATTAATAAAAAAACAGAATCATCACCAATTCTAAGTGAGAGAGGAAAAAAAAAAAAACATAGAATTAACCAATAGTTAAGGAAATTTGTCTAAAATTGAGAGTGTAGCACCCCGGACTTTTCTAGATTTAATGAATGGTACTTTCGTAGTTAATTGGTTTTTCTCGTAGTCTAATTAATAAATAAAGGAGAAATTGGAAATTCTGAAACGTGAGAAATGTTTATTTTTGAAAGACGAACTCAACACAAGTTGAATCGTCGAAATCTGACGAGCGAGTCAAAAGATATGGTCAAAACAGTCAGGACCTGCAGAGCACCGATCGCTCGGTCATTAGTAGCAATCGATCGGTTTTGGACCGATCGATCGGAGGCTATCGACTAGTTAACTTTTTTGTATGGGGAAATTTTTCAGAGAGCATGTTTTTGACCGATCGCTCGGTCAATAACATAGATCGATCGGTAGGCAACCGATCGATCGGTCATAACCATCGATCGCTCGGTCTTCGCGTTTTTACAGAATTTTCATTAAAGTCGTTTTGGTCCTTTGGCCAGCACCCTTTGACTTTATAAGCCTTGCTCGAGTTTTTGGGTCCCCACTCACTACACTTAAAGGTATTTGAGGGAAAGGGAGAAGAACCTAGGGTTTCAAGAGACCCTTTCCATTTGAGAGGGAGAATCAAGGGTTTAAACACCCAAGATCATCCCAAAAGGCTTGGATTCATCAAACCCAACCTCAAGCACGCGTGGAGCTCGTTCTCTAAGCTAGGGCAGCGTCTCCCTCGGCAGTTTAAAGGTTTTTTTCTCTTCTTCTTTCAAGATTAGTACACCATTCCTAGCTACTATGGTAATAACCTAGAGTTTCTTGTGATTATAGTGTGTTGTATCTTCCCATTTGCCCCTTGTGTAGAAATATGCTAAATCCCTAAAACATAAACAAGATAAAATGAATAAATGGTGGAATGCATGGATGGAGGAAGGAAATGAGGCGATGGGATGCCATGTTGTGATGTGTTGAATGATGGAAATGGTGGAAGAGTATTGTACACATAAGAAATACACATGTAATGCCTGATGAAATGCTTGAGAAAGAAATTATGAGTTTAAATGACTAAAGAAAATGTAGAACACCACTTGCTTGGTAAAATGCATGAATGAGAATACTTGGAATTGAATGAATGTTCAAAAAACATGTTTCATGTAGTTTTCTCTAAAATGGTAAATTGTGACCCATAATTATATATGCTTGTTTACATTCTCATATGATTGTCATAAGAAATGAAATGTTACATGCTACTCCTCAATGCGTATGTCATCATGTTTTCACAAATGCTATACACGAGCACGCATTCATATGGAGAATTGTCAAGGAGGTTGGTAGCCCAGGGATATGCGGGTGCTAACCTCTGGCTCATAAGAAAGATGTGAAATATCAAGGAGGTTGGTAGCTTAGGGGTATGCGGGTGCTAACCTCTAGCTCATAAGAAAGATGTGAAATGTCAAAGAGGTTGGTAGCCCAGGGTATGCGGGTGCTAACCTCTGGCTCATAAGAAAGATGTGAAATATCAAGGAGGTTGGTAGCCTAGGGGTATGCGGGTGCTAACCTCTAGCTCATAAGAAAGATGTTAAATGTCAAAGAGGTTGGTAGCCCAGGGTATGCGGGTGCTAACCTCTGGCTCATAAGAAAAGGATATGAAACTGTCAAGGAGGTTGGTAGCCCCGGTTAAGGGTGCTAGCCTCTGGCTCATAAGAAAAATATTGTAATTGTCAAGGGGGTTGGTAGCCCAAGATTATGCGGGTGCTAACCCCTAGCTCATAAGAAAAGACTTAGAAGCATTGTACTATCAAGGAGGTTGGTAGCCCAGGGTTATGCAGGTACTAACTTCTGGCTCATAAGAGATATGGAAATGACTCATATGTTTTATAGACATGGTTTGATTTTCATTAGAGTTGTGATTTAATAAATTGTTATGTATGATGTTGTTTTAAGTGAGTATGATCTGTATCTCCCACCACTTGCACATGATGCTTTGCTCGTTATTATTATTGTTAGCTAGGAGCTTGTACTCGTTGAGTATTTCATGCTCAGCCGTACTTTTATGTCGGTAGGTACACGAGTCGCTTTTGACATTTGTGCCCTGGTTCCTTGGGTTGAGGAGGACTACGGTGAGGAAGAACCTTATGAAGATTCGGTAGTTGAGCCTCAGACTGAGGCAAGAGACTTAGACCATTGGCCCCACGGGGGTGACTATTGAGCGAGATAGAATTGTATTTTGTCTTTTGTATTTTGATAGGTGGGCATGTCCACCTTTACATATCATATTTTGTATAAACTTAAAATACTTGTTAAGTTTATAGAAGAAAAAAAAAAGTTGGTATTTCCACCATATTTTAGCTTCCACACTTTGTATTATATTTCCATTAGAACATGTTATACCTTGTTCTTTGCAGGATGGTTTGCCAGGTTATGTATAGTCACACCTAAAGTATCCCTTAACTCTTAGGGGGTATTTTGGGGCACGACAGAGAGTTCATGTAAGATATTGGCTTGAGCTAGGGAAAAATGTTAAACACCCATCAAAGATATATGATTACCTACTCCTTAAATCTTGCTTCGACTAAATCAATTCTAAGGAATATGGCTTCAATCCACACCTCAAATGAATAGCATTAACCTGAATTCAAGAGAATTTGGATAGTTTATATTCATATCAATGAAATTAAGATAGACAGTTTAAGCTCGTTTTAAAGAGCAATTTGGTGGGATTTTATTGGTACATGATTTTAATTCATACTTAGGAATGTGTGAACAAATTAAGCTCAAATTCAAAGGCATTAAATAGTTTAGGCTCATATTTAGAAGCATTGTCCATGGGACTTTTTTGTTATTGTTTTGTTGGCGTGTAGTTTAGGCTCATGCAAAGGAGTGAACGAACAATTTCATATCATATTTAGGAACAATTTATACTTGTATTTTGAAGCATTATTCAGGGCTACTTTTTTTTTATGGGTAAGTATCTATAACGCCCCAAAACCCCACCTTGGACTTAAATGGGACTTTGTGCCTTACACTGCTTGAAACTGCTTAACTCCATATAAGGCAATACTAAAATGAGAGTCTACAAAAAATTCTTAATAAAACAGCAATAGTAATAACAACCATCCATATATAAAATGTATTAACCATCCTGTACAACCTGTGACCAATACTAACTTTACTCACAATTAGATCAATATGACCCCCACAATGTGATTTAAATGTAAGCAACATCAAAAATCCAAAAGTATCAAGTACTTATTACAATCCTTCTAATACAATAGAAATCTAACAATATGCAAAAGAAACTGTCTAAGTCCACTCCTCCTCTTGGAGTCACATACTCTCTCTTTCTCGCACAACTTCCTTAACCTATGATTCGGCGGCTCGCTCCGGCTCCAAACCTGCCAACAATAACAGGTCAATTGAGCATTGACAATACTTAATGGATATCCAGTCTAACTAACAATAACAATAACTCATACTCATAATCAATATCAAATTCATACGATAGTTATAAAATCAATAACAAATTCATATGACATTTGCATAATCTATGATAGGTTCTTATGACATTTACATAATCCATGATAGGGTTGTATGACATAATCAATAATATGTTCATATGACATTTACATAATCCATAACAGATTCATATAGCATAATCAATAATAAATAACGGTTCACATGACATTTATAAAATCAATAACAGATTCTTATAACATTTACACAATCAGAGTGCGAAAAATATGTGAGCATATCATAACGTATTTCATTGTTCTTGTAATTTAGTACTGGCAATTCAGTGTCAATGTCCGACAACGCATGATAAGTTCTATACTTATGTTTCAGTACTTGTAATTCAATGTTCATGTTCGACAATGCATAATAAGTTCCGACAACACATGATAAGTTCCATATGTTTCAGTACCTGTAATTCAGTGTTCATGTTCGACAATACATGATAAGGTTTCGACAATGCATAATAAGTTTCATACTTATGTTTCAGTACTTGTAATTAAGTATTCATGTTTTACAACGTATGATAAGGTTCCGATAACGCATGATAAGTACATCATATCATCACATTGACTCGTGTACTTGTGAGAATCTTAGACTTAAGAGACAACATGCTTATGAGATGCTTATGCTTATGAGTCATTGAGCAGCTTATTCAGATCATGCACTTATTCTGATCCCTTATTGGGCTTATTCAATCTATCAGACGTATGCAATGCTTATGTTTATGAGTTTTTGAGCAGCTTATTCAGATCATGCACTTATTCAGATCCCCACTGGGCTTATTCAGTCTATCAGGAGTATGCAATGCTTATGCTTATGAGTCTTTGAGCAGCTTATTCAGAACATACACTTATTCAAATCTCTCATTTGGCTTATTCAGTCTATCAGGCGTATGCAATGCTTATGTTTGTGGACCACATGTGTGATTTATGAGACTCTTATCTTAATATACACGTGAGTTTGTACGTAAGTGTCATAATTAATATTCGAATTGGTCATCACTTAGATTCCGACCTCCCACTATGGAAACTCCACTATGCTGTCCTATACCATATAGTTAGAGAATTCCCAGTTTGAAAGATGTTCCTCTAAGCATTGGCCTATCTGAATATCAATCACCATGCAACATAAATAAGCATAATTTATCGTAACACATATACCATATCTTGTCATGCTCATACCAACATTTCAACATTATCATTTCAATACTTAGTATTTCTTGACATTTCAACAAACACTTTCAATTCGTTAATTATGTATATAATGCCCTTTTCTCATTTTCACGTTCGCATAACTATATCAATGCCCATCCATAAACCACATCCACCCATTCTAAATCCAACACCAATCCACACATTCATAATCTATCCATTCTTTATTTTAGCTCATTCACCATCATTTCCATACATCCATAAGCCCTAAACATAATTCATAATTCAACTTAAGCTTTTAAAATACAAATTCATCTATATCCTTACTTAAACATGCAATTCCTATATTAATTCATCATTTCATATTAATTCAATAATCATACTAACAATACAAAAGATAGATTAGATAGGATATCAACTTCAATTCATATTTCAATTCCTTAATTCATGCATATTCGTGTAATTCTCTTGATAATCCATAATATTCATATCTCAACATATAAAAACATTTTAGGATTGAATTAGAAATGATATCGACTATTCATACACAATAGACTTGTAGCACATGCAAAACTCTCATTTCAAGAGTAAAATCACTCATTCATGCTTATTACCTAACCATCTTGACATAATCATGTAATACCCTTGCTAATTCATAAACATTCTTATTTAAACATGCAAAACATTTACTCAGGTTAGATTAGAAAAGATATCAACCTTAGAGATCGTTCCCTTCGATCCAAATCGCTTGAGAATGCTCATCGAGGCTTTGGGGGCAATCTCCAAGCTAAATCCTCATTCTCCAAGCAAGATGCTTCTTCTCTAAGTAAAACCCATCTTGAAACCCTAGGTTTTTCTCCTATTTTCTCTCAAATTATGTTTAAAACCTCTTTCCTCTTGAAACCCTCGAATTAGAACCTCTATTTATAGGCTAGAGATTTAAAACCCTGATTTTTGTAACTTTTAAAAATTTCTGGGCACGACTGCTGTCGCACCCTAAAATCCCTCCCTAGGGGTTAGGTGAGACTTTAGGTGTGACTTTACATAACCTGGCAAACCATCCTGCAACTGAACAAGGCATAACATAGAATAATGAGAATATAAAATAGAGTGCAGAAGCTACATCAATGCGGAAGCGTAAACTGAATTTTTCCTTTTCTATATACCTGATCAGTATTCCAAGTTAGATACAAAACATAACGAGTACAGGTGGACATGCCCACCTATCAAAATACAAAATCATAAAACTCTTTCTCTCTCTCAATAGTCCTCAGGGTAAGGTCAGCTATCTAGGTCTCTTGCCTCCACTCGAGGCCCTACCATAGGCTCCACGTGAGACTCCTCTTCACCATAGTCCTCCTCGATCCAAGGAGCTGGAGTACATATGTCGAAGCGTGTACCTACCGACATGTATGACTGAGTATGGAATACTCAGCGAGTACAAGCTACTAGCTAACAATAGTAATAACACAATTCAATCTGAATCGGAACGATAGGTGGACGTCCAGATAACCGACCGGCACACTATGTGCGCAGATCGAAGAACAACACTAATTTCGTAGTAGGGCAACCCAATTCCAAGTAATACCTACTTTACACAAATTTATCAAACACACAACCAATTAACCTCAATTAAGGACCGATAATCCAAAATTTTATTATATTAAAATTTTGGGTCACTACAATCTCCCCTCCTTACAGAAATTTCGTCCTCGAAATTTCCATACAAAATATGTATTAAGCAGGAAACAACTGAGGATGATTGCGTCTGGCATCCTCTAGTTCCCAAGTAGCTTCTTCAATACTGTGATGTTGCCATAATACTTTAACGAGTTGGATTGATTTATTCCGTAACACCAGTTCCTTGCGGTCCAATATTTGCACTGGCTTTTCCTCAAAAGACAAGTCTTCTCGAACTTGAAGTGGTTCATACCGAATCACATGCGAAGGATCAGGTATATATTTCCTCAGCATTGATATGTGAAACACATGGGGAACCCTCTCTAACTCTGGTGGCAACGCCAGACGATATGCTACGGCCCCCACCTTAGCCAAAATTTCAAAAGGTCCAATTAATCGCGGATTTAACTTCCCCGCTTTCCAAATCAAATAATTCCTTTTGACAGAGAGATCTTCAAGAAGACATGGTCGCCAACTTGAAATTCCAAGTCTCGACGCTTTCCATCTGCATAGCTCTTCTGACGACTCTGTGCAGCCAATAACCTGGATCGAATCAACTCGATTTTTTTCGTTGTTTCCTGTACCAGTTCAGGTCCCAGTAGTTTATGCTCTCCTACTTCAGTCCAATATACCGGAGACCGACAGCTCCGACCATACAAGGCCTCATACAGAGCCATTTGAATACTTGCCTGATAACTATTGTTATATGCAAACTCGATCAACGACAAGTGATCATCCCAGCTACCATGAAAGTCCAGACTGCAAGTGCGCATCATATCTTCTAGAGTTTGTATCGTGCACTCGGACTGTCCGTTGGTTTGCGGATGATAAGCTGTACTCATGTTTAGCTGCGTACCCAAAGCTTCCTGCAAGCTCCTCCAAAATCAGGAAGTAAATCGCGGATCGCGATCTGACACAATAGATACTGGCACACCATGTAGCTTCACAATCTCCTTGATGTACAACTTTGATAAATGTTCCAGGGTTATGGTAACCTTGATAGCGAGAAAGTGAGCCGACTTCGTAAATCGATCAACTATCACCCAAACGGCATCGTGTCCACTCCTTGTTTTTGGTAACCCCACCACAAAATCCATTGTAATGTGCTCTCATTTCCACTCGGGGATAGGCAATGAATTTAACAATCCAAGTGGTTTCTGATGTTCTACCTTGACTTGCTGACAAACAAGGCATCGATATACATACTCTGTAATTTCTCTCTTCATGCCATTCCACCAGTAGTTATTCTTCATATCCTGATACATCTTCGTACTTCTAGGGTGCACCGCAAAACGAGATCGATGCGCCTCATTGAGCAGTTCATTTTTCAACTCAAGGTTTCCAGGCACACAGATTCATCATTTGAATCGAAGTATTCTATCTTCAGATTCTTCAAAATCACCCATTTTTCCTTGAAGAATCTTATCTCTAATAACTTTGATCTCCTGATCTTCCAACTATGCTTCTTGAATCTTTTGTAACAACACTGGCTTAGCCTGAATACTAGCCAACTTTGCACTATTACCCTGGAATCCTAGACTCAGATTCCAACTCTTGAATTCTTCGATCATCTTCCATCGCTCTGCCCTCATATATGTTACAGATCCAACTGTCTTTCTACTCAGGGCATCAACAACCATGTTACCCTTACCAGGATGATACTGGATTACATAGTCATAATCTTTCAAGAATTTCATCCATCTACGTTGTCGCATATTGAGTTCCTTTTGGGAGAATAGATACTTTAAACTCTTGTGATCACTATCGATCATCAACTTCTCTCCATAAAGATAATGCCTCCAAATTTTTAGTGCGAACACTACTGCAGCTAACTCCAGGTCATGCGTGGGATAATTCCGTTCGTGAATCTTGAGTTGTCTCGAATCATAAGCAATGACCCTTTTGTTTTGCATCAAGACACAAACGAGTCCCTTACCAGAAGCATCACAATACACCTCAAATCCTCCAGATCCTGAGGGAGTTGCCAATACTGGAGCAGTTGTTAACCTCTTCTTTAATTCTTGAAAACTTCGCTCCCGAGATGCCGTCCATTCAAACTTCACATCTTTCTTAGTCAATTCTGTTAATGAAGCTGCTATCTTCGAGAAACCTTCTACAAATTTGCGGTAGTATCCAGCCAATCCCAGAAAACTTCGAACTTCAGTAACAGTGAATGGCCTTGCCCAATCGGTTACCGCCTGAATCTTGGAGGGATCAATAGATATTCCATTCCTTGACACAATATGCCCAAGGAAGGCTACCTCTTCCATCCAAAACTCGCACTAGGAGAACTTAGCATATAGCTGATTATCTCTTAATGTCTGTAGCGAAATCCTCAAGTGCTCAGCATGCTTCTCACGATTAGGTGAATACACCAAGATATCATCAATAAATACCACAATAAACTGATCCAAGTACGGCCTGAAAAGACGATTCATCAATTCCATAAAGGCCGCAGGCGCATTTGTCAGTCCAAAAGGCATCACCAAGAACTCGTAGTGACCATACCGAGTTCGGAATGCTGTCTTTCGAATATCTTCTTCTTTGACCCTCAATTGGTGATAGCTGGACCGTAAATCAATCTTTGAAAACACTTGGGCACCTTTGTAACTGATCAAATAGATCATCAATCCTGGGGAGAGGATACTTATTCTTGATCTTTGCTTGATTCAGCAGACGATAGTCTATACATAGAAGTAGAATCTCGTCTTTCTTTTGGACAAATAACACCGGTACTCCCCACGGTGAAACACTAGGGCGGATCAAACCCTTATCTAATAGGTCTTGCAACTGAATCTTCAGTTCTTGCAACTCAATTGGAGCCATCCAATACAGTGTTTTAGATATCGAGTCTACACCCGGAGTAATATCGATTGTAAAATCGATTTCTCTAATAGGAGGGAGTCCTGGTAATTCATCAGGAAACACATCTCAAAACTCTCTGACCACCGGGGTATTCCCTAAAGTTTCATCTTCATCTTTATCGATCACCATTGTTGCTAAATACCCAGTACACCCCTTATCTAGAAGGTGACATGCTTTAATTGTTGATATTAGTTTGGGTGCTTGACTTTGGATAATCCCCTGCATTTCGAGCTCTGGGATATCCGGAATTCGAAATATCACTTTCTTGGCATTACAATCTACCACTACATAGTAATTGGCCAACCAATCCATCCCAAGGATAACATCATAATCCTTTAGGTCTAATACGATCAAATTTACTAACATCCGTACACTATTGATAAGTATGGGACAGCTATCATAGACTGGTTTTGTGCACAAAACTTTCCCTGATGGTGTAGATATAGACATCATGCTTTTGAATGTATCAGGCTTGTAACTTATGTGTCTAGCAAAACGAGTTGAGATAAACGAATGTGTAGCACCAGTATCAATTAATGCATATGCAGGTTTTTGAAAAATTAGCAATTTACCTTCAATAACGCCTTCAGCTTGCTGAGCTTCCTCTTGCGTGATAGCGAAAACTCGACCTTTCCCGCCCTCCAGGGCTAGTGGCTTCGATTGAGGGCAGTCTCTCTTGAAGTGGGCAAGCTTTCCACACTGAAAACAACCTTGTCCTCTGCAATCCTTGGTCAAGTGAGCTTGCCCACACTTGGCACATTTTGGTCCAGATCCTCCTATAGATCCTTGACCCTTCACATCATCAAATTTTCTTTTTCTAGCGAACCGATTGGTGTTGTTCTTTTTGTCCCAAGGCTTCCCAGCTGGTCCTTTATTCTTCCCTAGAGTTGAGGGAAACATTTCCTCGTGCACTCGCTCCACTCGGAGCGCTCTATCTAAAAGCTCAGAAAACACAGTAAATCGTTGGGCTACCAATTTTCCCTTAATTGGTGGCTTTAAACCTTCCTCAAACTTTTCAACTCTCCACTGCTCATCCTCCACGAACTTCGCGGCAAATCTGGAGAGTTGGTTGAATCTTTGTTCGTACTCACTCACGGTCATGTTTCCTTGAGTTAGTTGAAGAAACTCTATCTCCTTCTTTTTCTTCATCGAGGCAGAGAAATACCTCTCATAAAATAACTCTACAAACTTTGCCCAAGTCACGGGCCTCCGATTAGGTGGGATTGTTTGTTCCACTGTTGTCCACTAGTGCTCGGCCTCCCCTTCAAGCATGAATATAGCAAATTCCGACTACACGTTCTCGAGTAATGCCATAGCCCGGAAGATCTTTTCCAATCCCCTAATCCAGTTCTTCGCCTTCAGCGGATCTGTGGCCCCTGAGAAAGATGACGGTCCAAGTCTTTTGAATTTCTCAAGTCTTTTCGCATGCCCATGTTCTGGTATGGTAGCGATAGGACGACTACCATTGCCATTCCCATTTCCGTTATTATTCTGGGTTTGCTGTTGTTGAATTAAATTAGCTAGAGCCGAGATGGCTTCAAAGGCTCCAGCCAAAGTATTCTCGGGCACTCTCCAAGGTGGCATGGTTTTCCTATAATTATACCATAGTGAACGCTTTATAAATGTAATGAAATAAAAAGAAATGTACTCAAGAGTTCAATAGTCAAAAAGAAACATTTCATTCATTTCATTACTAAGATATACAAGGCAACACTGTACAGTATAGTAGTACACCAGCGTATACAAAACATCCTGTAGCTGTACACATACAAAAAGTGATCTCATGATGGAAAGACCAAGTAGGGCATCTATTATACTCCAAAACGCCAAAACGATACAGATGCACCACGCTCTTTCCCTCTGATCCTATACTCCGTAAGTCCCAACCTCTATTAGTGAGACTGTTACACTATCCTCCTGCGGTGCTTGGTCCTCTGTCTCAGGTCTAGCCTCTCTCAATACCCAATCAATCTCGCTCTTTCTCAGGGATTCGTGCATTGCTCGTGCGGTCAATCCCTTGTAGAGTGGTTGTACCGCCTTTAGGTGTATAGTGCGGTAAGATGACCATCCAGCATGACGTTTTCTTTGCATGGTCACCGCCACTCAAACAGAGCTATCTCCCTCTTTGTGGGAATTCAGTGTGTCTTTGCCATTCCTGCACATGCACATATTCCAAATCAATGTATGATTTCGAAACATGACATGTACAACAATCACTCAACTAGGAATATCGAATTAATCTCTAAGGGATCGCCTATCCAACGGTTCTTAGGTGTGTTATGCTCAAGTATAATTTGTGTGATGGTTATTGCTATTGGCTTTGATACCAATTGTGACACCCCAAACCCACGCCTATCGGAGTAGTGTCCCAAGACGCGTGCCCGATCGTTCATACCAGCTCAGCGGAAGACTTTACCGCACAAATGCAGAAAAATTTAAACTTTACTCACAAGGAGCAACATAAACTATGGTTATCACAATAGCCATCAACCACAAAACAAATACCTGTATATTATTTACCATTTTATCTGTTTTACAAAACGGAGGCGCCACTAACGCCTCGGGACAAGTCTTTATCCAAAGACAAAAGTACAAGGTGCAGGATCCACACCTACTACTCATTCGCTCCAGTATCTGTTGACATTAAACGTCAGTGAGCTATGAAGCCCAATAAAAAAAACCACAATCCATCTATACTATCTTCCACATTATAGCAAAGCTTCAATAAACAAAAAATATACATATGCCGGTTCATGATACAAATTAGTAATACATCCAAGTTATATTGTGACCCTTAGTCACACAGGGCCATCACACCCAACACGAGATTCCCAATCTCAAATATCTTTCCCAATTATGGAGTTCGTTATGCAACATGTATTTCTTTTACCAAGTTATTTTTTTCGATCATCAACCATGTTTTACTCCGAGTCCTGAGACTCTGTTAACCGGCCTTTAGCCCATACATGTTCATCATAGAGTGGTCTCTATACCCAATTTGAGCTTGATCATTCCAAGCTCAACACAATTCCGGCATTACCTGGTCACACCATAACTTGAGTCATCCAGACTCCAGAATAATGTTCCGGTATTTACCCGAACATGACCAACCCTTGGCTGTCCTAACCCACACAGACCAGAATCTTGAAGATTCTACACAACTAGGGTAATCATCCTCCAAGGACTTACCATATATACTTTGACTGATAGCACCTACTGTGTATACACACCGCCATCTCACTGGTTATCAGTCACGAAGGAACCCCGGCCAACTTGTCTACCGTCATCTTCTGGCTCTTCACTGGAGGCACCCCGGGCCTTACTGGACACCGTCTCTCCATGACATACCACCTAGAAGGAACCCCGATAGGCACAACGCCGCCTCTTCGGACCCAACAATAGAGGAACCCCGGTCAATACACTATATAATGCTCAGTCACTTTAGACATCTTTTAGAACTCCGACATCTCCCAGTTCAACCAATTGTAACAACGCTTGAGCATGCCGGCTCAACTAACTGCAAATCCGAAGATTCCAGACTACACATAATCACTACTCCGGACCTAGTCAAAGAGGATCTATGGATAGTAATCCACTCACTCCCGACTATCAGTCACGGAGGTCTACACACTATGACCCCGACTATTCCAGTATCAAAATAATCATCCCATCATATACACATGTCATGTCAAGTTAACAAATAGCTTAGCGATTGGTCACCCAATCGATTGCCGAACCTAAATTCCGAGTTATTCAACCAGAAACAGAGGGCTACGCCCCTCTACTCAGTTCCTATACCTCCCTATACAAGTACATACAACCTATTTTAACACACCATGACAAGCATAATGTTGAATAAAGATCTGAGATCAGGAAGGGGCTCTGTAATTATCAATTTCATACTGTTGTTCCTAAAACGACAGACTAGGTTTTATTTAGAAATTCATATTGTCAAATCCAACCATCAGATCTCATTGCAATTTTGATATGATTGATAAAATAGCAAGGTCGCAATATGGTAAAAATCTGAACATGATCTGAGATAAGGAAGGTTCCCTGTAATGATCAAAACCGTACTGCTAGGCTTAAAAATAGCAGACTAGGTTTTCCTTTAGAAATTCATATCATCCTATCCAACCATCAGATCATAGTGAAATTTTGATATGATTTACAGATTAGGAAGATAAATATGTGGTAAAATTTATAGCATGATCTGAGTTTAGGAGGGTTCCCTATAATTAGGAAAACCGTATTGTTAGCCTTAAAAATAGCAGACTAGGTTTTCCTTTAGAAATTCATATCATACTATCCAACCATCAGATCATAGTGAAATTTTGATATGATTGAAAAAGTAGGAAGGGCACAACATGGGAAAATCTGAGCATGATCTGAGATAAGAAAGGTTCCCTGTAATGATCAAAACTGTACTGCAAGCCTTAAAAACAGAAGACTAGGTTTTCCTTTAGAAATTCATATCATCCTATCCAACCATCAGATCATAGTGATATTTTGATATGACTTATAGATTAGGAAGATAAATATGTTTTACAATTTATAGCATGATCTGAGATTAGGAGGGTTCCCTATAATTAGGAAAACCGTACTATTAGCCTTAAAAACAGCAGACTAGGTTTTCTTTGAGAAATTCATATCATCCAATCCAACCATCAGATCATAGTGAACTTTTGATAAAATATACAGATTAGGAAATAAATTTAGAATAAAAATTTGAGCATGATCAGAGCTTAGAAAGGTTCCCTATAATTAGGAAAACCGTACTGTTAGCCTTAAAAACAGCAGACTAGGTTTTCCTTTAGAAATTCATATCTTCCTATCCATCCATCAGATTATAGTGAAATTTTGATATGATTTATAAATTAGGAAGATAAATTTAGAGTAAAACTTTGAGCATGATCAGAGCTTAGAAAGGTTTCCTATAATTAGGAAAACTGTACTGTTAGCCTTAAAAATAGCAGACTAGGTTTTCCTTTAGAAATTCATATCATCCTATCCAACCATTAGATCGCAGTGAAATTTTGATATAATTTACAGAGTAGGAAGATAAATATGTGGTAAACTTTATGGCATGATCTGAGATCAGGAGGGTTCCCTATAATTAGGAAAACCGTACTATTAGCCTTAAAAACAGCATACTAGGTTTTCCTTTAGAAATTCATATCATCCTATCCAACAATCAGATCGTAGTGAAATTTTGATATGATTTACAGATTAGGAAGATAAATTTAGAGTAAAAATTTGAGCATGATCAGAGCTCAGAAAGGGTCTGATATAAACAGCACAATTCGCATAATTTTTCTAGTGGAATGAAAAATAGATAAGAAAGGGTTTTTATTACCTCTGGTACACGTGTTTCGAAGCTCCGAGAGATGAAATAGACGCCTCCAATGTGCTCAGCACGTCCAAAAACATTAGGATACGCCTCTTTATCTCTCTCTCTAGACTTTCTCTCTCTAGAATGTTTCTCTCTCTAGAAAATTTGGCAGGGCTTCGCCTCTCTCACTAGGATGGGAGAAATGGCTGGGGGATGGTCTACTATTTATATACTAGCCTAACCCACACATACGCGCCAAGTGTCTCTTGGAAGGTGCCACGTGTTGGCCTGAGCCGAGACACGTGTCGCGGCTTGCGAATCGCGATCGGTTTCCGGTAATGTCGCCGAAAGTCATTCTGAAACCATACCATATGATTTTCGATTTTGACTAAACTTCAGGTGATCGATCATGAGGTAGTCTGACACCTGATGTAAAAATTTTAGGGAAATCAGATGAGTTTTGACTGCCAAAACGTGCGACTGGAAGAATTCGCAAAACCTACAAATTTTCCAATTTCGATACAAAACACACTGGGGTTTCGCCATATGAGATAATAAACTGTCGAAATGACAGACGGTCGTCCCCATGGCCTTCCAACATGTAGTGGAACAATCCGCATGGATTTCGAATAGAAAGTCCGCTACATATAGAGCCCCAATCGAAATTTGATACACTACGAATTCCCTGATTTTCTCAATGTTTCCACACACAGGACCTTCGCGGTTTCGCGAATTGATGTGCAACTAAATCGAAACGATAGGTGGACGTTCGAATAGCCGACCGGCACACTACGTGCGCAGATCAAAGAAAAACACTAATTTTGTAGTAGTGCAACCCAATTCCGAGTAATACCTACTTTACACAAATTTATCAAACACACAACCAATTAACCTCGATTAAGAACCGATAATCCAAAATTTTATTATATTAAAATTCGGGTCGCTACATTATCAGGCGTATGCAATGCTTATACTTATGATCTTTAAGCAGCTTATTCAGAACATATACTTATTCAGATCTCTCATTGGGATTATTCAGTCTATCAGACGTATGTAATGCTTATGTTTGTGGTCCACATGTGTGACTTGTGAGATTCTTATCTTAACATACACGTGAGTTTGTACATAAGTGTCGTAATTAACATTCGAATTGGTCATTGCTTAGATTCCGACCTCCCACCATAGAAACTCCACTATATTATCTCATACAATATAGTTAGAGAATTCCTGATTTGAAAGATGTTCTTCTAAGCATTGGCCAATCCGAATATCAGTCACCATGCAACATAAATAAACATAATTTATCATAACACATATACCATATCTTGTCATGCTCATACCAACATTTCAACGTTATCATTTCAATACTTAGTATTCCTTAACATTTCAACAAACACATTCCATTCGTTAATTATGCATACAATGCATTTTTCCCATTTTCACGTTCCCATAAGTATATCAATGGCCATCCATAAACCAAATCTACCAATTCCAAACCCAACACCGATCCACACATTCATTATCCATCCATTCTCCATTTTAGCCCATCCACCATCATTACCATACATCCATAATCCCTGAACATAATCCATAATTCAATTTAAGCTTCTAACATACAAATTCATCCATATCGTTACTTAAACATGAAACTTCTATATTAATTCATCATTTCATATTAATTCAATAATCATACTAACAATGCAAGAAATAGATTAGAGAGCATATCGACTTCAATTTATATTTCAATTCCTTAATTCATGCATATTCATGTAATTCTCTTGATAATCCATGACATTCATATGTCAACATATAAAAACATTACTAGGGTTGAATTAGAAAGGATATCGACCATCTATATACAATAGAGCTTATAGCACATGCAAAACTCTCATTTCAGGAATAAAATCTCTCATTCATGCTGATTATCTAACAATCTTTACATAATCTGTAGAACCCCAGAACTTTTCGTAAATGCCTTGGAATGCGTATCAAGGCATGGTGCCTTGAAATCTCAAATTTCATGAAATGAGAATTGGAAGCCTTTGAGAAATTGTTTCAAGAATGCTATAATTAATTAAATAAATTATTTAATAATGTCTATAAGCCTTGAAAGGGTCCTAGTCATGTTTAGAAGAGGTCAAAAGGGAAGTAGGATAAGTCCAAGTAGTAGGAATGGGTGAAAATGATCTCAGTATTGAATTTGCAGAGCAACCAATCGCTCGGTCCATATGGGCGATCGATCGGTCCACAACCGATCGATCGGTGGCTATCAATTGGTGCACTTTTTTGTATGAGGAAAAATTCCAAAGAGCATGTTTTTGACTGATCGCCTGGTCAAAACACCGGTCGCTCGGTAGGCGACCGATCGCTCAGTATTAACCATCGATCGCTCGATCTTTCGCGCTTTTGCAGAATTTCAGTAAGGGCTTTTTCATCTTTGGGGCGTTATACCCTTGCCTATTAAGGCTTGGTCGAACCTTAAGAGTTTCACTCACCACATTTAGAGTATTTGAGAGAAAGGGAGAGAGGAGAAAGGGGATTCTAACCTAGGGTTTTCACTTGAAAAGGAATCAAGGATTGAGACCCTAGATCATCACAAGCTCGGATTGCTTCAAGTACTCGGCTCAAGCTCGTGAGGAGCACGTTCTCCAAGCTAGGGCAGCGACTCCATGCATGTTTTGGGAAGGTTTTCCTTGCTTCTTCAAGATCGGTACCCTTTGCTACCCTCCTAGTTATGGTTTCCTCTTTTCTTTCCGTATTCTTTGTTTCCCTAAACTATAACTATGCTATGAATTGGGATGCATGAATGGAGATGGGTGTTGGGCGATGGATGCCATGTGAATGTGTTGTGATGAATGGAATGGGAAGGGTATTGTACCAATAATAAACACACATGTATGTTGTGAACATAAACCCACCTAGAAAAGCATGGTGTAGGCTTTAATAAATAATGTACATGCCACATGTTTGATGAAATGCCAAGGTGAAGAAAATGAGTTATAAATCAAGAAATGCATGTTTAAAAGCGTATGAAATTGCTAGGGTTTATAATAGTGTGATTAATTGCTTTCTCTAAATGGCATAAATATTTACTTGTTTAAATTATTGATATTCTATGTATTGTTGAAATCCCAAATGTCATATTAAATTTCAAGTGAAAGCATGTACACGATTTCACGAGCACGGCATGCATGATATGGTTTACCGGCTTTTTCAAGAATAAGGATTAGAGGTGGGACATATCTTACGATATGTTTTACCTCGCTTTTGACAAGGACACGAACAAGTATTGCATAGGAGGGAGTTTACACTTCCCTCCCTTCTAAGAGGGGTCTCCCCTCACTCACAAGTACATATCATTGAAAGAAGGGTCTCCGTTTCTTCTCAAGTGCATATCATTGAAAGAAGGGTCTCCCTTTCCTCCCAAGTGCATCTTACAAGTGCATCTCACAAGCACATCTCACAAGTTACATGAGCATGTTTAAATTCCAAGCAAGCATGCATGACACACTCGACAAGATCAAGCAAGACAGACATGACAAGTTTTTTTTCAAGCACAAAAAGGGCATTTTAAGTCAAGTCAAGTGCACGATGATTTCAAGAGATTTATTGGCTTTTATGTGATGCAAGCATGAATATAAACTGTTTTACTTTCCTGTTATTATCTGAATTGCTTCCTGCTTTATATATACCATTATTGTTATACTGTGATTGTTGGTTAGAATTTGGTACACGCTGAGTATTCCATGATCAACCATACGTTTATGTCGACAGATACTGAGGGAGATGTCGCCCCTTTTGACATCTGTGCTCCTGGCCCATGGGTAGAGGAGGAGTATGTTGAGGAACCTCATATAGACGAGTACTACTAGGTAGTAGATTCTGAGTAATTGTGGGCGAGCGTGAGAGATCGTATCTTTGTATTTTGGCGGGCCTATCTGCATTTTCTTTTGTTTTCCCTTTTGTACAAACTTGGATCATATGTATATATAATTAGAGGTTTGGTTTGACTTCCACTGTGCCATGTTAGTTGTGTTTCCGCTATTATTGTCCTCTATTGTATATGCTCTAGGTATTTTTGCAGGTTAGTTTTTCAAGTAAGTCATGATAAGTCATCCAAGATTCACTCTAACTCCTAGGGTGGGTTTTAGGTCACGACATAATCATGTAATACCCTTGCTAATCCATAAAAAATCGTATTTAAAACATGTAAAACATTTACTAAGGTTAGATTAGAAAAGATATCGACCTTAGGGATCGTTCCCTTCGATCCAAATCGCTTGAGAATGCTCCTCGAGGCTTTAGGGGCAATCTCCAAGCCAAATCCTCCTTCTCCAAGTAAGATGCTTCTTCTCCAAGTAAAACCCCTCTTAAAACCCTAGGTTTTTCTCCTATTCTCTCTTAAATTAGGTTTAAACCTCTTTCCCCTTGAAACCCTCCAATTAGAACCTCTATTTATAGCCTAGGGATTTAAAACCTTGATTTCCGTAACTTTTAAAAAAATTTAGGTGCGACTGCGATCAATTGCACCTACATTGCGATCGATCACACTCTAGTATGATTTATCGCACCTAAGGTTGATCTATCACAAAATACACAGAGAGTTTCTATAAATTTTTGACTGAGTGCGATCGATTGCAAATATCACAATTCATATTTTCTCAACAGCAACAGCACCAACACCCTTTCATTTCATTTTTAACTTTTCATTTAATTTACTTTAAGTTTTAAATTAAAATAAAAAAGTACCCCCCATTTGGATTCAATAAAAATTACTAGAAAATTCAATTCCTTATAAATCAAAATCTCATTTTCAAATTTTAGGCTAAAAACTGAAAATCTCGTTCGTCGTATAGTCGAGTTAACCACTCTATACTTAATAATAAAATCATATACCTTTATTTAACCTATAAACATTCATTTCAGGGAAAAATCATCTCAAAATTGAACAATTTATTCTTTTGCTAAAACCACACTTCTAGAATTTCTTACATTCCTGCACTTAGTCATTTTATATTTTTACTTAAGATCAATAAGGAACAAAGCATCACATATATTACAACTCATCTTTGACCATTTAAACCCTTACTAATTGTATAAATTACATGAAAGAAAATTTGGGTCTCTACAGTATCTCTTCATGAACCTTGCATTAGTCAAAGGGATAATCCGTTCTTCGTCCATTATGATCAACATGTATGCTTTACAATTTGAGTCCACCTTGTAAGTACCCCCATTTTAGCACCGCTTGTAGGGTCCTACAAGACTTTCTATAACCTACTTGAGAATTCTTCAAGAATCCTAAAAAGAGAGAACCAAAATACCCCTTAAATTTGTAAGAATTACCAAAATACCTCTTAATTAAAATATTATCAAAATACGCGTATCTATTTCAATAAATATGCGTTTATCCAATTTTTCAAAAAATATTTATGCGGGTAATATTGGACATTTTTAGACTTAAAATAGCATTTAAAAAACTTTAAATCAATCATAGAGTGGCATGTGTCACTTTACAATTTGCATTAGGAATTTTTAGGCTAAAGGCTTTGGTGTTTAAAGTGCTATTACTCTCAATATATTATTTATATAAATCATGAAAAGATTCTCTAAAAGGAGGTTCTAATTATTTTATTTTATTTTAATTTCTAAGATCAAATTTAGAATTTTTGGTTGAAGTTGTCGATCGGTAGGATAATTACCACCAACACTGTTTACCTATATGTGCACTTGGTGGTTGTTTCTCTTCTAACAATGTGAGATTAGCTTTACTGTAGGCTGGCCATAATTTGATTATTGTCATTTAAATTTTTCAAAATGGTGATTCTTTCTTAAATAGATTTAATAACATTCATTCTAAGCATCTCTAAACATCTATATAAACCATCAATTGGTTCCAAATATTGGACTTTCAACTATGACACCTTAAATGAACACAGGATAATACAAACTTCTATATTGGGAATTTCAAAAGGGAATTCTCTATTTCTGTCATGCCCCAAAATACCCCCTAGGAGTTAAGGGATACTTTAGGCGTGACTATACATAACTGACAACCATCCTACAATGAACAAGGTAATAACATCCTAAACTGGAAACATATAACAGGGTGCGGAAGCTTAAATAGTGCGGAAGCGTTAATCAACTTTTTCTTTTTCTATACATAACCGGTATTCCAAGTTTATACAAAACATAACAAGTACAAGTGGACATGCCCACCATCAAAATACAAAAAGATTGTCTCTCTATCTCTCTACATAAGACCCTACTCACAATAATCTAGATATAGCCACACATCTAGATCTCTATCCTCCTGTGGCTGAAGTGGAATAGGCATCGCCTCCTCGACGTATTCTTCCTCAACCCAAGGCTCAGGGTCGAAAGTACCCACTGGACTTGCCGACATGAGATGTACGGCTGAGTATGGAATACTCAGTGAGTACAAACTACTAACTAAAAATAGCAATAACAAACTACAATAACAATAACTAAATACACTTCATAATCGCAATATTTGATACAATACAACATTAAGAAATGGAACAATGCTATGACCGTAACATGCATGGGATAATGAAAAACTTCGATAAAACTTATACTTGAAAGTCCCTTGTTCTTGAAAAATAACTTTTCATGGTTTTTCAAAACTTGCTTGTCGTGTTAAAACTTGTTCTTGTCCCGTGGGAATCACATGTCTTGTCTTGTTTTTGTTTGAAATCACTTGTCATGCTTGTCTTGTCATTTCTTAACATGTCTTGACTTGTCTTGACATGTTTACTTGTGAGTCAGATGTTAGTGCCCTTGTAACGACTTGTGAGCCGGATACGTAAGTATCCTTCAACGAATATATGTATATATAGAAAAGGTACACTAACATCCTTGACCGGCCCTCTGTCCGGCTTTATAAACTTGTCTTGTTTTCTTATGAGCCAGGTATGACATATCTTGCGATATGCCCTACCCTTAACCGGCCCGATGTCTGGCTTTATCGGTCTTGCTTGCCTACTTGTAAGTCAGGCATGACATATCCAAGGGATATGCCCTACCCTTGACCGGCCCGATGTCTGGCTTTATCAAGCGTTTCGTGAATCACATGTCTTGTTCTTGTTTGTTTTCTCATATACATATACTAGGAAAATCACGGTTTATGCATACATGGGTGTGTGTGTGTAGCAATTCGTAGTAATCATGATGACATGAACAACTTAAGAAGGTCGCATAGCATTTCAATTTCGTCAATAGGCATGTGAGAATTTAAGTGCATATACATAACATTTGGTCAACATCATCATTTAGGTAAAACCCTATAATTCATGCATTTCATCGTATTGATTAAACACTTTAAATCCTCATACAAGCATTTCATCAAACACTTGGTGTTCAACCTTTCGTTAAGTCTTTCTCTTCCATTTGCATTGTTTATATTTCATCAAACATTAAGAGTGTGTTTATTATGTATACTATGCCCTTCCACCATTTTCCATCACACACCATACATCACATCCACATGACATCCAATCGCTTCAACCCTTCTTCCATTCATGCATCCACAACCATCCTTATCTTGTTTAATTTAGGGGTAACAATGCATTCTAACCAAAAAGGGTGTATATACAATATCAATCCACATATTTAAAGGAAACCTAGGTTATTACTAAACTAGTTAGGAGGGTGTACTAACCTTTGAGGATTAAACCCCAATCTTGAAGAACAACCTCTTGATTTGGAAATCCTTGAGTAGGGATCTCCTAGCTTGATGGAGGATGATCCTTCCTTGAGAATCTTCAAGCTTGAGCTCCCTTGATCTCAAATCCAAAACTCTTCCTTGAGTTCTCCCTAATCTCCCCTCTCCTTTCTCTCTTCCTCTTAGGTTTAGGTTAAACCCAAAACCCCCAAATGGCTTTTCTATTTATAGGCCCAGTGGTAAAAACCCTTATTTCCGTGTGTTTAAAAAAATAGATTACCCACACTTCAGTAAGCTGACCCGATTTCTGGGTTCCGGGCGATCAATTGTCAAGTTTGGGATGATCGATAATCCAAATTCCAGTGACTTGCCCAGGTCTCTGGGTTCATGATGATCGATCGTCAGGCTTCGACAATTGATCATAGGAGAACCGGGAAGTTTGCTCTATTTTCATCGATCCCAGATTTCCCTTTTTCACCTGTAGACCCCTTTTGGGGTGTTTTTGAACCTTGTTTTTCATCATTTTTAGGGCAATAACCCCTTCACACCTCACACCTAGGTTGTTACTAACTTTTTCTGATTAAGGACAAGTTCAAAACACATGAAAGACCCTTTGTTCAAAAACATTGTTCATCACTCACGTGCAGGAAGTTTCGGTGTTCTACATCCTCCCCCCTTACAAAAATTTTGTCCCCGAAATTAGGACGATATATAAAGATACAAGAAAACCCATACATACAATCATCAAGAAGGGCTAGACAAACAAGTGAAGATATTTTTCTTTCACTTCAGCCTCTCACTCCCACGTAGCCTCTTCTATAGCATGATGTTGTCATTGAATGAGGACCAATGGAATTGTTTTGTTGCGTAACACTTGATCTCTCCGATCCAAGACTTGAATCGGTTTCTCTACTAATGCGAGGTCCTCTAGGATTTCCAACGACTCATGGTCGATTACATGCGAAGGATCGGGGATGTATTTTCGGAGCATCGACACATGGAACACGTTATGGATAGCGGCCATATACGTTGGGAGAGCTACCTGGTACACATCGAACCTCATGATCCCTTTGCTAGGTGATATCTTCACAAATACAAGGTCGCCAACTCAAAATTCAAGATCTCTCTTATGAGTATCAGCATAACTCTTTTGTCGTTCCTGTGCAGCCTTCAACCTTTCTCTGTTTACCTTGACCCTATCAGCGGTTTGTTCAATCAACTAGGGGCCTAACACCTTCCTCTCCCCGACTTCATCCCAATACAAAGGGGATCTACAACTTCTCTCATATAAAGCCTCAAAAGGCGCCATCTGGATGCTCGCCTGATAACTGTTATTGTTAGAGAATTCCACTAAATGCAAGTGATCTTCCCAACTACCTTTAAAGTCTAGCATACAGGCTCGGAGCATGTCCTCTATCACCTAATTCATCCTCTCGGTTTGACCATCAGTCTGTGAATGAAAAGTCGTGCTAAAGTCCAAACGGGAACCCATAGCGATCTGAAAATTCTTCCAGAACTTAGATGTAAATTTTGGATCCCTATCTGATACAATGCTCACTCGCAATCCGTGCAACCAAACTATTTCCTTGATGTATAGTGCAGCTAACTGGTTCGAGTTGAAGGTAGTCCGATACGGTAAAAAATTAACAGACTTAGTTAGTCTGTTAACCACGATCCAGATAGCATCAGAGTTCCTAACTGTCTGTGGCAACCCTATAATGAAGTCCATGGAGATGTGCTCCCATTTCCACCCGGGAATAGAGAGAGGTTGTAATAGTCCTGCTGGCCTCATATGCTCGGGCTTGACCTGTTGGGACACTAAGCATCTAGATACATACTTCGCTACTTCTCTTTTCATGTTCTGCCACCAGAAAAGTCCCTTGAGGTTCCGATACATCTTGGTACTCCCAAGGTGAACGGTATATTTAGATCGGTGAGCTTCATCCAATATCTCTCTTCTAAGCTCCTCATTAGTAGGAACACATGTTCTTCCTTTGAATGTGATAGTTCCATCTCCTTTCGTGGCAAAGTCCTCGCTGCCCCTACTAATCATCTTGTCTCGGTAGGCAAGTAGTTCAGCATCCGATCCTTGCAACTCTTGGATCCTGACCAATATATAAGGCCTAACGGTGATGTTAGCCATTACCGGCCCAAAGGTAGGGAGACTAAAACTGATGTCGAGGTTAGAAGCATCCTCCAACAATTTCCACTCTTGCACCATCATGTGAGCCAAGAGTTTTGGAGGTTTCTTGCTAAGGGCATCGGCCACCACGTTCGCCTTGCCCAGATGGTATTGAATAGAACATTCATAATCTTTCAAAAACTCCATCAATCTCCTTTGCCTCAAATTCAGCTCTTTCTGAGAAAATAGATACTTTAGGCATTTATGATTTGTGAACACATCAAATTGTTTCCCATAGAGGTAGTGTCACCATATTTTCAATGTAAACACGACTGCGGCAAGCTCCAAGTCGTGTGTAGGGTAGTTTTTCTCATGATCTTTCAACTGTCAAGAATCATAGGTGATAACCTTCTTGTTTGCATCAAGACACACCCTAACCCAACGTGCGAGGCATCACTATAAACCACAAAACTGCCAATCCCAGATGGCACTGTGAGGATGGGATCCTAAGTGAGCCGCTTCTTCAACTCTTGAAAGCTAACCTCGCATCTATCACTCCATACAAATCTAGCATTTTTCCGAGTGAGATATGTGAGCGATGCCGCTAAACTGGAGAACCCCTCCACAAATCTCCAATAGTCGCCTGCCAAACCAAGGAAACTACGTATCTTTGTGACACTCTTGGGTCTCTCCTAGCTTATAATTGTCTTTATCTTCACCGGATCAACTGAGATGCCTGAGGAATGCCACTTTCTCCAATCAGAATTCATACTTACTCAACTTGGCATACAATTGGTGCTCTCGGAGAATTTCAAGAATGAGGCGAAGGTCTCGCACATGATCTTCCTGTGTCTGAAAATACACTAAGATATCGTCAACAAACACCACGACGCATTGATGGAGACAAGGCCTGAACACCCAGTTCATTTAGATTGTTAGAACCTTATTAATTTGATTAATAAATGCTTCTTATTAATCTATTGTGTATTCATTATGGGTAATTGACCATGATCATGAGATGATCTATATGATATGAGATATCGATAAAGGTCTATAGGATATATTGTAGAAAAGTTATGTGATTAGATTATCATAGGTAGATATAAATTTCCAGTTCCTTATACCTTATATAGTCATAGCTGTAGGTGAAGCTGGGCACTTCACTTATATGGCTGCCCGAATGCTAAAATGTTCTCAATAGTTGAGATGTAGTTCTATCTCAAACTATTGCAGTGGAGACTACACATCAGCATATGGGTGCTTAAATGTATACTGACTAATTGTATTCAATGAGAGACCTCTTGCATAAACATACTATCAGATAGTTGGTCTCTCATTCACATTGAACGGTTTCGATGATCCTTAGATCTGATGAATTCATCTATGACTGGGCAGTGATCAGACTGTTTTGATTCTACCAACGTATTTTCTAACTTAGGGAATACAATACAGTGACAGTTGGATAGTCTGAAAGTTGTTCGAGTCATGATGAATTTCAAACAAGAAATCCATGCTCATTAATTTGAGAGATTATCCAAGTTCCGGGTAAGACAGCTAATTAAGTTCAAATCCTGCGCAGTTGATTTTGAAAACAAAATAAGTTTGGAAATATACTTTTATTAAAAGGTATTATACTTATAAAAGGATTTTTTCAAAATGTTTTTCATGAGAAATTGTTTCTCATGGCTTAATCATAAGTCTTGGAAAGCCGGATGATTTGCAATAGGCTATGGGTTAGATAGTATGTCAATCTCGAAGGCCCATTAGGGATAATATAATTTGAAGGATAAATCGAATTTAAAAGTTCATGTGGCGGGATCCGTAATGGTTAATGTTCATACACTGGGATTCAATTGCAACATAGATATCTCACGTCACTTGCAATTCCGATGTAATTCTCATTTAGAACATTGGATAAGCCAGGGTAAGAATATCCCAGAGCAATCTGTGGAGGTACTCACATAAGAAATACAAGCTTAATAATTGATTAAAAGTTAATCAATTATTTTAAGTGATTAAAAGTTAATCATTTAATTAAATAGATTAATAGTTAATCTATTATTTAAATTAATTGTTAATTTAAACTAAGGGATTATTTTAGAAATTATTTGATTAACATAATTAAAGGGGAAATGGGTTAGACCCATATCCATAAACCCATTAAAATGGACCTTTAATATGGGCCAAAGCCCATGGGTTTAAACCCTAGGGTGGGGCGCCCACTTGAGGAATCCTAATTGGACTAGGATTTGTTTAATTGAATAATTATTGAAATATAATTCCTTTTATTATGGAATTAAAATCCAAGTGTTGGATTGCAATTAGGATTAAGATGTTATTGTAATTAGATTACAATAAGGAGTTTTAACTCCTCAAATCCCACGCCTCATAGAAGCTCACTCCCCCCTTTGTGGATTCCTAGTTTGACTAGGTTTCCTACTTTGGTGTAGGATGTTGACTTATCTCTTTTAATTAAGGAATCCTCTTATAATAGAGACTCTTTAATTAATAGGATTACTATAACTAAAGTAGTTATAGATTAAGTAGGAGTTTATTTAATTAATAATAAGAGTTATTGTTAATTAATAAATCCTACTAGATAAGATCAATTTGGAGTAGGATTAGGATAAGATCCTAGTCTATAAATACCCCAACACCCTAGACCATTAAGTAGAATTCTCTAGAATTTTTTCTCTCATCTCCTCTCTCTCTCCAAACTGTGAGCCCTAGGGGAAACCCCTAAGGATTTTCGTGAGCTATATTGGTGGTCCTAGTTGGGTTTTGCAAATCTAGGGTTTTGAACCTTAGTATTATTGGTAATAGAAGGTCTACACCATTGATCCATCTTCTTCCTCTTGCTTCTATAATTCCAAAGAAGATTCTAAAGCTTCGTAGGGATAGCGAAGAACAAGGATCGAGCTTCTAGTATTTTTTCAGAGAAATCTCTACAAAGATTTCTGACGGTTCGAGTGGAATAAGCTTTACCGGTGAAAAACATTCACCGAGGTGATATGACTAAAACTCTTAGATAATTTTGATGCTTTTTATGGTGTTAAGATCTAGCGGATCCAGTTTCCGTATAAATTTTATCCGGATCCCCCTTCATAACATCCTTGACCGGCCCTTTGTTCGGCTTTATCAAGTTGTTTTGTTTTCTTGTGAGCCAGGTATGACATATCTTGCTATATACCCTACCCTTGATCAGCCCGATATCCGGCTTTATCGGTCTTGCTTGTTTACTTGTAAGTCAGGTATGACATATCCAGGGGATATGGCATACCCTTGACCGGCCTGATGTCTGGCTTTATTAAGCGTTTCGTGAATCACATGTCTTGTTCTTGTTTGTTATCTCATATACATATACTAGGAAAATCACGGTTTATGCATGCATGGGTGTGTGTGTGTAGTAATTCATAGTAATCATGATGACATGAACAACTTAAGAAGGTCGCATAACATTTCAATTTCGTCAATAGGCATGTGAGAATTTAAGTGCATATAAATAGCATTTGGTCAACATCATCATTTAGGTAAAACCCTATAATTCATGCATTTCATCGTATTAATTAAACACTTTAAATCCTCATACAAGCATTTCATCAAACACTTGGTGTTCAACCTTTTATTAAGTCTTTCTCTTCCATTTGCATCGTTTATTTCATCAAACATCAAGAGTGTGTTTATTATGTATACTATGCCCTTCCACCGTTTTCCATCACACACCATACATCACATCCACACAGCACTTAATTGCCTCAACCCTTCTTCCATTCATGCATCAACAACCATCCTTATCTTGTTTAATTTAGGGATAACAATGCATTCCAACCAAAAAGGGTATATATACAAAATCAATCCACATATTTAAAGGAAACCTAGGTTATTACTGAGCTAATTATTAGGGTGTACTAACCTTTGAGGATTAAACCCCAACCTTGAAGAACAACCCCTTGATTTGGAAATCCTTGAGTAGGGATCTCCTAGCTTGATGGAGGATGATCCTTCCTTGAGAATCTTCAAGCTTGAGCTCCCTTGATCTCAAATCCAAAACCCTTCCTTGAGTTCTCCCTAATCTCTCCTGTCCTTTCTCTCTTCCTCTAAGGTTTAGGTTAAACTCAAAACCCCCAAATGGCCTTTCTATTTATAGCCCTAAGGGTAAAAACCCTTATTTCCGCGTGTTTAAAAAAATAGATTTTCGTGATGACGATCGATCGTCGTGCTTGGGACGATCGATCATCCACACTCCAGTAAGCTGACCCGATTGCTGGGTTCCAGGCGATCGATCGTCAGGTTTGGGACGATCGATCGTCCAAATTCCAGTGAGTTGCCCAGGTCTCTAGGTTCATGAGGATTGATGATCAGGTTTCGACGATCGATCGTAGGGGAACCTGAAAGTTTGCTCTGTTTTTCTTCAACGACGATCGATTGTCGCCATGCTACGATCCTAGATTTCCCTTTTTCACTTGTAGACCCCTTTTAGGGTGTTTTTGAACCTTGTTTTTCATCATTTTTAGGGCAATAACTCCTTCACACCTCACACCTAGGTTGTTACTAACCTTTTCTGATTAAGGACAAATTCAAAACACGTGAAAGACCCTTTGGCCGAAAACATTGTTCATCACCCACGTGCAGGAAGTTTCGGGGTTCTACATTTTCCATTTCTTCATTTAATTTAATGGATGGGGGAGTGGATTATATTTTGTTCCACACTCAGTGGCCATATGAGATTAAGCGAATTCAATTTGAGAAATTTTATTTAATTGCTTATTTATTTATAATTTCATTCTCTTATTCTATTCTATTCCACCTACTTTATTCTATTTTTATGAGGATACATGTGAATTTTGGCGGGGGAAGTAGGATTTCAATCTATGTCTTTGAAATGTTGTGAAATGCATTGCTTTAGTCTTGCCTTCAGTTATCGCCTTGTGGTGTAGTTGAGTTAACCAAACAAACTTACCTTGGGGTGTTTAGTCCCACATCGGTTGTGTAGCCGAGCTTGCCTCCCTTATAAGTGTTGGATAATACGTAAACAATTTAAATTAGTATAGAAAATATACCAGAAAATTTTCCAACAGTAGATAAATATTCCAGATGACAGTGTGGTTGCAAATCTATAGAAAAAAAAAATCACAACAGTAGGAAAAACTTATCAATATAATTTGATCGAGACACACGTTGGACACGCTATCCTTAAAGTGAAATTTGCCCCTACTAGTTCTCTTTGACTGTGATGCTCACAGGACAAATGATTGTCACCCCCAGGATACAATGATCAACACGAAAGAACTAGAGCACTCTCAATTCCTTGGTCTGCAGCAAACTCGATGATGTCCAGCCCAAAAAACGTTCAAAACAAATGATCATGGTTTTTTCTAAAATAAAGAGGAAACTTAAGAAATGTTTCACCCCCCAAAGAAGAGAAAGGACAACTTTATTCTTACATGTATAAGTCTAAATCATGTTTTTAGATCTTCTATTAGAAAGAAACTCTTTTCCTTTTAATAGGCTAAAGGCAACCTAAAAAATAAAAGCTATAAAGACCCAACGTTTTGATGATGAATGGTTCACCACCATAATAAATAATATTAAAAGAATGTTGCCAAAAATCAATAATTTTGAAACAGTAACATAAATTCTTAAGAGAAAGTAATTTAATATATAAGAAAGATTCTGTAGAGCCCCGGACCTTTTCACATTTAATGCATGACACTTTCGTTGCCATTTTGCCTTTAAAGAGGTATAATTAATAAATAAGGAAGAAATTGAAAATTCTGAAACGTCAAAAATGTTCCTTTTCGAAGTACGAACCCAACGCAAGTTGAATCGTCAAAATCCGACGAGCGAGTCAAAAGATATGGCCAAAACAGTCTGGACCTGCAGGCAACCAATCGCTCGGTCCATGGAGCGATCGATCGGTCCAAAACCGATCGCTCGGAGGCTATCGACTGGTCAAGATTTTTGTATGGGGAAATTTTCCAGAGAGTGAAATTTTAACCGATCGCTCGGTTATGAAACCGATCGATCGGTAGGCAACCGATCGATCGGTCATTAACACCGATCGCTCGGTACTCGCGTTTTTGCAGAAAATTTAGTAAGGGTGTTTTCGTCTTTTGGGCGTTTCACTCATACCTTAAAGCATTTGCCCGATCATTTGAGGGTTCATACACAACCCTTAGAGTCTTTTGAGAGATAAAGAGAAAGGAGAAGGGTTTCCAAAACCTAGGTTTTCATTTGGAAGAAATCAAAGGGGTTAAGACCCTAGATCAACCCCAAGCCCGTTTTCTTCAAGATCGAGGCTCAAGCATTCGAGGAGCTCGTGATCCAAGCTAGGGCAGCAGCTACACGGTCGTTTTTGGAAGGGGTTTCTTCCTCATTGTTCAAGGTTGGTACTTCTTGCTACCCTCCTAGTTATAGTTCTTCTTTTCTTTTATTTTCTTTGTGTTCCTTTATACATCCATGTATTATGAGATGGGTTGTGAATGGTGAATGGTGAATGGTGAATGATGAATGGAGATGAATGTGGGCGATTGGATGCCGTGTGTATTGATGTGATGGATGAACGGGGAGGGCATTGTACCCATAATAAACATACATATATGATGTGAGTAAAACCCACCTAGAAAAGCATGTTGTAGGGTTAATAAATAATGAACACACTATGTTTGATGAGATGCCAAGGTGAATAAAATGAGTGATAAATTAAGGGAATACATGTTTAATTATTCATGAAATTGTTAGGGCATATGATAGTGTGTTTCTTACATTTCTCAAAATGTGCGATTTATTACTTGTTCAAATTGTGATATGCTATGCTTTGTAAATTACCCAAATTGTCATATTTAATTCCAAATGCAAGTATGCACACGATCTCACGAGCACGCATGCATGACATGGATTACCGACGTTTTTCAAGAATGGGATTTAGAGGTGGGGCATATCATACGATATGTTTTACCTCGCTTTTGGCAAGGACAAGTCAATCATGCATTATCATAAGAAGGGTCTCCCTTCCCTCGCAAGTACATACATATCATAAGAAGGGTTTCCCTTCCCTCGCAAGTACATCTCACAAGTGAAAGGACATGACATGAGCATTTAGAAAGAAGGGTCTCCCTTCCCTCACAAGTAGTTTACTCTTCTAAGCATGATACAAGCATGACATGACACGGCATGACAAGCATGAGCATTTTAGGAAGAAAGGTCTCCCTTCCCTCACAAGTAGATTACTTTTCCAAACAAGCAAGCATGATACATGACATGACAAGCATGGGCATTTAGGAAGAAGGGTCTCCCTTCCCTCACAAGTAGTTTACTTTCCAAGCAAGCATGACATGGCATGACACGCATGATATGATAAGATAAGACAACATGACAAGTTTCAAGCACGGAAATGGTATTTCCAATCAAGTCAAGTGCATAAGGTTTTCAAGGGTTTTAACGGCTTTCTACGAAATACAAGCATGATTATAAATTGCTTTTACTTCCTTGTATGATATGAATTGTTTCCTTCTAACTTATAAGAATTGTTCCTGCTTTATGTATGCTATCTGTATGCTATGACTGTTAGTTAGTGCTTAGTACCCGCTGAGTATTCTATGCTCAGCCGTACTTCTTATGTCGGCAGGTAATGGCGGAGCAGCTGCTCCATTTGATATCTGTGCTCCGAGCCCTTGGGTGGAGGAGGAGTACGTCGAGGAGCCTTTGGAGGAACCTCCCGTAGAGGGTTACCATTAGGTGGTTGTAGATTCTGAGTGAATAGCTGTGGGTGAGATGAGAGATATACTTTCATGTATTTTGGCGGGTCTGTCCGCACTTTCTTTTGGTTACTTTTTGTATAACTTGGATTTGCGTATGTATATTCATAGAGGTTTGGTTAGACTTCCGCTGTGTTTTATAGTTATGTTTCCGCTATATTGTCCTCTATGGTATATGCTCTGTGGGTTTTGCAGGTTGGTTGTCAAGCAAGTCATGATTAGTCGTCCAAAGTTCACTCTAACTCCTAGGGTGGGTTTTGGGGCGCGACAGATTCTTCTTCAAATTTTTATTTTAAAATACTTAAAATATAGCAATAAATGTCATCACGCTTCAAACGGTTGGTACCCGTTTTGAGGAGTGTTTGGGTGATTCTTATGTTGGGTTGTAAGTGTGGTTGTGTGTGTGATGTGTGTGTGCTTGAGTGCATGGGGTGTGTGTGTTTTCTTTGTCTTACCTTCAGCTATCGCCATGTGGTGTAGTTGAGTTAACAAAAAAAAAGTTTTGACTATTTTGGGAGTTTAGGTTAGAATTAACCTTAGATTTATTTTAATTTTATTAAAATTTTGATCTGGTAGGTAAAACAAATCGGAGCCACCCCAAATTTTGATCATTATCCCTAATTTCATCCAGAGATCAAATCTGACTACGAAAATTTTTTATCGAGCCTGTCCACGCTGCTGATCTGGCCTTAATATACAATTAGATCTTGATATGGCGATCGATGCCTTATCAAATGAATTAGCCCCTAATTTTTTATATATAGGCATATTTTGACCCTCTAAGTTTAACTATGCTCTCTAAACTCATTTATGAAATCAATCTAGGCATTCACATTGGCAGTTGTAGATTAGCTACTATTTCCTAAATGATCAATCACGTGAACCAATTTTACACGATATTAAGAGAGAATGCACCATAGTACTTATGATATTAGCCGAACTACTTATGATATTAGCCGAACTACTTAGGAGCATCTATTTCTGTGCTGAAAAGCACAAAGGGAGTCTAAATTGCAGTGTCACACTCTTGCATATTATAGTTGATAAAGCACTCCCACGCTTTGCCGGCACAGTTCCAGCTAAGATGAAGCATTTCAAGAACATAATCCTACAACTCTTAGCACGCCAACATAAGCGGATGAATAAGGATTTTAAAGTATACATCGCTCGCCTCCAAGCATAAAGTATACATCGCTCGCCTCCAAGCATTAAAGGATGAAGATTTTCATTTGGCGATGCACATGGATGCAACAGCAAGTCCAACCTCGATCAACAAAAACTCAAGGTATATGTTTGGTTTTAGCAGAACTTTTACGTTCAACTCCTTGTACACTTCTTCGATTACTCAGACAGCTAAGATGTGTACAGATTATTTCTACACAAGAACCAAGGGAGCAAGACTACACCAACTTTGAAGAACTTTCACGGCACGAGAATGATCATTTTATATCAAGTTGATGCCTATCTCAATCACGAGATCTCGAGCTTCGTGCAGATACTTAGGGATAATGGCTAGAGATACAAGATATAAAGACTACCTACACCTGCAACAGTTCCAAAGAAAGGTATCATATATTAGAGCTAGGATTTTCTAGTAGGAGGGGCACATAGTGGTTAATTGAAAATAACAGTAATTATTGATAGATTTGTGGAGAATTATTAGGTGGATATGAAATATTTTGAGTCTAGAGGTTCGGACGCATAGCCCTCAAAATTTTTTTTTATGACTAAGTTTTTGGGCAATTTCATCCATATATTTCATATATATATTACGGGTATTGTACCCTTGATTTATAGTTATGCCCAATTAAATAATTAAATAACATGATATGAAAGATATATTAATGTGTATTCAAAAGTTTAGGGGACAAATGTCCCATAACCTCATGGCTGTCATATTAAATAATTAAATAATATAATATAATTTTTTTAGAGGGCAACTGCTCATTGTCCATGATTATGTCTGCCCAATTGAATAATTAATCAACTTAGTATCAAAGATACTTTTTAAAAATGTTTAGGAGTTGGGATCATAGTCAGCTGCAATTAAACTTGGGAGAGCTCAATCGCACTCACAAGTCAACACGTGTCAATATTAACCCCGATTAACTGTGGATAAGATTACTAACCCTTGGGGTTCAACAATCTAACCTTGGTTTTTAGATGAAAAAAAATATTAACTCTTCCATTTCGAGTCTGACTCATTGTGAGTGCAATCTCAAGTTCAACCTCAATAGATAGATTTAAACTCAAAGCTCAGGGAGCACTGTGCATCGGTCTTGATTCCCATGAGATTAAATCACATCCAATTGCAATTGAACTCAAAGAGAGTTCATTAATGAGGTCCTAGGCCAACATGTGTCACTTTTAACTTCTATTAACTATGATTAAGATTCACTAACCCTTGGGTTCAACAATATAAACTTGGTTTTTAGAAAAAAAAAATTATTAAAAAAATATTTAACTTGTTAAATAATTTAAACCTTCAAGTTAATATTTTTTAAAAAATTAAAATTATATTATTGAACCCCATGGGTTTGTAAATTTTAACCACGGTTAATAGGGATTAAAAGGGACACATGTTGGCCTGTGGGTGCAATTGAACTATCACAAAGTTCAATTGCAATTGGCTGTCGATCTCCATTCTCAATTTCCCATGGCTATATTCAAAGAAAAATTTGTTTTATTACAAAATTTTAGTGGGGGCATGATCGGTGCTAAATGTTATACATGAAAGCACCTCAAACTTAACTTGCTAATCATTTAGAGTAATTATTTGTATTATTTTATGCTACTTGGTTGTTTATTCTTGTTCCAGGTTCATGCGAGGAAAAGAAGATAAAATGGAAGTTTTACCAGCTTCAAATGCTCCAAAAATCTCAAAAAATATAAGAGTAAAAGAAAGAAGAAGAAAAGAGAGCGAAATCGCATAAATCTACCCTGATGGATCGATTGGCCAAAAATCGCACTTCTATCAATAGAGGGGTATTTTGGTAATTTTTCTTCATTCAAAATTTATGAAACTTTTTGGGTAGATTCTAGATGACCTAAAGGAGTTATGTTTAAAATTTCGGGTCAATTCAATTAGAATTGAGTTCTCTAGAATCATTTGAAGTTCAGTGGTAAAACTGTAAATAGGGTAAAATAGTATTCCGTGAATAGTGTTTTGTGAATAGTGTTTTAGTACTTCTAAACACTTTCCAACTCTATTATTGTCTTCCTAAATGAGGGTTTAATCTCCATTCAACCCAAAAAGAGTATAGAGAGAGAAAAAGAAGAGTTAGACCTCAATTAGAACTCCTTATTCTACAAGAACTCTGTTTTTCTCTATAAAAATGAGAATTCCTAGCCATTATTAAGATGAGAGAATTTTGTAGAGATTTTGAATCTAAAGAAGAGAAGCTCTGGAGATCAAGGAAGCCATGAAGAGAAGTGTTACAGCTTTGTCTATGAAGATGTTGCATTCCTCCCTCTCGATGAACTAATTTTCACTCTAGGGTTTGATGAAATCCTAGCCAAGTAACTGTGTCGTTTTATTTTGTTTTAGTTTTGATTTCTTAATTGTAAGACATTGATTGCATAAATTAGAGGGTTGTTTCAACAACCGGATTTATTGGTTTATATTCGATTTCAATAGAATTCTCAACCTTGTCTTAGGTTTTATGAAATTAGAATTGAAATCACTTGTGTTAATTTTCGTTAGAATTTAGACATAAGTTTTATGCAATGGTTTTAACATATCGAGAGACCAAATTCGAAGATATTTTATGCTAAGGGAAGATGAGTGATTATACAACCATAGATTAGTGTGTATCATTCGTGCTAACCGAAGATACGATATGCTTAGAATATAATCCCTTGAACTTTTCTAGATTAGTTGAGAGGGGACGTGTTGTCACTCTAACTAGAATGTTTGCAATTTAAGAGGTTAAGATAAATTCAAAATAAGCGTTGGTTATTAGGTTAGTGGTGGATTTGAAAACCCTAGATTTTCTCTTTCAAATGATTTAAAACCATTAGTTGATAATTAATTTAGAAATCTCCCTTAGTTTAATTCATTGTTTTAATTTAATTAAGCAAAATTCAAATTACCCATTTTATTAGTTTAAAATTAATCTGAATAAAAGGCAACGAAACCAGCGCAGTCCTCAGAGGAACGATACCCTTACTAGTACTATTCTACGGAATTATTACTAAAAATGAATAATTTAAGATTGACCGACGATCAATTTTTGGCGTCGTTGTCAGGGATTGCTGGAACGGTCTAGTTGTTAATTTGAAAGATTAAATTAATCATAAAAAAAATCGAAAAATATTTTTCTTTTTATTTAATTGGAAATATTTGTGTTTTCAGGTACCAAATAGCTCAAACTGCAGGGATTGAAAAAGTTTATTAAACATCGTTGAAAGCAGGAGAGTTCTGTGAGTATTTACTTTTTAAGTAGATATTTTATTTCAATTTGGTGTCTGTCAATCATAGAGTTTTTCCTTTAGGGTGTATACACGGTAGGAGGTCTTATAATCCAGATTTATTCCTCATTGATTCTGAGTTAGAGCGTACTGCTAGGTTTCTCAAGGCTTCTGCCTTATTCGAATCTAATTCTGAAGCGAAAGCTTCTACCATCCCTAAAGCAAACCCAGAAGCTATTCCTTTCCCTATCATGGTGGAAGAACATGACCCAATGAAATCCTTGAAAGAGTATTTTACTCCTTCTACATATTCATTATCTTCATGCATCTGGTTGCTGGACACTACGGCAGCCCATTATGAAATTAAGTCCAGTATTATTCAGATTGTCATGACCCAACTTAAACTTAATATTTCACTAATGAAATTTAAGTGTAAATCCGACCGTGAGATCCTCTTTTCTCATATATTGCGGAAGCGTAAAATACCAAGGGAATTAAAAAAATTTAAACCCTTCTTTTCTTTCCATTCGCAATAGCCATCATATTATGTCCATAATTAAAGTTAAGGTTTACATAACCAAATTAATTACATCAAAATGAACATATAATAGCATAATCAAAAGCGACTCCATCCTTCCTCGAATGTCACTTTTAAGTTGTTCTTTCATCGTTCATCTGGCAACATAAAAGGTCAGTGAGCTATGAAGTCCAATAAGAATATTCAATAACATTATTCTAGATAATAAAATAGAATAAGCATAATATAACATTTAATAATAATTTTTCATCAGAATATATTATTAACAATTTTTCAGTATTCCATTCGTCATTTCTTTTAAACATATTTTACTTGGATCCAGTTTATCTTAATCTTGTCTTCCAAGATAATTACCGATAGGTTCACCTCTTTAGGCTCAATCCCTCATTGAGTTTTCATTGACCTATCCTGAGTTTTTTTGTTTGCCGAACGGCCTTCCTATTCTACACTATTATCTTAAGACTTTTTAAGATAAACATTCTTTTATCTTTTCTTTATATTTTCATTCTTATCTTATTCCTACCTCTCTAGATAATTGCAGATAGGTACACCTCTTTAGGCTCAATCCCTCATTGAGTTTTCATTGACCCATCATGAGTTCTTGTTTGCCGAACAGCCTTCCTATTCCTCACTATTATCTTAAGGCCTTTTTAAGATAAATATTATTTTATCTTTCCATTCTTATCTTATTCTTACCCCTCTAGATAATCGCCGATAGGTACACCTCTTTAGGCTCAATTCCTCATTGAGTTTTCATTGACCCTTCCTGAGTTTTTTGTTTGCCGAACGGCCTTCCTATTTCACACTATTATCTTGAGGTCTTTTTAAGATAAGTATTTTTATCTTTTCTTGATCTTTTCATTCCTATCTTATTCCACCTCTCTAGATAATCGTCGATAGGTACACCTCTTTAAGCCCAATCCCTCATTGAGTTTTCATTGACCCATCCTGAATTCTTGTTTGCCGAACGGTCTTCCTATTCCACACTATTATCTTGAGGCCTTTAAGATAAGGGTATTTATCTTTTCCCTGCCTTCTCATTAAGACATTTTAAGATAATATTTTCATATACATCATAACATTATGATTGTATAACTTTGATTCTAATTATCTTTATTATAGCTATCTCATGACTATAATTTCATAACTTAAAATCATCATTTTCCATACTTTAATTACATTCATTTCCTTATCATAGCATGTAATATATGTATAAAATGTAACATACTATTATAGTATCATCATTTTATCTCATTAATATGTTACATAATATCTTCTAATTATTTTTTCAGCAATTCCATATAAAATTATTATACTATTTTTCTTAAGAATTTCAATACAATATCATCATATCATTCAACATTTTACCATAGTATTATTATACTAATTTCCAGTATTCCTTATACTATTTTCTAGAAATTTAACATAGTAATACCATGCTATTTTCCAGTATTTCTTATACTAATTTTAGAAATTTAACATAGTAACACCATACTATTTTCCAGTATTTCTTGTACGCCATACTATTTTCAAGAATTTTATCATAGTAACACCAAACTATTATCCATAAATATAGTAGGATATTCATCATTTTTACTAACCTTCATTCTAAAATATCATCTAGAATAATATCACCGAATATTACTTACACTTGCTTTGATGTAGGGTTCCGAATCCGAAGTCGGTTGGACCGGCACGATTTTCTTTCTCTCTCTTTCTTCTTTTTTCCTTTCTCTCTAATATTTCATGGCTTTGCACCAAATGGAATGAGCGTCAAAAAGTGGGCGTGGGGTCTTCTAGTCTCTCAAGAAGTTGTCAAGTGAAGTGATCACAAAGTGGGTGTGGGGTCTCCTTTATATAGGCAAGGGTCATGGCCTATCATAAATGTTGGTTCACTCCCCTAATTAATCTATGGTTCACGTATCCCATAAATTTCATGTATCACTTTAATTTGGGTGCATCCCCTAGATTAGGTTCATCTACAATATATGAATCTCTTAACACATGTATTAACCTAACCATAGTTTCCCTTTTTAACTCATGGTTAATCATTTATCATAAACCTTAATACATATATATTATTACTCTAAATCCTTACATAATTCTATGTATTATATAATATCATTGTTCACTTAACCAAAGTGAGTTACTTAACTCATGGCCAAACATAGGTGGGCGTGTAGCATCTCCCCATTCCAAGAATCTTTCTTGCCTTATACTAACTCTAGTAAGTAGATTCATCCCTTGCATTAATATAAATGAATCATCATAAATAAGGTTCATGTTTTTACCTTTAATTAGATTCATTGTTAACTCCTAAGGTTAATCCTCCAACCATGGTTAAATGAATCAAGATTCATGCTCTTTAATGACTAAACTTATGGTTCATCCCCTTAAGATTATCCTCCCTTAGCTTGAGTTCACACTCCTAGGGTTAATAAAGTGGGCGTGTAGTATTGTTTATGGTAGAGATTTGATGTTTTCCTAGTTCATCTCATGCATCTCCCTTTAGTACTTTGGTTCATGAACATAATAAATGAATATGCCATGTGGCATTTGATTCTATGATTGAATCGTGTACGTCCATCACATGCCATCATTTTCTTTTCAATCCATTGATTAACTACTCTTAATTAGATCACCTAACCTTGGTTAATCTTGGACGCCCCTACTAGGGAATTGACAAGTGTCACTCTGCCATGTGTCATCATCCTATTTATTTAGGTGTTAAATACTTATTTTAATACTTAGATTTGGGTATTAAGCTTAATATATAATACCTTATTATACAATTAAGCAATATAATGCCATTTATTTATTTAATCGTCCCCCCTAGGTTGTTGCCATGTGGCACTTGCCACATGTCATAATCTTAGCAAATGACTCATTTTTAATATAAAGTTTAATACATAGTATATATACATATACTTTAAACAATTATTAAATAATATGCTTAAGTAATAATATGAATTTCTCAATATTAAATCAAATATTTAATATTTAATATTTTTATTTCTAAAAATATTTGGGTCGTTACACAGATGATACCATCTTTTCACGGACTTAATAATGAAGATCCCTACAAATATCTTGATGAATTTCACGAGATTTGCACAACTTTCAAATTACAGGGATTTTCTGATGATGCCCTTAGATTGCGGCTCTTCCCATTTTCTTTGAAAGACAAAGCCAAATATTGGCTTAATTCTTTAGAGCCAAATTCTATTACCACTTGAGCCCAAATGTAGCAAGAATTTCTTATGAAATTTTTTCCCATAGGAAAAACAAATTTAATGAGGCGAACCATCACAAGCTTTGCTCCTGTTGATGGTAAGCTATTTCATGAAACTTGGGAGAGATTCAAAGATCTTCTCCGTAAGTGTCCCCACCACCAAATTCCAAAGTAACAGTTAGTCCAATCCTTCTGTGATGGATTACCTGCACTCAACCGTCAGTTGGTTGATGTTTCTTGTGGAAGAACATTTATGATGAAAAATGAGAATCAAGCATGGGAGCTTTTTGAAAATCTTAGTGAAAATTCTCTCCACCATGCTTCAAACAGTCGTTTTGAGAGACCTTCATCTTCATCAAATCTTAAGAGAGGCATCTATGAAGTTAGCAATTCAATAGATGTTTCATCTAAAGTAGATGAATTGTCTCGAAAATTGGATAAACTAATGACTTCAGGGCCACCTTCCTACACACCTCCTCAACCAAATCCTAATCAGCAGGAGGTGTGTCTTATTTGTTCTAGCCCTGAACATTATGTTCAAGAGTGTTCATCAGCTGGCCAATTCCCGGATCTTGTCCAAGAGTACGTTAATACTGCCTATATCCGTCCGGGTAATGATCCTTACTCAAATACCTATAATCCAGGCTGGAGGAATCATTCTAATTTTTCATGGCAGCCACAAACTCAATGGAATAATTTTCCTCCACCTCAAAGGCCATTCAGTCGGCCTTTTCAAGGTTAATCCAACTACCAATCCCAACAATTTCAACAACCAACTCCTCCCAATTTTAATTAAAGAAATCCATCTTTTGAAGAGAAGGTGTTGAATGCTTTAAAAGGCTTGGAAAGCAATACACAATTTCTTCACTCACACTCTCAATCTATTCAAAAGCTTGAGTCCCAAATGGGACAACTTGCTAATGCTATAAATAGGAGAATTGATGGAACACTTCCAAGTCAACCTGTGAGTAATCCAAAAGGTGTCAATCAAGCTAATGAAATCAATCATGAACAAGTTCAGGCTGTGACAACCTTACGAAGTGGGAAGGTAGTTAAAGATAATGTTAGGGAAAATCAAGGTAAGAAAAATCAACCAATTTTAGGATCTTCTGATATTGAGGGCGAAGGAAAGGATACCAATGAAAAGGATCAAGGTTCTTCTTCCACTCTAAATCCTATTCCCGAGGCATCCTACATGCATAAAGCCTCTTATCCTACTTGTTTGAATGATTCATCATCCTTTGATAAAAAGGGAACAAAGATGGAAGACATGATTTAGGTCTTTAAACAAGTCAAGATAAATCTTCCTCTGCTTGATGCAATCAAGCAAATTCCGGCCTATTCCAAATTTTCTGAAGGATTTGTGCACTCAAAAGCGTAAATCAATGACTCATGTGTCCAAGAAAATCCTTCTAACCGAGCAAGTGAGCTCTTTGCTTCAACATTCCACTCCTCCTAAATTCAAAGACCCGGGTGCTCCTACCATCTCTTGTATCATTGGAGATTTCACAATTGACCGGACTCTCCTTAATTTAGGAGCAAGTGTAATTTTGCTCCCTTATTCGGTTTATGAGAAATTAGGCTTGGGCTAACTTCGCCCTACATCGATCATTTTGCAACTAGCTGACAGATCAGTTAGAATTCCTAGAGAGATAGTTGAGGATTTTCTTATTAAAGTCGATAAATTCTATTTTCCGGTCAACTTTCTTATGCTTGATATGAAAACGGTCCGGAATCCTACTAAACAAATTCCTGTGATCCTTGGTCGACCTTTCTTGACTACAGCCAATGCATGTATAAATTGTCGAACCGGGGTGATGAATGTATCTTTTGGGAATATGAAAGTTCGGTTAAATATTTTTAGCACATCCCAACAACTCCTTTTTGATGATGATGAGGCATGTTTCATTATCGATTCTCTCGAAGAGATGGTTGAGGATTCACTTCCTTACATCTTATCCAATGATCCATATGAAGCTTGTCTGTCTGAATTTAATGCAAATAAATTCGATGTAGAGGGATCCATTGAAGAAGTCAACAATTTGCTGAATTCGACTTCTCAATTGGATTTCCCACCTTGGAAAGCTAGAAAAGAGCCATTACCTCCCACTTCTAGTACTCCTCCCATCCCATCCTTAGAGGCCGCACCGACTCTTGAGTTGAAACCCCTTCTGGTTTCATTTAAATATGTCTTTTTAGGACCAAAAGATACTCTCCCAGTCATCATACCATCTGATTTAATTGATGAACAAGAGAGTGAATTGATGATTGTGCTTAAAAAGCACAAAGGAGCAATAGGGTGGACCATAGCAGATTTGAAGGGTATCCACCCTTCCGTGTGCATGCATGCATCGCATCCATCTTGAAGAGGATGTCAAAACTTCAATGGAAGCACAACGGAGGTTGAATCCCAATATGAAAGAGGTAGTAATGAAGGAAGTTGTGAAGTTGTTAGATGCGGGTATCATATACCCCATCTCGGATAGTAATTGGGTGAGTCCCATTCAAGTGGTACCAAAAATAATCCGGTATCACTGTGATCACTAATCAAGAAGGAGAAGATGTTCCAACACGCGTAACCACAGGTTAGCGTGTATGTATTGATTATAGAAAGCTGAATTCCATTACTAGGAAAGATCATTTTTCACTCTCATTTATTGATCAAAATCTTAGAGAGGTTAGCAGACAAGAGTCATTACTGTTTTCTGGATGGCTATTCCGGATACAATCTGTAGAGCCCCAGACCTTTTTACAGTTAATACATGAAACTTTCGTTGCCATTTTGCCTTTAAAGAGGTATAATTAATAAATAAGGAAGAAATTGGAAATTCTGAAACGTTAGAAATGTTCCTTTTCGAAGTACGAGCCCAACGCAAGCTGAATCGTCAAAATCGAACGAACGAGTCAAAAGATATGGCCAAAACAGTCTGGACCTGTAGGCAATCGTAGCTCGGTTATGCACTAAGGACGTAGCTCGGAAGGCGCTAAGGACGTAGCTCGGTTAGGCGCTAAGGACGTAGCGCGGAAGGTACTAAGGTCGTGCTCTGACGTCGTACTCTGATATCGTAGCACAGACAACGTACTCTGATAACGTATACGTTGTGCATCCGTTGTACAGCTCACAACGGGTACGTTGTACAGCTCACAACGGGTACGATGTACAGCACAACGGGCACGTTGTACATAAGACAACGGACTATGAGTTCAGCATTATGCACGACACAACGTAACAACGGGCTCGGCACCCTTCACACAGCACAACGAGTTGGCACTATTCACTGCACAACGAGTTGGCACTGTTCACCGCACAACGAGTGGGCACTATTCACAGCACAACGAGTTTGCACTGTTCACAGCACAACGAGTTGGCACTGTTCACAGCACAACGAGTTCGGCACTCGTGTTTTTACAGAAATTTAGTAAGAGTATTATGGTCTTTTGTCAGTTCACTCTTACCTTAAGAGTTTAACCCGAGCCTTTAGGGCAGCATTCGACACTTAGAGAGATTGGGAGATAAGAAGAGAGGAGAAGGCGATTCCTAAACCTAGGGTTTCCGGTTTGGAGATAAATCAAAGGGTTTTGAAACCCTAGATCAACCTCAAGCCCGTTTTCTTCAAGATCTCGGCTCAAGCTCGTGCAAAGCTCGTGTTCCAAGCTAGGGCAGCAACTCATAGTCGTTTGGAAGAGGGATTTCTTCCTCATCTAATCAAGGTCGGTACCTTTTGCTACCCTCCTAGTTATAGCTTTTTCTTTCTCCCCTTATTCTTTGTATTCCTTGTTTTCTTTCATCCATAAATGTATTATGAGTTGAAATGGTGAATGGTGTGAATGGAGAGGGGTGTTGGCGATTGGATGCCGTGTGTATGATGTAATGAATGAAATGGGGAAGGGCATTGCACTAATAATAAACATACAAGCATGTTGTGAATATGAACCCACCTAGAAAAGCATGTGATAGGCTTAACAAATAATGAACTCACCATGTTTGATGAAATGCTAAGGTGAATGAAATGAATTATAAATTTAGGAAATGCATGCTTAAATACTTATGTAACTTGTTAGGACTTTTAATATTGTGAGGCCTTGTTTTCCCTAAAATATTTTGATTGTTTATTTGTTTAAATTTGCTATGTTGTGAAATTACCCAAATGTCATATTTAAATTTAAATGCAAGTATGTACACGGTTCCCACGAGCACGGCATGCATGACATGATTTATCGAGGTTTTCAAGAACATGGTTAGAGGTGGGACATATCCTATGATATGTTTTACCTCGCTTTTCACAAGAAGACAAGAACCAACATTTCATGAGGGGTCTCCCCTCACTCACAAGTGCATAACATGAAGAAGGGCCTCCCTTCCCTCGCAAGTACATACATATCATGAAGAAGGGTCTCCCTTCCCTCTCAAGTGCATTGGATAAAAAAGGGTCTCCCTTCCCTCTCAAGGCATCTCACAAGCGCATCTCACAAGTACATCTCACAAGTGCATCTCACAAGTTACATGATCACAAGCAAGCACGCATGACATGCATGACAAGACACAATATACAAGAATCAAGCAAGACAAACAAGACAAGTTTTCAAGTACGAAAAGATATTTCAAGCCAAGTCAAGTGCACGACGTTTTCAAGAGGTTTTATCGGCTTTCTACGAAATACAAGCATGATTATAAATTGTTTTACTTCTTGTATGATATGAATTGTTTCTGCCTGACATATATGAATTGCTCTTGATTATGTATTACCATTGTCATGCTATAATTGTTGGTTAGTATTTAGTACCCGCTGAGTATTCCATGCTCAGCCGTACTTCTTATGTCGGCAGGTTATGAGGGAGCGGCTGCTCCATTTGATGTTTGTGCTCCTGGTCCATGGGTGGAAGAGGAGTACGTTGAGGAGCCTTTGGAGGAACCTCCGGTAGAGGGTTATCAATAGGTGGCTATAGATTCTGAGTGGATTAGCTGTGGGTGAGATGAGAGTTAGATTTATGTATTTTGGCGGGCATGTCCGCACTTTCTTTTGGTTACTTTTTGTATAAACCAGGATTTGTGTATGTAGTTTGGTAGACTTCCGCTGTGCTTTGATGGTTATGTTTCCGCTATAATGTCCTCTATTGTATATGCTCTGTGGGTTTTGCAGGTTAGTTGTCAAGCAAGTCATGATTAGTCGTCCAAAGTTCACTCTAACTCCTAGGGTGGGTTTTGGGGCGCGACACAATCAAGTGCCTATCTATCCTGAAGATCAAGAGAAAACTACATTCACATGCCCTTTTGGCACTTTTGCCTATAGGTGCATGTCATTCGGCTTATGTAATGCACCGGCGACTTTTCAACGGTGTATGATTTCCATCTTTTTCGATATGGTCGAAAAGTTTCTTGAAGTCTTCATGGATGATTTTTCCATTTTTGGAACCTCATTCGAAGATTGTCTCCATCATTTATCTTTGGTCTTACAACGATGTGAAGAGACAAATCTTATATCGAGTTGGGAGAAGAGTCATTTTATGGTTCAAGAGGGGATAGTTTTGGGACACATTGTGTCCAAAAGAGGGATAGAGGTAGGTAAGACCAAGATTGACCTTATAGAGAGACTTCCTCCACCATCCACGGTGAAAGAGATTCGATCTTTTCTAGGCCATGCTGGGTTTTACTGTTGCTTTATTAAGGATTTTAGTAAAATTTCAACACCCTTAAGCAATTTATTGTGCAAGGATGTCCCATTCTCCTTTGATAAAGCCGGTCATGAAGCTTTTGATAAGCTCCGTACTCTACTTTCTGTTGCTCCTATCATTCAACCCCCAGATTGGTCACTCCCATTCGAGCTCATGTGTGATGCCTCAGATTATGCAGTCGGGGCTGTTTTAGGGCAAAGGGTGAATAGAACCCCACATGCTATCTATCATGCAAGTAAAACCCTCTCAGATGCTCAGTTAAATTACACCACTACCGAGAAGGAATTACTAGCTGTAGTATTTTCCCTTGACAAATTTCGATCCTATCTCCTAGGTTCTAAAATTTTAGTGTATACTGATCATGCTGCTTTGCGGTACCTCCTTGCCAAGAAAGATACTAAACCTAGGTTGATCAGATTGATCATTCTCCTCCAAGAGTTCGATCTAGAGATCCGGGACAAGAAAGGTTCCGACAATTTGGTTGCAGACCATCTATCTAGAATCCTGGTCGACTCTTCTTTAAAGCCTTGTCCCGCTGAGGATAATTTTTCGGATGAACAACTGCTTCAGGTAAATCAAGTTCAACCTCCATGGTTTGCTTATATTGTCAATTACCTAGCAGTTGGACAAATTCCATCTTCATGGTCTCAGCAATACAAATCTCGTTTCTTCTCCCAAATCAAATACTACTTCTGAGAAGATCCGGAATTGTTTAAATATTGTTCCAATCAAGTGATTCGAAGATGTGTGTCTGAGAGTGAATTTCAAAGTATCCTTACCTTTTGTCACTCTCTTGCATGCGGAGGTCACTTTGGAGGGAAAAAGACCACAGCTAAGGTCTTACAATGTGGTTTTTATTGGCCCTCAATCTTCAAAGTTGCCAATGACTTTTGTCAGGCTTGTTTAAGGTGCCAACAATTAGGTGCAATATCTCGAAGAAACATGATGCCTTTATCCCCGATTTTAGTTGTTGAACTTTTCGACGTATGGGGTATTGATTTCATAGGTCCCTTTCCACCATCTTTCGGATTTGAATATTTTATGCAATGGTTTTAACATATCGAGAGACCAAATTCAAAAATATTTTATGCTATGGGAAGACGAGTGATTATACAACCGTAGATTAGTGTGTATCATTCGTGCTAACCGAAGATACGATATGCTTAGAATATAATCCCTTGAACTTTTCTAGATTAGTTGAGAGGGGATGTGCTGTCACTCTAACTAGAATATTTGCAATTTAAGAAGTTAGGATAAATTCAAAATAAGGGCTGGTTATTAGGTTAGTGGTGGATTTGAAAACCCTAGATTTTCTCTTTCAAATTAATTTAGAAATATCCCTTAGTTTAATTCATTGTTTTAATTTAATTAAGCAAAATTCAAATTATCCATTTTATTAGTTTAAAGTTAATCTAAATAAAAGGTAACGAAACCAGCACAGTCCTCAGAGGAACGATACCCTTACTAGTACTATTCTACGGAACTATTACTAAAAATGAATAATTTAAGATTGACTGACGATCAGGACACATGCCCCCACAGGCCTCCACCTACCTCCTACTGAGTATTGGACACTTTTCTTGACGCATGGGTTCACATAAAACATGAGTTCAAGAACGTTAGAGAATAATTTTTTTAAAAATATATAGCATACAGCAACAACTCCACCAAGAAGGGCTGAATGTAGATAGCCCATGGGATACAGAGCACAGCAAAAATTAAAGACACATTAGAAGTTCACATCGAGGCTCGTCATGATCAGTTGATAATGGACCTCAAATCTGTACCGAGGCCGCTTAATTTTGTTATCCCTTATGAAAAGTCTCAACCAAGGAGTCATTTCGGCGTTACACGTGCATATTGTATTTCGTGTTAAGATTCTCTTCATTCTTTGTTGGCATCGGATTATCTCCAGCAAAATGTGGTCGGCATCATATGATATTAAAAATGAGAGAAGTCATTACATTTTCTCTCTTGTTGACTTCTCCTCCCTTGACATCTGCCATTTTTATTGCTATGTGATGTCGACCATTTTTTTCTGGCATCCGCGAGAGGTAATCCGATGTTGTCTGCTATGTACGTTTCAAGTTTCATCCCATCAGTCAAATTGTAAATTGGGTCATTCTAAGACTTCCTACAACGACCATTATAGCCAAGTTTGACAGAGAAACACCCCGTTTACGGGTTTGGTTGGTCGGGACTTAAAAATTAGAGAGATCGAATCATAGGCAATCACAATTGAACTCGGGGAGCATCCACAGGTCAACACATGTCCTTGTTAACCCCTATTTTAGAGTGGAGCCAGGGGCGAGGGGGCCGTGACTCCCTCCCCCCTCCCCCCTCCCCTAATTTATTTATTTTTTATTTTTAATATTCCTTAGTTTTAAAGAAATATATTTTAAAATTTTTTTATCTTATCTATATATAGTGCCCCCCAAACTAACTCTAGTTAGTTGACTATGTGGAAAGTTTAGCCCCTCCAAAAATTTGTAATATTTTTTATATAAGTATAATGTAAAAATAAAAAATATAAATAATTTTATTTAAACAATATTTAATTTTATTTAGAGCAGTGATTAGTGGACCACGCATTCGGATAGATAATCGAATGCCAGTATACGCCTCCCTTTTAACACTCCTTTAATTTAATTAAATTCAGGTTAATAATTTATTTTTAAAACCTAAGGTTGGATGGATGAACCCTAGGGTCAGGGAATCTTAACCATAGTTGGTAAGTGTTAAGAAAGGGTTGTGGATCAATGAGGACGGACATCAGTTTCATAGTCAAATGCACAATCTGCTGTCTATTTCTTTTTTATTATTTATATAATGCCTCTTAAAAATGGCATGTTATTGGACTTTTATTGGAATGTAATATTAATAAATTTTATGATCAAGACAGACACATTACTAAAAAAAAAAAAAAAACTTGGGGGCTATGTCCCCGCACCCCTAGGATCCATTACTCACAAAACAATTATATGGAGCTAGACCCCATACCCTCAAACCCATTAATTTTCTAAATACATGTCCGACATCAAAGAAATTTTTTTGGCTCTACCCCTATCTCTATTAACAGTGGCTAAGATTCACTAACCCCTAAGTAGGGGTGGCCATGAGCTGTTAAGTTTGAGCTCGGCATGGGTGGCTTATCAAACAAGCTTGAACACTCAAATCTTAGTAAATGAGCCGAGCTCGAGCACATTTGTACTCAAGCTCATTAAAAGGTCGGATCATACATATTACATATAATAAAATATCATAATTAAAAGGCTTCTAAAAAAAATATAAGTTTTTTAAAAGATTAATCATAATTAATTAAGCTCGTTAAAAGCTCAAGCTCGAATCCTTCTTTTGGAAATGTGTCAATCCGAGCTTGAACATTACTAAAAGAAGTTGATAATTTATAAAATCTCGGCTCGTTGGGCTCGAGTATCACCCCATCCCTTAAGGTTCAATATTCTAACCGGTATTAAATATTTTTTTTATAAAAATCAAGGTTTCTATTGAACCTGAGATGAATGAATCTTAACCACAGTTAATGGTTAATAAGTGTTAACAGGGACACGTGTTGCCCTGTGGGGGCGATTGGCTGTGATTCGATCTGAAAACTCTAATGCTTACTCCCAAGTCCTGAGAGCTAACCCGTTAAAAGAAGAGGTGCGTTGCTTAGTTTAATGACCGGTTCGGTTAGAATCTAACGCACACGCGCGAACCTGATATTCCTGTTTCCTGGTCTTTAAACCTACCTCGTTCCAACTATTTATACAGATTTGACTTGTGATTTCATCTCATTCCAGGTCAAATTTTATAGGGCGATTCTCTGGATTTTTCTTCTCATTCCCGCTTCGCTTGATCTCTCTAAAGGTACTATTCTTCCATCTTTTCTGGGTTTTCTCCTTCTTTAATGGCGTCTGAAGCTTCTCTATCTGGCGTTTCTTTGATTTATTTATTTATTTATTTGTATCATATATAGTGCTGTTTTTTTTTTTTTGGTTCAAATATATAGTGCTGTTTTTGTCATGCGTGAAGTTGATTTGTTTTGGTTCGAGAATTGTCGAGATAATTTTTTTTTTTTATTTGTTCTACTTTAGGGTTTTAGTGGGCATGAATATGATGATTGAATTCAAGATTTCAAGAAGAATTTGGATATAATTTATCTGAATATTTGATTATTTTTTTATTTTCCAAATGTGGTATTTCGATTCCAGTCTATCGATTGTATATTTTGCGGAAAGCCTTATCCGTTCAATCACAAAAAAAATATATCATTGTTCATTCTGAGACTTCTTCTAATAAAAATATTTTCGGTAGAACTACGATAATCTGAATTTTCTTAATGACATGGATTGAAAAAATAAGGTATGGGAACAAACACGAAAATGGATTTCAGCTGAATTGTGGATTTTGTTCTTTGGTATCTAACTTCAATGTATGATTGACTTTTCTATTTCTTAGGGTTTCTATGGTATCCATGTTACAAGGTGTTTTGATATCTCTTGGCAGATCACTGATATGATGGTCAAATTTTCTAGGCTTTTGAATAATCATATCTGAATATTTAAGATGGAAAAGAACACAGAGAACCTAGATTTTTTTTCTATATTGAGTTAGGTGGAACATTGGCTTGATTTATGGTAGAAAACTCAAGGGAGGATTAGTTAGGGCAAAATATTCCATCCTTGCCCTACTTGGCTGTGTGAAATTCTGCATTTGGAGATTCAATCCTTCAAAGAAGCTACTTCTTAGGGTTTCCATGGTGGCCGTATAACTAGGTGCTTTGATATCTCTAGGCAGATCAATGTTATCTCTTGGATGATCACTGTAATGACGGGAATTTTTTTGATATGGATATAGGTGGAGCATTGGCTTGATTTATGGTAGAAAACTCAAGGGAGGTGGGCAAAAGATTTCATCATTGCCCTACTTGGCTGTGTTAAATTCTGCATTTGGAGATTCAATCCTTCAAAGAAGCTACTTCTTAGGGTTTCCATGGTGGCCGTATAACTAGGTGCTTTGATATGTCTAGGCAGATCAATGTTATCTCTTGGATGATCACTATAATGACGGTCAAATTTTCTGGACTTATGAATAATCATATCCGGATGTTTAAGATGGTCAAGACCACTTAGAACCTAGAATTTTTTTGATATGGATATAGGTGGAGCATTGGCTTGATTTATGGTAGAAAACTCAAAGGAGGTTTAGTTAGGGCAAAAGATTTCATCCTTGCCCTACTTGGCTGTGTTGAATTCTGCATTTGGAGATTCAAGCCTTCGAAGAAGCTACCTCTTAGGGTTTCCATGGTGTCCATATAGCTAGGTGCTTCGATATCTCTTGGCAGATCACTTTTATCTCTTGGTTGATCACTGTTATGACGGTCAAATTTTCTAGACTTATGAATAATCATATCCGGATGTTTAAGATGGTCAATGTGACAACTCGAACCCGCGCCTAGGGAATCAAGTTCCGAGACGCACGCCCATTCGTCAAATCACGCAAGCGGAAGACTTTACCCATGAAAATACGGGAAATTTAAACATTTATCAGATACTTCCAAATACCAAATAACACCTGTCATCACAATAGCCATCATACAAACCAGATACATGTATTATTTACATCAAGTCTGTTTTACAAAGTAGGCGCCTCTATCACACCGGGTACAGTTTGTACAATCTTCCAAAATGTCCAGTTGTACTTTTCGCTTATTGGTCAGCAGCTTCGAGATCTACTGACATAAAAAGTCAATGAGCTATGAAGCCCAATAAAACCACAGTCCTTTTAAACTATTTTTCACATAATAACACGCATCAATAATGATATAATAAACAGTTCAATTTACATGTTATAGTAAAATAGAACAGTATATAATAAACTGTGACCCAAAGTCACTTAAGGTTACGTCACCCTAACCGAGGTTCCCGACCTCACATTACTTTCCAATTATGGGGTTCAGTTATGAACGTATTCATATTACCAAGTTATCATTTCAATCATCAATCATGTTTCATTTCGAATCCTGAGACTCTATTAACTGGCCACAACCCACAAATGGTCAGTTTAAAGTCTCTAAATCATAATCATACATAGAGCCATTTAGATTCACACACTATGTTCCGGCTTTCACCCAAATACGACTAAATCTTAGGCATACCAACCCAACTCACCTGGAATCCGATGATTCCATACCAAACCTTGAGTACACCAACTCAGACAATTATACCAACCCTGAGTATACCGACTCAGATAACTTCGTATCCGAAGCTTACATACACAACATGGGCATTCACCCAATAAGGACATACTTTGTCATTCAACTGATTGGCAACATCTACCGTGTATTCGCTGCCATCGTCATGGGTATCAGTCAAGAAGGAACTCCGAACAACCTGCCTACCGTCATCTTCTAGCTAGTCTATGGAGGAACCCCGATATCTTTACCAATGCCGATGTCTCCTGATGTTCCACCAAGAAGGGACCCCGATAAACACGGTGCCGACATCTTCTAACCCAACCAAAGAGGAACCTCGGACTATACACTATCTGATATTCACTCACTTTAAACTCCCTGCGACTCCAACATCTCCCAACTATCAGTCACAGAGGAACCACGGGCCATGCAGGACACCGCCACTCCTGACCTAGTTCAAGAGGCACCACGGACGACCTAGACAAACAGACCGACATCTCCTGACATCAGTCACGGAGGAACCCCGGGCCTTATTGGACACCGTCTCTCCTGACCTAATCAAAGAAGAACCACGGACTATACTTTTAACCCTGGTTAGGTTTTTTAATCACAGGTTAACCCCAGTTAACCCAAGACTCACTTGATTAATTGAAATACTTGGGCCTCGCACTCGTGAACCAAATCTGGTAACACACCGTCCCGTTAAGGAACGTTTCCAGGCTAATGGATGTGTCCATAGCCTTATACGACTTGCAAAACAATTTTTCGTCACCCTAAAGTGACGATACAATTTACCCAGGACCCAATCTGGGCTCCCCGAAGGTCCACATAAAATCACAACATCACATAGGGGTCTCCAACCCTTTTTCCATCCACGCCATTCACACAGTAAGCCTAAATCCGGGGTTTTGACACCCAAGACCGAGGGCTATACCTCTCTACTCATTTTTCACGCACATCTAACCCTTCCACATATCATATAGGGGTCTCCGACCCTTTTTCATTCACGTCAAAAGACATGCATATACTTCACATAAAAGAATATAGAAAAATAAGGGAAAAAAGAAAAGAAAAGAAAAGGGTTTTACCTAATTCACGCTTTTCGAGGTGATAGGCGCAAAAAGAGGCTCCGCCAATGCATTCGAGAAGGCGATCAACCCTAAGGTAAAGCTCCTCTATCTTTAACTTTCATTCTCTCTCTACCTTTTTTTCTCTCTTTACACGCAAATCGAGGCATCGGGAAAAGAAACGGACGTCACCAGCGCATCGGGAATGTCGAAAAACCCCAAGGGGCCCTCTCTTTTCCTTTCTCTCTCTTCCTCTCTCTCTCCTCTTTCTCTCTCCTCACTTTCTCTCTCTAAAAACCCACGGACAACAAGTGTTCTCTGGTTTTGAACGAACACAAATGAGGGGGCTGCCCCCCCTTTATATAAGCATTAAAGAGTTTAGATCATGTGCACCAAGCACATGACCAAATGGATGTGTAAAGTGAAAGTTGACCAAGTGAACTACTTTGACCGATTTGACCGGATTTTTCCACTTTTTCACGCAGATACCCTCCGAAACCCTACTATATGACACCCGATAGTGACGAAACTGCAGGTGACCGAACTTAGAATAGTTCGACACCTTCTGTAGAAATTTCAGGAAAAAATATTGAGTTTTGACAATAAAAAGTAATTCTGGAAGAAAACTGCAAAACTCACTAATTTCCTGATTTCGGACACAAAACACGTTGACGTTTCTTCATATGAAATGAAGAACTGATGAACTGATGAAACGACAGACGATCGTCCTCACGACCGACCGGCACGCTGTGGTACTAGCCGCATAGATTTCTATTAGAATCCCCAACAATTATGGAGTCCTACTAAATTCCGAAAAATCTGGAATTTCCTGGTTTTTTCGATTTTTTTACATTTAAGACCCACGCGGTCTCGCGAGTCGATACGCGACAGAACTGGAACGATAGGTGATCATCCAGATAGTCGACCCACATATTGTGCACGATTTTCGAGGAAAACACTAAAGTTTACTAGTATAATCCAATCCCGAACAAAACCCACTTTTTACCAATTTAACAAATAATTAACCTCAATTAAGGACTCATAAATGCATAATTTTATTATATTAAAATTCTGGGTCGTTACAGTCAAGACCACTGAGAACCTAGAATTTTCTTGATATGGATATAGGTGGAGCATTGACTTGATTTATATTAGAAAAATCAAGGGAGGTTTAGTTAGGGCAAAAGATTTCATCCTTGCCCTACTTGGCTGTGTTAAATTCTGCATTTGGAGATTCAAGCCTTCGAAGAAGCTACCTCTTAGGGTCTCCATGGTGTCCATAAAACTAGGTGCTTTGATATCTCATGGCAGATCATTGTTATAATGGTCAAATTTTCTGGGCTTTTGAATAATCGTGTCTAGATATTTAAGATGGTCAAGACCATAGAGAACCTAGAAATTTTTTGATATGGAGATAGGTGGAACATTGACCTGATTTATGGTAGAAAACTTGAGGGAGGATTAGTTTGGGCAAAAAATTTCATCCTTTCCCTATTTGGCTGTGTGAAATTCTGCATTTGAAGATTCAAGTCTTCTAAGAAGGTACTTCTTAGGGTTTCCATGGTGTCTATATAACTCGGTGTTTTGATACCTCTTGGCAGATCACTGTTATGATGGTCAAATTTTCTAGGCTTTTGAATAATCATATCCAGATATTTAAGATGGTCAAGACCACAGAGAACGTATACATTTTTGACATGGAGTTAGGTGGAACATTAGCTTGATTTATGGTAGAAAACTCAAGGGAGGATTATTTAGGGCAAAAGATTTCATCCTTGCCCTACTTGGCTGTGTAAAATGCTGCATTTGGAGATTCAGGCCTTCAAATAAGTTCTATATATTGTATCTATTAGGAAGAGGAGGCTATTATGGCATGGTTAGAAAGCAAATGAAAAGCCCTTTTAAAAAATTGTTTAACCAATATGTTATAGTTATACTATGAGTGACAGATTTTACATCATTCTAAATGCAGAAACCTATGCATCACGTGAGGCTAGTTTGAGTCTGGGCCCAGGATACCCACGTTTACCAAAAAAATGGGGAAAACCCTCATCCAACATAGCAAAAAATTATTAAAATTGGGAGTCTCACTGTCGCGACCCAAAATACCCCCTGAGAGTTAGGGAGAATTTAGCTCTTGACTTGTCATATATCAAGCCATCCTGTGAGAATACACAAGGCATAACAAAGCGGAAACAACAGTATAATAACAAAAGCCCAAAACTGGGTTCCAAGTCTGAACCAACAGAATATAACATAAGTATGAAGTGGACAAATCCCACTTTCAAAATACAAAGCATAACTCTCCATTTCTCTCTCAACAGTAATCTAGACAGAGCCACCTATCTAGAGCTCCATCATCCTGGTGATGATCCATGGTGGGCTCCGGTTCGTGGTATTCCTCCTCGACCCAAGGCTCAGGAGCACGCTTATCAACAAGACCTGCCGAAATCAATAGTTCGGCTGAGCATGGAATACTCAGTGCCTACAAACTAGTAGCTAACAATGTAATAATATCATTGAATATGCAAAGCCATAGAGACGTAGAAATCCTTAAAGGCATAGTTTCCAAAATCATTTCCTTATGAGTTTCCATATGAAAACCAAAACCATATGAATCATTGAATATGCAAAGCCATAGAGACGTAGAAATCCTTAAAAGCATAGTTTCCAAAAACATTTCCTTATGAGTTTTCGTCTGAAAACCAAAACCATATGAGTCATATGAGTTCGTATGAGAATTATAGTCTTATGAGTTCTTTGAGTTCCTTAGAGTTCGTAGAGTTTATGATCCGTAGAGACTTAGAGCACTTAGAGACTTTGAGACTTATGAGCATTTATGATCTTTAGAGACTTGTGAAATGATCTTTGAAACTTTGAGATCTTTTCTTAGAGCCAGATGTGACATACCCTTAGGTATACCCTATCCTTGACCAACCTTGAGTTTGGCTTTATCAATGCTTTTGAGCTTGGTAGCTTTATAATTTCTTAGAAATCTTTATAAATGCTTCAATAAACCCGACTTATGAGAAAACCTTCGAATCATGCAAGACATGTAAAACTTAGAGTGCTTGTGAACATCGTACTATGCTTAGAAATCTTGAAAACATGGAATCATAGTTATAGAAATTCAGTAATAGTGATAGTTTACAAACACTTAGAATTCATCATCCAATAACACATTGTAAAACATGGTTTTTATTGAAAGAATAACACAAGGGTAGATAGTGGAGTGTATCTACCTTTTAAAGAAAGCTTTAAACCTCTGATGGATGGGAAACAAGCTTGAAGAAGCTTGGTCGAAGCTTTGAGAAGCCTAAACCTTAATTGGAAAGCAAAAACCGAAACTCCCTTTTGATTTCAGAATTTGAAAAACACCTTGAGTAGAAAACCTAAGTTCTGGAACACTAAAAATAGTGAAGTACAAACCTTAGAAGCAAGGATTGAGCTTCATACCCTTTTAAAAAAAAGGATTGAGCTTCACGTTAGTCTGAGAAGAACGCTTTGAGAAATCAGAGTTTTCTTCTTCTTCTTCTTCTCTTTCAATCTCCTCACAAATCTTAGCTTAGGGTTTGGTAAATCCAAACCCCCGAAATCTCCTCCTATTTATAGGCTAAGGGTTTTTCAAAACCCTTAAAAGTCCTTGCAAAATATCTCCCCAAAGTCGGTGGCAAGTTCTGGGTGTTTTTGCCCTTTTCTGGGTTGAATTTGTCAACGAAATTGGGTTCCTCGACTAATTTCGTGGACTAAATTGAATCCCCTGTAGCATTTTGTTGCCGAAATTATCTACTAGGCTTGTGTTTTTCTCCGCTTTGGTATTTCGACCATAACTTTTGACTTGCTTATCGGATTTTGACGATTTAACTTGCGTTGGACTCGTCATTCAAAGAGGAACAACTTTCCTTCAATGTACAACTCCTAATTTTGTTGTATTCATGGTCCAAAGTGGCCCTAAAGGTGACTGGTCAGGAATTACGGCAGACAAAAGTCCAGAAGACCCACATTTGACTTAACTTCGACTCAAAATATGGAAAAGTGATAAACATGAACATCAAAGAGGGTTTCAATATCTTTCTAATAGCTCAAGAATTATTTGATTCCGATCAGCGGTGACAAAACTAGAGTTTCCTAAAGTTGAGGGTATTTCAAGACATCCCTATTTTTGACACTTAGAGTATTTCTTACTCTTGTTCCTCCATCCCAAACATCCAACAACAATACTTAAACTAATTTAACCCATTCTTGTCATTCCTCACAAACCATATTACATAAATGGTCATTGGCCTTTACAAGACTTATGCCCATGACACTATTCACAACACTATGCACTGCACTATTCATAGCACACTGAAGTTGGATTTCGAGGTTCTACACTCACTAATCTAATTTGAGGGGAGAATATGAAGCCTAAATTTACCTAATTAATGCAAGTGATCTAATTAGAAATTTGGGTAAGAGGCTCGATTATGCTAGTGGAAGGTGTTAAGCACCCTTAGACACACACCAAAAGGTGCCCACTCCTCAAATCCACTATAAACTAATTTGGAAACTATGAATCATGCTTAAGAATTGAAAAATTTTAGTTAAGATGGAAATATACTAAACAAGTGGTCAATTTTAGTTAGAAACATGCCATCACCATAGAATACATCCAAAAAGTGGAACCTTCTAAATACGACTTTGGAATTAAATTGGATACATGCATTATAGGATACCTTCCATAATGAAGTAATGAACTTAGCCAAAATAGAAGCTTGCAAGTAACAATAAAAATAGAAAGAATGAAAAGCAAGAATGGAAACTAATAAGAAGAAAATGAACCAAAAGAGAGAAAAAGAAATTAACCTAAGGTAGAAGCCTAGGGAAAATAGAATAAAGCCACACATAGTTTCAACATGCATCAAACTAAATTTTAATGTTTGTTCATTTATGATTTTCTTTTTCTTTTTTTGTGTTTTTGAGGTGACCTATGCAGTTTAGGCTCATGCAGACTTGGAGTGCGGTGATTAACAAGCTTTGATTATCGTCTAAAAGCACACAAGTGTAAGCAAAAAGAGAAGATGAAATTATAACATGAAAAAGCATTGAATAATAACTTAAACCCTCAGTTTAATAGGTCAGGCTAAATGAGGCAATTATCAAGCTTGCGATAATTTCAGCGCTGCCACCCTGCAAGTATACTGAAACAATGCTAGCAGTAAAAAGAGTGCCACCAAAATGCAAATGGGTCAAAATTAAATTATCGGTAGACTTAGTACCTGTGCACCGTAAGCTACTGTGACTGGTTGCTGTGCTTCAGGGTGCACTGTATTAAGGTACCCCCCAACACTAACAGAGGCCATCACTTTTAGATAGAGCTTGGAATTGGGCGTGTTTTTTTTCATGTGCCTAGAATCAATTGAAGATTCTACTGTAAAATTTTCAATTTTTCTCAAAACTCAACGGAATTCAATTAAAACACTGCAAGAAAGAAAATCCCAAAAAAAAAATCTAAGCAAACCCAACTTCACGGGATATCAACTCCACAATTAATAGAAATCACCAAAACTCAGATTCGAAATGGGTTTTCAAGAAACCACCATTTTCTACAAAAAAAACATATCAAATGAACTCTAAATTGAGTGAAACTACTTTTGAATGAAAGGTATCAACAAGAGCTTTCAAACAACAGACAAGTATTGTTACTTGTTGATGTCTGCACTTATGGTGCTGACATCAGCCCTAACAATGGAGCTTGAAAAGATGCCTTAAAGTTCTCTGCTGGTGGGTTCTGATGCCAAGTTGATTTTAGGGTTTGAGGGTTTTTGTAGGGAGAGAGAAAGAGAGCTAAACGATTCTTCTTGCTGTCTTAGTGATGATTTGGACGGATACAATCACGCTTATACATAACTTCCAACAGGTTTAACAATGAGAGCAATGAAGTCCTAATGATAGCTAATATTATTTTTCTTTTCTTGTTGCGATAACATTAAAACCTTAACAATTGTATAAATGCAACAATACCCTAACCATGAATTTTTAATACTCTCCTTCAATATGAGATATGAAATGGTAGTAAGAAGCACATGGTGCTTCTTGTTCTTCCTTTCATGATTATATCTACTAATTATTTGCTTGTGTCTTCTGTTTGATATATCTGGTCATATCACTTATCTAAAGAGGGAAAAAATGAAACAAAGGATAAAACTCGTGTTATATATTTTTTTTCCCGAACAAAATGATAATCAACTTTCCTACCAAAAATAAGTGATAATCAAATTTAGTTTGTCTAGTCTTGATACGAAAAATAGATTTAGATTTTTCAGCATACTTTAATATAGTTAAATTACATTTCTATTAGTATTTTGATTGGTACTGTCAATTTTATGTATAGATGAATCAAAATTACAGGTCTAACGGAAAAATAGTTCCCTAGAAAATGAATTATAGGTTAATAGATACGATGGAACTCATCTATTGATAAAATCTACACTTTTGCAGCTAATGGAATCCTCATAATGTATCTAAAAGTCTACATTTTCCCGCCAATGTCACAAGAAATCTTTGTGAGCTATATATGAAGTCCTTTAAGAGATTGACTACCTACATTAATTTGGTTGTTTATGCAGCAAATGCTTGCTGATTTCCTTTCTTTTTTGGATCTTGTTAGATTTTTTCAAATTCTTGCTTGTCAAGGGAATCAGATTATCTTCGAATATTAAAGTGATTTTAAAACAGATTCTCTCTCATTATGATCTCTAGCAATGTGTCATACATCAAATCAATTAGTAAGTCTTATAATAGGCAGTTCATCGTTAGCTCTACTTTTCAGGTATTTGAGACTCCTTTTATAGCTTCTAAAGTATGGTGTTATTGGCTGATTTATGAATTAGATATTTTTTTTAGATTCTCTCTCATTCCGATCTCTAGCAATTTGTATCATACATCAAATCAACTAGTAAGTCTTATAATAGGCGGTTCATCATTAGCTTTGAGACTCCTTTTATAGGTTCTAAAGTATGATGTTACTGGCTGATTTATGAATTAGATTTTTTTTTTGTTGCTCGTGAGGATAGTTCCATTCATCAGCTTTGGATTGTTTGTTAACTCAGTATGTGTTGGATAAGTATATTTCTCCATTCCACTTTCCACAACTTTTGAGCAGCTCTGACCATACATTTGTTGTCATTACAGCTCTTATTTACTTTGGCTTAATGCCTTTTTTTCCCAATGAACCACCCAGTGGGGGTTTTGGGGGGTTTGGCCAGACCTGTACCAGTTTTTCTTATTCCAAGTATTTGGGGTCGGCAACACTAATCCTATTGTCATTCCGTTCTATTAAAAGGCATAACTTCCGTTAAGTTGCATTATCAAAATTTTTAACTTCATCCATGTCATTTTTATCCATCCACTCTCCTTTTTAGAGCCTGCAACTTGCACCGATTTGTATCTTCTTATTGGAACTGTTAGTGGTCTTCACTAAACGTGTCCAAGTCTAAACCATCTCCATCAACTCTCCCTTATTTTATCTCTATTGGAGCTACTCTCAGTTTCTCTCAAATGTGCTCATTTATGATCGTATCTTTCTTTGTCTTACTATTGATTCATCTCAACATCTTCATCTTAGTTACACTAATTCTACTAGTATGCTGCTTCTTAGTAGCCAAACAGACTGTTCCATAAAGCATAGCTGGTCTTGTCGCTGTCTTTTAAATTTTGACCATTATTTTGAAGAGGATGCATCAGTCACATTGCACTCTGGAAGCACTTCTCCACTTTAGTCATCCATCTCTAATTCTAAGTTTCTATAGCAACATCATCATCAATCTCTCATTCATTATTAATAATTGAGCCAAGAAACTGGAACTTGTTGCTTTGGCATGTCTTGGTCATCTATCTTACCAACCATCTACACCCTATTTTTATTCTTACTGAAGTTACATTCCATATATCCTGTCTTGGTCCAACTTATTTTGAAATCCTTAGATCCACAATTTTTTATTCCACAATTTTAGTTTGCTTTTACCTCTTTATTTTCATTCATTTATATCACATCATCTACAAATAACACATCTAGGGGCCTCCTCTTGAATATGAGCCGATTTCATCCCTACTAGTTTATTAAGTGAAAATAAGTATTACACCTAGTCCGCTGCGTGGGGAGGGGGGCATAAAATCTATACAAATATTATCAGTTAGACCATAGTAACCTACTACGAGCTCTACTAGCAATACTACCTCAAATGAATGATAAGAAAAAGGTTACAATCTGATGTTGAAAACTCATGACTTGTCAAGCATCAACCAAGCTTTGGACTCTTTAGGCAGGTCAAGAACAGCCATGTATCTTCTAAAGCTTTGGATTCTTCAAGCTTCATTCGCCAAGTATCTGCCACTTGGTTATTTTCTCTATAACTATGTTGGCAAGAAATGAGAAAAACCTCCTTATATCAAGAAATATATTTCGAACAGTACCAAACTGTCCAAGATGGATTAGAATTCCCTTTCATTACGTCAATCAAAACTTGGGAGTTGCTTTCTAGGATTACATCTTTAATATTAAGCTCCTTTCAAATTTACCATTAACCATGGCTCTTATTTTCAACCTCTGTATTAAAGAGAACCCCATAGAAATTTTGATAAGCGACAATTGTATTCCTTAGGTGATCTCTCAGAACACATCCACCACCACGGTTTCCAGAATTTCTTTTCGAGGCTCCATCAATATTAACTCCAATGCCCCACTGGAGGATTACTCCATCTAGTGATTACTTGCTGATTTAGAAGAGAGGATCACAATAATGGTATTTAAAAGAGCACAGATATCCATATCCCTATCAAAAGATGGATTTTTCTCACTTTAAGTAAAGGAGCACATATCTATAACTAGATCATGATTTCAAAAAAACTTGGTTCACATTGAAATCATTATTCTCATCTCTTGTTGCTCACATTGAATCGATATTCTCATATCTCTTGTTGGGAGCTAACCAAATCTCCCAGCAAATGAAACAAGGGATAATCTGCTTATGGAAATAACTTTTGAGAATGGTTTTTCACCCCTTTAAGAATAAATCTCTTAATTCTCGTGTCAAAAGAACTGCAGCTTGCAAACTGGACATTCAGCATAGTAGCAAAAGATCCCATAAAGAGGACGCTAGATTGCTGTTTCTGAACATGTGATCCAAAGTTTCCATATTATGAGAACTGCAGCAGCAGCATCGACTTGCAATTTGGTCTTCCCTTTTTAGTTGGAATAGGATACTCTCAAATCACTCTAATCCAGTGCTGAACCGTTCGACTGGTGGCATAAATCCCATGCTGATTTTGAATTGGCTCTGGATTGCTTCACTGTTTGATTATGCAAATTTTCCATCAATTCCATGAGGTGGTCAAAAGAATAGTAAGATCTGTGGAATACCAACAGACCTGTTTTATATACACCATTGGCCAACAAGTTTCCGAAAGAAAATCCACTTGCAAGCAAGCAGCTTACATATTACTATCCCTGGAGGGCTGTCAAGTTCTTTGTGGAAGTCTAAAACCTTCTCATAGGACTAAGAGGTCAGGTAATTTGGGTTTTGCTGCATGATGGTGGATTAGATAATTCTAAAAATGTTCACATAAATTCCATTTTTATACATCTGTGGAAATTTAAGTTGGTTATAGATGACATCAGAAACATATTTTTATGATGCAGAAAAGATTTGCTTATGTTGTTTGCACTTATTTCTAAGGCATTGATATGAGACTGCTTTGTTGATGTATTTCAAGAACTAACAATCTATCCTGAGTCTAAAAGTAATTTGATCTCATCATTAACAGGGCAATCTTCAGTTGCATTCCAACATCAAATTCATCCAACTGCACAGGGGGCGGGCAGGGCTTTTCTGTCAAGCTGATTATTGTCAAGTTAGATGCCAAGTCTCCTCCCTCGGATGAAATCGAATTCCAAGAGTGCATGCTGACAGCATTCCTGGCCAGTAATGTAACAAAGATCAGAGCCCCTCTCCCACCAGAGGATGCAGTATAGAAACCAAGATAGACTGGAGCTCCAAAATTCCAAAAATACCCATATATTATCTCTCGCTAAGAGGTAATTGAAATGCTGTTGCATCTAAGGGATTTAGGCCCAAACCAGACTTTTAATTGTCATAACTATAAGTTCTGTTGGCTTCTTTTTCTGAACTCGCTGCCATCTATGAGATTGGGGCAATCAGCTGAGTTTTGTTTTGGATGATTTTATGCAATTTTTTTCATAAAAAATTACTACTTTTTATACTCTTTTTTTTTGTTTTATTTTCTTATTAGCATTTTTGGCCACAGGTGCTGTTGCCTTTATCCAAGGAACCCCCTCTTCCTGATGTCTTGCCAGGGCAGCTGGAGGCAACAATGACAAATGTTGAGCTTGGTAAAGGAGAATGAATTACTAGAGCGAGCAAGCGGCACTTCATTTATTTTTGCAGGGTAATCTTTTTGCATTATCATTACTTTCTTCTATCTTTTTTTATTATTTCCTGCTTCATCTGTGAAGGAATAAATTATATTGCCATAAATGCATCTCCCTTACTCAGTAAATTAGAGAACTATAGCTTTGCCATAAAACTTGCATTGATCTTTTTTCATTTTAATCTTTTGGCTAGTTCACTACACAAAATAAAAGAAGTTTAGAAAGAGTATAACTCAACTTGTAATACTCCAAAAACAAAAAGGGGAATAAGTACAAAAAAAAAACTTTTAATACTCCAAAAACAAAAAAGGGAATAAGAACAAGTACTACCTACTCTGCTCACTCCCATGACGACTGTACATTCTTCAACCATGAAAGCCTTCCTTCTACAAAAAAAAAAAAAAACCCTGTACATTTAGAACAATACATATCAGCTCACACCAAAGGGCACTGTGAAGTTACTCTCAAATGCAACGGCAGCTGAAGCCACAGTTTCATCCTTGCAATGCCTGCCGGCTTTGGTAGGGCGAGTTGAGCCCTTCCTGCAGGTGCTCCTGCAGCTGTCACACATAAACTTTGCAGGAACAGCATCAGAATCCTGGATCCCAGCACACCTTGTATGCTGCCAGACACCACATGTATCACAAGCCAACATTCTCTCCCCATCGTCGTCCTTGGCCCCACAGGAGCAATCAACTGTCCAAATGTCAGTCCCTCTCTCCATTCGAAACCGATTCAGCTCATTCTCTCCTCCAACGCATCTACCTCTAATCCTTACTGATCCACGTGATCCAACAAGGAAATTCACACAAGTGCAGTCTTCTATACAGCCATAGTCAAGCAGCTCCTCCGCTCGAAACCTCTTGAACATCACATATACTTCATTGAATGCTTTGGTTGCTTCAATCTTGAGGTCAGCAACAGTTGCATTTGGGAGTAAAACAATGAGCTCTGGAGGTGGTGCTGTGTAGTCTTTGGGGTGGTCCACAAGCTCCACCTGACATGAGATTCGGATTGCAAAGGGGGTTTTATTTGCCATCTTGTCAGGCTTGTAGTCTTTCACAAACTGCTTGCAATCAAGGAGCTTTTTTGCTGACCTAATTGCAACTTCCCTCATTTTTTGGGGTCTGTAGCTGAGCATCGTCTGCGGGTGGAGAATGGAATCATATAAGAATTTCATGTCCCGCAGAAGATGTTCTTCAGATGGGAAGTTTGATTTCAAAAAAGGGAAAGCAGGGGGTGCAACAGACACGGGCTCAAGCCTGTATTTTAGAGGAAAATTAGTAAAAAGAAAAAACTAAAGGAAGTATAACAGATACTAACCCTGCTACCAGAGAGTGCGAAAAATAATAATAAAATAAAATCATACAGAGGTTAAATGCTTACTTGTATTCCATGGCATTAGAGTTGGGATTGCATTGAGTATGAACGACCCTGCCATCAGCAGCCAACTTCCCTCCCAGATCTTTAAGGCAGTAATCCAAGAGCTCTGTAGATGCCACTTTACATGTGGCGCCCCTAAGAGCACGCCATGTCACCCAGTTTGCACCAACTGCTATTAGCACCTTGATCATGGTTTGTTCAACACGTTGGACATCATCCTTAGTCCATGCACACAATACCCTTGAGCTGCATGACTCGGACTTCTTGCAGGTTGCATTCGGCGATTTGTGGGTGTCATGGATCAGCCTCATCAAAAAGCAGAAGAGGTCCCTTGTCTTTACTAGTTCACACTCCGACAAAGACTGGTAGAACACAATTACATCCTGCAGGCGGGTGCGAGGTTTCCGTCCTTGAGAGAAAAAGGAGGACAAGGGAATATCGGAGAGGGTGTCAACAGCCTTCTGGTAGGCATCTAGGGTGAGTGCGAAACTCCCAGAACCAAATTGATAACCCCATTCACCATACCATGGATGACCATTGGTGATCCCATGAAGCAGCCGGTATTCCAATCCATACTTTTTTGATGCATCCATCACGCTGACCTTTCTGTTCAGAGGAAATATGGCACCGCTGAGTCATTTCAATTCAAACATGGGTCTAATTCAAACAGCAACACTACATTCCTTAGGAGGAAACTGAAAAAAAAATCTATTTGAGGGGGAATTCAATTTCAATTCAATCCTTTGGAAATTATAAAAAAAAAAAAAAGAATCTGTTTGAGGAGGAATTCAATTTCAATTCAAACATGAGTTTTATTCGAATAGCAACACAGCATTCCTTTGGAAACTGAAAACAATAATCAATTTGAGAGGGAAACAGTCGGGTTTTTTCATATCCAAATTTTAGGAATGGTTGGATACTTTCAAACTGAAAAGAAGAATCTATTCAAGGTGCAATACACTATCTCACTGAGGAAATACTATTTTCCAGCAAAAATTTATTTTTGAGACTGGACAAACTCTCAGGGATGTTCATTTGTGGCCCTGTAATAATAAATGTCAGTTCTCAGTGAGATCCTTTTATTATGCTAGTGAGATCCTTTTATTATGCTCTGCTACCTAACCCAGGCCTCCCTTTCCCTTTACAATTAGTATGAAATGCAAATCTGCCTCCCAAGGAATCCTTCTTTATCTAGACAACAGCCTTGAACAAGATTCTAATATGTAACAAATAGAGTGTAGATGATGGCGAACGACTGTTTCATGTGCTTGAACTCGAGGGAGATAATTGACCATCTTCTGATTTTTGTTCCTTGCTTATAAGGTTTGGTTCTATTTCATTTTCTCGTTTGGGGATTAGTAGGTCTAGTCTTGTTCCTTTCAGGACTTCTTATCATGTTCTCGACAAAATTAGGGCAAGAATGGTTCAAAGGCAGAGTGTTACTACTTGCAGCAATTGCTTGGTCATTATGGAAGAAAAGGAACTTCTAGGTTCCATTTCATCTCCTGCCAAAGTTTGCCTCAAAGCGAGACAATTTCTATTACATGTTGTCTATCTAAAACAATTTTGATGTAGAATATTTCATGTTGTAACTCAGCGGTACTTACCTTTCTGCTTTAAGGCCCTGGGTTCACTTCCTTATGATCCCTTGTCCTTCTTGTGTAATTCTCTATCTATATATATTTGCACTCTTCTAATTATCAATAAAAAAAGATTTTTAATTTTATTCTATGAACCCATACTAGTCCATAATTTGGGCAGTTCCTTACAGAAATATATCTCCCACAGTGAGGTAGGTAGTTCCAAGTTTTTTGCAGGTGGTCCAACTTTAGAGAGGGCATATAAATTTCATTTTTATTCTAAGTTCTGAAACATCTTTCCAACAAAAAAAGGACTATTAATTCAACTGCATAGGTAACTAACTATACTAATTAGTTGAGTTCTGACCCAGTATAATCAAATGTCGCATAGACTACGCATAGGCCACCGCCTTGCCTAGTCAAGACTCTTATCACCTAGGTCCAAGGTTGTTAAATTGTAATCGAATCATAAAATCGTTTCAGAAGAGATTCGATTCAAATCAAACCGGGATTCAAATCGTAAATTGTAAGATTTAATCCTTTTTAAAAATAATTATTTGAAAATACTTAATAAATAAATAAAAATTGAATAATCAATTATCAAAAAGATTTCATTCATATCTATTTATAAAAGAAAATAATAATCATTTCATTGCATACACTACACAAAACACGAATAAACTCAATAAAACGAAACAATATCATCAAAGATAATTTAATAAAAGTAAGTTCATCTAATCATGTTATATACACGACTAGGTTTGTCCCAGTGGTAGTGTATCTCCCTTTGGAGAGTGGTGACTTATGTTCGAGTCCTAAGTGTGGCTGTTGAGCGCCCACCCTTGAGTTCTAACCCTCTAACCCCTGACATGGATAGCTAATGATTGTAGGACTACTGATAAAAAAAGTAATCATGTTATATGAGATTAAGTATCAAAAGACTTGTACAATTAAAAAGACTAATAAAATAAGAATTAGTCTAGGGATACTCCCAAAGTGTACTCCCATATATACTCCCTAATCCTAACCGTTTATCTCAATTATTAAACGGTTAGGATTCCAGCTGATGTGGCAATAGAAAAGACAAAATAAACCAACTGAAATCTTGGTCTTTAGTGGTTGGTTATAAACGGTTAGGATTAGGGAGTATAATTGGAAGTACCCATAGATTGACTCATAAAATAAACTATCAAGTTCTCCTAGAATCCAACACTCTAACCCTATCCTCTTTCTTCCCCTTTTCTTCTCTTTTTTTTTTTTGTTTTTCTCATTTTACAGCAACAAAGAGAAAAACCAAATAAGAGGGTTTTGACATGTCCATAACAAGAGTTTTCCCTTTTTTTTTTTCAACTTAAAAAACATAAAGTACCTTTAGAAAATTGAAACAACAAAAAGATATTAAAAAAATATTTGTTATATCAGTCCATAAAAAGAATTTTTGTACTTTAATCGTATGATTTGAATCGCAAATTACAAGTTGAATCCAAAATTAATGAGATTTACCCAATTAAGATTTTCACCTGTGATTTGAATCGTTTTGCTTGAGATTTGATTCAAATCGTAGGATTTGATTCAAATCGTAGGATTTGAATCACAAATTAGAAGAATTTAACAACCATACTTAGGCTACTATCTCGCCTATTCAAGACCCTTATCACCTAGACCATAATTTAGGTACGTACTCAATAAATCTTATATAATATAAACAGAAGAAGTAAATTTTGGTTGCCTAGGCATTCCCTGGACTGTTTGACTACATTGTTTCGACCTAAAGAACAACAATTCGCCTAGGCATTCCCTGGACTATTTGACTACATTGTTTCTACCACAGTTTCATGGTATCGAAAATATATATTTGATAAACATTTAAATCACATTCGCTAACCTGACAGCAAGAGTTTTACACAGCCTGTCCCAGAAGTCCATAATATCGCATCCTGTGAGAAACTTGGAGCCACCTTCTCTCCCATTGACTCTAAGGAGATGCCCATAGCCATTTGTGTGAACTACCCCATGTAAGAGATGGGTGGTGTCCTCCAGTTGTAGATTCACCCAGTCTTCAAAATCATATGCAGTCATCACATAGCTGCAAGACTTGCACCTGCAAAATTGGTTGAGAAGATGAGATAAATCATCACCATGAAAAATTATATAAGAGTAATCATGTCATCATGGCATCTTTATCGGAGGAGCAAAATAGAGTGGACAGAAAGGCACCAACAGAAATCCCTCGCATCTAATACAATTTCCAAACGACAACACATTTTCAAATTTTCCATTCCCCAGACATAGATTCTCAGAAAATAATTTTTCAATGTTCTAGTGAATAGTTGTCACATAAGGTGCACAAAGTTCCATCGGTACTATCAAGAAAGTAGATATTGAAGAGTCGGATAAGTTCCACAGCAAAAAAAAAAAAAAAGGTCGAGTTTCTGTCAACAACAAATGATCAAATGTGTGACATGAAATATTATTACCATATACAATGCATTTCAGAGAAAATGAAAAACCATATGGCTAACATGCCTAGCCACTAACAGAGATGTTTTCTAGGTATTGCTTTCCTTTTGCAATTACATAATAATTTTTTGATCTGTGGCTGTAAAACTGATATGTACATGTTGTTGCCCTTCCCCACAGAAAATATGATTGGCACATGAAGCTCCATTGCACATGTAATAAGCACAGATAAGCCGCTCTAATTTACACCCACAAACAGATTCACCTCAGGAGCAGTCGCAGATTAAGCTTTAGAGTGCTATTCAATTTTAGCTGCAATTTTGAACCAATGTAACCACGAAGTCAAAAAACTCACCATTATTTGAAAGTTTAAGTATATGCTAATACAGAAAATGAGATGTCACATGGCAAAAGCTGCCAGAAATAAGCAAAACAAACCTGAAAATCATTGATGATGTTGTGTCTAACAAAGATTGAGAATTCTCCGGACATGATTGATTTAGAAAACCGTGTATTTGTGGTAGAACTGATAAGGTTCTCAGCACCCTAAGATCCATGGGCTGTCTGCTCATCACATTAGGCATTGTTGATCCACACCAACATATATCAGGTTGCCATCCAACATGACAGGTGTGCGCTCAAAAATCCAACCTTGCTCTACCCCACCAAGCTGACCAAAAATCCATCCAACTCCCTGGAATATGCATTGACTCATGCGAGGCTTGACATGGGTTTGATAAACTGAGTCCACTCTGCTTGACATGATCCCATGATTATAATAACAGAGGTTCCATTTTTCTGTTTCTTTTTTCCTCTTCTAGATTGGTAATGAACAAAGGTTGGCCTAGTCCAAAACTGCTATCTACAAACAAAAACTAAGGGAATTGCTTCTATTTTTTTTCCCAAAAGGACATCACAATGTAATCTAGTCCACTAGGGTGTAAGACATCCAAAATCTAACAGCAACCACAAGATACTAGTGAGAAAGAAAAACGACAATACAACAAATGAGCACTTCAACAGATGAGGCAACCTGAAGCACCAATATCCAAAAACAGGGTACAGAAGAGATTTCAAACAGGAGACAGAAGATCCTCACCTGGAGTCAGACAAATGCAGAACCTCCCCACAGTTTGTACATGACTTCTGATACCCTTGAATGGACCTACTGTCTGCTCGAATTATGAAATGGTAACGCTTTCTGCATACAGGATGCCCACTCCAACCTTCAACAACCAAAAAACAGACTGCTTAGGCAGGCCCATGTTGATTGGAAAACAAATGGGCTTCAGAACAACAATGAATCAAACACCCCATTTTCTGTTGAACAGATAACCCTTTTTTAGATTAGCTATGAACATGAGCTCCGGTTGGAAAGGTAACCTGAACAAATCAAAAAACAGTCACAGGGGCATTTTGGAAATTACATAAAATTTTTAGTGATAGATATACCCTTCTTTGTATCTGTAATTACTCCTGTGGCTTTTTTTTTGATTTGCTCATATTACCTAACCGGACCTACTGTTCATAGTTAAATCTAAAAAAACGTTCGCCTCTACTTAATTAATTTTAAAGATCTCTTAGCAAAAGTATGATCGAGTGCAATGACAACTTTTTGGCGTTTTAAACATTATATTAATAAAGAGACGTAGTAGCCCTACTCACAGCCCCCCAAAAAAAAAAGGTAATATGAAGACACGTGGCGGATTTTGGATGAGAGTAGGAGATGTCTAAGGGTCAACATTAAATTATCCTACCCTCCATAAAAAAAAAACATTAAATTATCCTCCGTCTTATCCACCGTACACGTGTCCAGATCACTAGCGACGAGACCAACGCCGGGATATGACACCGGCGAAGGTCTCGTTTCATAATTTGCGTCTCAGTCTCACGCTATTTTTGTTCGGAAAAAGCTGCCGAGGGAAAAACTAGTGCTCCCTTCCCGGCGCTGGGTCAGATCCCGGCAAGCTGAGATCTGAGAAAATCGGGGACGACTCGGTGGGAACTCACCAACAACTCGGCACTGGTTGCAGTAGACGGACCTGGAGCTGACGACGTCTTCTTCTACAATGTCGAGGGCTACGACGGCCGGCGTGGAATCAGGGCCTTCGGTCAAATCTCCGATACGGAACAAGATCTGCCAAGTGAGAAGGTGGGGAAAGAGAGAGTGGGGAGGCGGGAGGCGCGCGTGCTTCGAGAGGAAGGACCGTACGTTCGACCTGAACGGCCCGTCGAGTCTGCTGGAGAACATATCTCCGGCGGTCGGAAAAGTCAGGAAGTCGTATAGATCGGCCGTAATCCTCCTTTTCATCCGCTTCAAAGGCCTGCCGTTCACAACCATGATGATGATGATTATGGAGAAGAACAGATGGCGGTCTTGATACTTCAGATCTGGAAAAACTCCGGCGATTTTGACGGATTTTCGGATCTTAAAAATAAGAAAAAGCGTAACAGATCTGATGTTTGAACGCAGATATAGAGAGAGATATGATATTAGAAGGAGTTTGATTTTTTTAGGAGAGATGATATTAGAAGGAGTTTGATGTTTTTAGGATTAGGGTTTCGGCTACGAGAAAGGAAGAAGAAGAAGAAGGAGGAGGAGGAGGGGGTTTGATTCTAATTAGGGTTTTTCTTTCGGTTTTGGGGTTTCCCTCTCTTTCTTTACTTTTTCTGGATATATTATATTTTTTGAGTTAATGGGGGAAAGTAAGGTCGGTGACTAGTGTTGGACTCGGTGATTTAAAATTAAAGTAAGAAATTTCGGGGAGCGTCTTTACCGCTTCCAAGGACTTTTTGAATGGGACTCTCGCGATTTGAAATTACTTAAATATCCTTATTTTTTGACGAAGATTCAATACTTTCTACTTTTGTTTTTAGGGGGGGGGGAGGTGAGAGATTGAGACTTGAGAAAAAGGAGAGGGGCATTTCTGGATGTTGAAGTGGTAAAAGAAAGGTTAAGGGATTTTGCGAGATCGGATCACAGCCAATCGTGATTGAACTCTCAGAGTTCAATCACATTCATAGGTCAACACATGTCTCTTTTAATCTTTATTAACCATGGTTAAGATTCAATAACGGTTCAATAATTATTTTCTTTTCAAATATTTAAAAAAAATTATAACCTTATGATTAAGAAATTTTAACCTTAAGATTAATATTCTTTTTAAAAATCTAAAACTAAACATAGATTATTGAATCCTAAGAATTAAGTAAATTTTAACCACGGTTGATATTGATTGAAAGGGTCGTGTTAATGTATGGGTTCGATTGAACTCGGGCGAGTTCAATCGATTGGCTGTAATCCGATATCCGGTTTCGCACAGGTAATTTACGGAAATTCGCTCGAGAATTCGTAATATTGAAATGGTAAAAAGTAAAAACCGTAAAAGGAGGACTTCAACCGGATCTTTCTGCTATGGAAATTCGTGCCGTTGAAGTCAAATTACAAATGTACCCTCAGAAGATAAAAATTTCTATTATATACTTTTAATACTTTATTATTTTGGTAATCCTGATTTCTTTTTAATTTTTTTTTTGTACATATCATGCACTTAGGCTAAAACTAGATTAATTTGAATAGTTTATGTTCTAGTTAAGTTAATGGGCCTTTCAACATCTGGACTCGAAACAAAGTCCATTAGAGCAACTATACGTATACACCTGCCTGCTGCCGGTGGCAATGTATCAGCCATGCTCAGTTCCAACCAAATAACCACTGTTAACCTCTGGCCTTTTTAGCAATTTTTTTTTTGGTGAATTGCCTTAACATATGATACCCCGAAAACATACGTGAATATAAAGGTTTATTTTTATTTTTTTTGAAAATTTTAACTAACCACACACACGCCCTCCAATCTCAACTTCAAGCCTATAACCACACACATCCCTCGTAAAGGTTTATCTTTACTATTATAATGCGAGAGGCATGCGTAGATGATTTTTTCAAAATTCCTAAATTACCCTTATATAAAAACAAAATATTGATTTAATGTTTTACTTTAATTCTCAAACTACCTTGCCTTTGATTTAATGTTTTCCTTTAATTCCTAAACTACCCCTTACCATCTATCTATTTAGAATCACAGCCAATCGCGATTGACCCTGGGGAGAGTTCAATCGCACCCGTGGGTTAACAAGTGCCCCTTTTAATTCCTATTAACTGTGGTTAACTCTTTCCCCTCGCTCTCACGTGCATCGCACATGCCACTCGCTAGTTTTTGGGTAAATAAAGAAGTTGCTTTTGTATTTGATTAGGTAAGGGACTACAGAATGGATAAGGTAAGGGACTAAATTTTTTCGTTTAAAAAAATAGAAAACAAGGAAAGGCGGTTTCGAGTGAAAAACTCAAAAATCAGTTTGAAGTGTCAGCGGGAGTATTTGGCAAAGTGGGCCCGTGTAATCCAAATATAAAGATGTGGAAATTTTTTTTTTGTAATCAATAACATTGCGAAAAAGGCCTCGGAAGCTCATAATCTTGCCAAAGTAGCGGACTTGGAGGTCTCAAATCTTATTAGATCGGAATTCTATACTAAGGAAAATCTGGTCTTTTCTGGTAGAAGTTTTAATTTTCAAGCTCATGTTCACCCCTTTTTTAGATGAATAAATTTTTAGATGATTACCAAAAAAAAAGCCAAAGGGCTCTCGGGGTTCCATAAATTGTGCGACAGGTGGCATAAAAATGGGGAGAAGTCATTCCATTTTCTCCCCATGATTTTGACTTCTCCCCTTTTGATATCTCTCCCCCTTATTCTCACACATGTATCACCACATGTCTTATTAGGTGTATCAACGAGTCAAGCTAGCTCACGAGCCAACTCAGCTCGGCTCGGCTCGACTTGAAATCAACCGAGCTTGAGCTTTTAATTTGGGCTCATTGAGCCGAGCCGAGCCTTCAAAGTGACCTCAAAAAATAAACCAGCCGAGCTTGAACAATAGGTGGCTCAGCTCGGCTCAATTAATTTTATAATAGTTAAATTTATATTATATATTTAGTATACTTTTTTTTTGGTAAAATATATTTAATATACATTAACATAATTATTTTCGTTTAAGTTTTAACTCAAGCTTTCACGTGAGTCACATGACATCCCAAAAAAAAAAAGTCCTTTTAATTTTTTTTTATTGAATTTAGTGCTTATCAATGTATTTTTAAAAAAATTTATCGAGCTGAGCCAAGCTCGAGCTCAATGATTTGTGGACGAGCCTGAGCTTCTGTAAAATTCCAACGAGCCGAGCCTGAGCATCTGTAAAATTCCAACAAGCCGAGCCCGAGCAGTGCCCAGCTCGGCTCGTTTACACCCCTATGTCTTATTATGTGTTGAGAAGTCAAAATCATGGGCCCCATGATTTTGACTTCTCCACCATTTGTCCCTATTCTATGGAACCCCGAGACAAGCCCTTTCTGGCTTCGCCAGAGACAATCTGAGGCCTGCAAAAAAAGAGTGTTGTAAACAACTAAACATTGCACTACACAACCTGAAAATGCACTACATCGCTTGCATTAAATGATTCTACTGATGCCAGTAAAGGAGAGGCAACATCTTGAAGGTCTTGAGATCAATGAAGAGTGGCGGTGGTCATGATGCCCAGAAAAGTCATTTAGATTATAAGATTCTTATTAATTTGATTAATATAGACTTCTTCTTTATCTATTGTGTATTCATTATGGGTAATTAACCATGATCATGAGATGATCTATACGATATGAGATATTGATAAATGTCCTTAGGATATATTGTAGGAAAGTTATGTGATTAGATTGTCACAGGTAGATATAACTTTCCAGTTCCTTATACCTTATATAGTCACATCTATGGGTGAAGCTGGACACTTCACTTATATGGCTGCTAGTATGCTAAGATGTTCTCAATAGTTGAGACATAGTTTTATCTCGAACTATTGTAGTGGAGACTACACATCAGCATATGGGTGCTTAAATGTACACTGACTGATTGCATTCTATGAGAGACCTCTTGCATAAACATATTATCAGATAGTTGGTCTCTCATTCACATTGAACAGTTTCGATGATCCTTAGATCTAATGAATTCATCTATGACTGAGCAATGATCTGACTGTTTTGATTCTACCAAAGTATTTTCTACTTTAGGGAATACGATAAAGTGACAATTGGATACTCCGAAAGTTGTTCGACTCATGATGAATTTCAAACAAGAAATCCATGCTCATTAATTTGAGAGATTATCTAAGTTCTGAGTAAGACATTTGATTAAGCATAAATCATGCACAGGTGATTTTGAAATCAAAATAAGTTTTGAAATATACTTTTATTAAAAGATATTATACTTATCAAAAGATTTTCTCAAAATGTTTTTCATGAGAAATTGTTTCTCATGACTTAATTAGAAGTCATGGAACCCCGGATGATGCACAATGGGCTATGAGTTAGATAGTATATCAATCTCGAATGTCTATTAGGGATAATGTATTTAGAAGGATAAATTGAATTTAAAAGTTCATGTGGCGGGATCCATATTGGTTAATGTTCATACATTGGGATTCAATTGCAACATGGATATCTCACGTCACTTGCAATTGCGATGTAATTCATGTTTAGGGTCAATGGGATAACATTGGGTAAGTTAGGGCAAGAATGTCCCAAAGCAATCTATGGAGATGCTCACATAAGAAATAGAAGCTCATAAATTGATTAAAAGTTAATCAATTATCTAAATGATTAAATGTTAATTATTGATTAAATTGATTAAAAGTTAATCTATGGTTTAAATTAATTGTTAATTTAAATCTAGGGATTATATTAGTAATTATTTAATTAACCTAATTAAAAGGGAAATGGGTTTGACCTATATCCATAAACCCATTAAGAATGGACCTTTAATATGGGCCCAAGCCCATGGGTTTAAACCCTAGGGTGGGGCGCCCACTTTAGTAATCCTAATTGGATTAGGACTTGGCTACTTGAATAATAATTCTTTTAATTATTGAATTAAATTCCAATGGTTGGAATGCAAGAATGATTAAGATGAAGTTGTAATTGAATTACAACTAGGAGTTTTAACTCCCCAAAGCTCACAGCCCCTTGAAGCTCACGCCCACCCCTTGTGGTTGTGGTCTCCTAGTTTGACTTGGATTCCTCTCTTATGTTGGTTGTTGACTAATCCCTTCATTTAACGAATCCCTTTTGAAAAAGGACTCTTTAATTAGAAGGATTACTATAACTAAAGTAGTTATAATGAACTAAGAGTTTTAATTAATTAATAGTAAGAGTTATTATTAATTAATAATTCCTAATGTATAAGGTGTAATTGGATTAGGATTGGGATATGATCTAAATCCTATAAATACCCCAACACCCCTTGACCATTAAGTAAGATTCTCCAGAATTTTTTCTCACTCTCTCCTCTCTCACCAAACTATGAGCCCCTAGGGAGTATCCTTAGGGATTTTCGTGAGCTACAAGGTGTTCTTCAAGTTGAGTTTTGCAACTTAAGGGTTTTGAACCCTAGGGTTTTGGGTGCTAGAAAGTCTACACCATTACTCCATCATCTTCTTCTTTCTTCTTCAATTCCAAAGAGAGATTCTAAAGCTTCGTGGGGATAGCGAAGAACAAGGATCGACTTCAAGTATTTCTTCGAGAAATCTCTACAAAGAATTCTGACGGTTCGAGTGGATTTAAGTTTCACCAGTGAACATCATTCACCGAGGTGATATGACTCAAACTTTTAGATAGTATTTGATGTTTTCTATGGTATTAAGATCTAGGGGATCTAGTTTTCGTATAATTTTTTATCCGGATCGGTTCAAGTGGTATCAGAGCTCATGGTTAGGAGAATTTTTTTATATTTAATTTTAAAGGATGAATAAATAGATAATTTAATTTTTGAGATGAATTTAATTTTATTTATGCTCATTGTTTTTATTATTTTATTTCTTCATGAGATGAATAAATAAATAAATAATTTTATTATATTATCGAATGAGATTTGATAATGATAATTAAATATTTTAAGAAACTAGTAATATATGTGATATAATTTTCGAAATAAATTATTTATTTTGAAAATCTATATTAAATGATTTGATCATTCAATATACATTTATTAATTGTTTAAATAATTAATAATATTTTTTCTAATAAATAAATGTTATTGGAAAATTTTAAAACCCTATTTCATGATGTGATCATGTTTAGGTTTTACTATATGTTTTTATAATATTAGGAAAGTCCTAATATATATATATATATATATATTTTAAGTATATCCTATCCGGATTTTTAATAAAATAGTTTTATTAAAATATATTGTAGGAAAATATAATAGTTTTATTTTCTGGATTTGATCTATATGAGATATAGAATTTTATTGAGCATATTGATAATTGTTATCAATTTTTTATCTTTTAAAATATCAGAAAAATTACTCCATCACCATGTTGCATCTTATTATATGAGATTATTGTAAGCACCCAATTTTTACACCCCATCTAAACCATAGTTAATGACTTTTAACTATGGTTACCCCTGCCAAAACCCTAACCCTAGGTAAAACCTAGCTAAACCCTAGGTAAACCCTAGGTAAACCCTAGGACCTATCCCTAGTTTAACCCTAGTTAAACCTTAGGACTCATACTAAGTCAAGCCCATGTCAAAACCGCAGCCCTAGGTGACCCTAGTCAAAACCCTTAAGGCCCAAAAACCTTAGGTGACCCTAGCATAACCCTAGAGTCATTAGGGCTTAAACCCTAAGACTCATGGCCTATAGGGCCTGACCTATAGCCTCAAGCCCACAAGGCCCAAAAACCCTTAGAACAATCCCCCTTACCCGTGTGTGCAGGGCCAAGCCCAATTCAGGTAGATCTCATAATGTCGGTAGAAGGTCTACCGACATTATAAATTAACCTGATTTCCTATTGTCGGAAGACCTTCTACCGATCACGCAAGTCCCGAGTTTCAGTCTACAAACACCCCTGCACACTCAACCCTCACCTCGATTGTCGCGACCCAAAACCCACCCTAGGAGTTAGAGTGAATCTTGGACGACCCAGCATGACTTGTATGACTTGCTTGACCAAAATAACCTGCAACAGACCTGAAGCATACACAATAGAGGACAATAATAGCGAAAACATAACTACGAAGCATAGCGGAAGTCTAAACAAAAACCTCTAAGTATATATACATGATCCAAGTTTGTACAAAAAGAAACCAAAAGAAGGTGCGGACATGCCCGCCAAAATACATACATATAATCACTCAAGCTCACACCCACAGCTCACTCACTCGGAATCTACCACCTAATAGTAGCCCTCTACCGGAGGTTTCTCCACAGGCTCCTCGACGTACTCTTCTTCTACCCAAGGGCTAGGAGTACAGATGTCAAAAGGTGCAGCCGCTCCACTATCACCTGCCGACATAAGAAGTATGGCTGAGCATGGAATACTCAGCGGGTACCAAATACTAACCAACAGTCATAGTAAAACAATAGCAATATAGAAAGCAGGAAGCAGTTCCTAAAGTAACAGGAAAGCAAAGCAATTTATATTCATGCTTGCATCACAGAAAAACCGATAAAACCTCTTGAAATAGTCGTGCACTTGACTAGACTTAAAATACTCATTGCGTGCTTGAAAACTTGTCATGCTTATCTTGCTTGATCTTGTCGAGCGTGTCATGTCATGCGTGTCATGCGTGCTTGCTTGAAATCTAATCATGTTCATGTAACTTATGAGACACGCTTGTGAGATGCACTTGGGAGGGAAGGGAGATCCTTCTTTCATGATATGCACTTGAGAGAGAAGGGAGACTCTTCTTTATGATATGCACTTGAGAGGTAAGGGAGATCCTTCTTTCATGATATGCACTTGATAGGGAAGGGAGACACTTCTTTATGAATGCTTGTCTTGTTCTTGTCAAAAGCAAGGCAAAACATGTCGTAAGACATGTCCCACCTCAAAACCTTATTTTTGAAAATGCCGATAAACCATGTCATGCATGCCATGCTCGTGAGATCGTGTACATACTTACATTTGGAATTAAATATGACATTTAGGGATTTCAACAACACATAGCATATCAATAATTGAACAAGTAATAATTATGCAATTTAAGGAAAACGAGGAATCAACTATCATATTCCCTAACAATTTCATAAGTGTTTAGGCATGCATTTCTTAATTTATAACTCATTTTATTCACCTTGGCATTTCATCAAACACGTAGTGTGTACATTATTCGTTATAGCCTACATCATACTTTTCTAGGTGGGTTTATATTCACAACACACAAGTATGTTTATTATTTGTACAATACCCTTCCCATATCATTCATCACATCATTCACACGGCATCCATCGCCCAACATCCATTCTCACACCACTTCCATCACATCTCCTATTAGGTTCTTACTTTAGGGAAATAACAAAGAAGAAAGGAAGAAAAGGTATGAACTAGGAGGGTAGCAAAAGGTACTGACTTTATAGAAGTGAGGAAAACCCTCCAAACGTTCATGGAGTTGCTGCCCTAGCTTGGAACGTACTCTTCGAGTGCTTGGACCGTGAACTTGAAGAAGTACAAGCTTGTGGTGACCTAGGGTTCTTAAACCCTTTGATTTCCTTCTCAAAAGCAAACCCTAGGTTAGAATCTCCTTTCTCTTCTCTCCTTAGCTCTCAAATAACCTAAGTGTGTCGAATGAGCCCTCAAGACTCGGGCAAGCCTTATAGGCAAAGGTTATTGTGGGGGAAAATCTCCGAAATGGACACGCGTCAGCTGCAGCTCCTCCCACGCTCAGGTTTACTGGTAGAAGGTTGGAGTGGAGGGTGTGACACCCTGACCTGTACTCCGATGCTAAAGTCAGTAGAGGTAGAAGATGAATAGTAAACACTGAAAGAGGCACTGAAAGCTACGCAAGGCTCTGAGAAGCTCTGGACACGTATGCTCTGAAGTATGGCCAAAACGTGTGTTCAAGTGATAAAACGTGATTAAAACATCCCCTTTTGCACTAAAAATCACGGGGTATTTATAGGGTAAAGCACCGGCCATCGATGACCATGGATGGCCATAGGTGTCCATACCACGTGTTTTGCACTCATTGCCAAATATGTCAAGTCATATCTGCCGCCGGTTGCATCACACGCGAGAGCCTCCTAAGCGTCTAATCGGACGGGATCGGACAGTACGCAGAAGTGACCAGCATTAAATGCCAAGACAGTGCTTTCGGCACGCAACAGTGTTTTTGGCACGCCTGTCAGAATCATGGATCGCCTCCCGATCACTTCCTCTTACGAGTCGGTCTCATTGTTGACTCGAGCTCGGTTACGGTGTAGATGCCTTAAAACACAGCACGACATCATTGTCGGTGAGACAACGGACTCGTTGTTCATGTAACGACAAAGACGTTGTCAAGAGTACAACGGTCACGTTGTGCTTTAGACAACGAGCACATTGTCAAAGCCACAACGGAAACGTTGTTCTGCAAGAGAACAAAGACGTCGTAATGCGCACAACGGGATCGTTGTGCATCAGACAACGTGTGACCCCTCTATTTTAAGCACGTGACCCCAACTTGTGTCCACGTGTCACTTTCGTGAACAAAACAACAAAAATGAGCTCGTTCTCCAACGCTAAGTTGATTTTATGAATTTTATCCGTTACAATTTGCCCCTTTATGATGCTTGGAACGTAGTTCGAAGCGTCATAAACGGACAAAAAGATCATACCTGGCACTGCTCCGGAAGATGAAACGTTGCGTGCTTTAAACGCTCGTTGAGAAGGTTGATCGTTCACGCCAGCTGGTTACGCGTGCAAACCGTCACGTCTCTTTAATGTGGACAGGCTGTCATTATCGCCGATTTGAATTTTAAAACGCTTTAATAACTCTGACGGTTACTCTCTTTTGGCGAAAAGACGATCTTGCTACTGCTCTACTCCCCTTTAACACAGGTGTACGGCTCTGATGAAGGGTAGTGGTGTAGTTTCACAAATCTGAGATGCTTATAAAATCCCCATCGAATGCTCCTTCTCTTTCACCCTGTTTCTTCAAGTACTGTTACTCTGCCGAATTTTTTCTCAAACGAAAGTTCATCTTCCTCAAGCTCTCAACAATCTCTCTCAGTCGTCTTCTGCTCGGTACGCTCTTCCCCCTTTCTCTTATTATTTCTTACTGTTTCTCCCTTTCTCTCTTCTCTGGTTCTTGGAGTGATTCTGCTCCGTGTACACTCCGTTGCTCTGTTCACTGTTCTTGTCCTTTTTCACTGTTTCTTCCAATCACTATGGCTGCCATCATTCCCTTAGAACCCGCTAGGTTAGAGGAAGTTAGAGGCCCTACTGATGATGAGGCCAGTTGCACAGGTAGCGCACCTCATGGTGCCTACATCGAAAAATCCTCAGCTCTGCGCCAACATCAGTTGGCACATCTGAACCACTACAGGGAACGTTTCGACTTCCCTTCCAACGTCAATCTCCACTTCAAACGAGATGACGCTATCATAGATAGGCGCTCTGCTTGTACCGTCGTCTACCTCTCCCAACTCGAGGCTGGCCTCCGTTTCCCTCTCCATCCCGTCCTGGACAATGTTCTGTCCACCCTACAACTCGCACCGGGACAAATGCACCCGAGCTTCCACAAATACATGTCCATGATGATCAAATTCATCAAGGACGGTTACCCAATAGAGGCTAGGCATCTATTCCACTTCTGCCATGCTGTCAGATGCCGAGGCAATGACGATGGTTTGTTCTCCTACTACTCGTGGAACAAGAAAACCTCGATATCCAGAGCTCGTCTCAGGCATTCTCGATAGAGAAAGAAGGTGGAAAGCCGTTCCTTTCGTTGTCTCTGGCGACTAGAAGGCAGAGAATTCCACGGTCCCCAACGTCTTCCGAGCGGAAGCAGGTATACCACTATAGTCGTTCGTTGTCCGTTGTGCACCATTGTCCTGACTCTGCTCTCGTTGTACGTTGTACGTTTTCGTCTTGCTATCTCTCGTTGTACTTATTCTGCTTTCCTGTGTGCAGTCGACGCAAAGAAGATCCCATATAAGAAGTTGGCCCCAGAAGAAGAAGGCCTCCTAACCGGTATCAGTCGTGCTCGAGGTGGGGAATACATCCGGTGGAAACCACTGAAGCCTGATACGTGGGTCGCCTTCAGCACTCCCACTGCAACTGCTCAACAACAACCACAACAACAGCAACAGCATCCTGGCTGTTTGGCTTCTACTTCTGCACCTTCACCAGCACTTCATTTAGCCGAAGAAGAAGAAGACATGGCTGGCATGGATCCACCTCCGTTGAGCAGGAAGCCAAGGTCTGCTCGTCCTGCAGCTCAGCTTCCACCACCGCCACCACCACTGAAGAAGAGGAATCCTCCTTCTAAGGGTACAACGACTGCTGACCCGAAAAGAAAGATGCCGACCCAGGCCGAGTACGAGGCCAGAAAGAAAGCCAAGGCGGACAAACGCCTGGAGAAAGAGAACGCAGCCATTGCTGCTCCCCCCTCCACCTCTGCCGTTCCTGCAACAACTCCAGGAGCAGAGGTGACAACGGCGGTGCCTGAAGCCATCTCGGCACCTGCCCCCTCTCGAGCTGCAACTGCCCCAGCCAGCACGAGTTCCACTGTGGTTGCCCTGGCCGCAACGGGAGCTGGCACAACGAGTCTTCCAGCTCGTATGCTACCGACGAGCGTTCCGGACTGGTCGCCCGACTTCACTCAGTACGGGATACCAACTGTGAACGACTCGGTGCAGAGTTCGGAGAAGACCACCCGAGCTCTGACTCATGCAATGAGGTTGCCCCGGGACATCGCTGACGTCAACAAACTCCATCTGACCGACCTCTCCTACGCCGCCTGCCAGTCTGTGGCGACAGTAAGTTTCTCACTTCCTCTTCTTCTTACTTTACTGCTGAAACTTTACTCCTCGTTGTACTAACGCCCGGACACTTCCTTGCAGATGAACGTGCTCGTGCAGGAACTCTGTGATCGTAGCCAATATAGCTACAATCACCTCCGAGACGGGATCACCTACTGGAAGGGCAGGACTGAGACGCTGGAGCAGACTCTCGTCGAAGAGAGACTCAAGGCAGACTTCGATCTGACTCAAGCCAAAGCTGACGCTGTTCGCGCTGAGGTGAAGTTGAACACTGCCACCAAGGCACAAGAAAAAGCTGAGGCTGAGACACGATCAGCAATGGAGGCCGAGAAGAAGGCCAAGCAGGAGGTTGAGAACGCTGTTCTACGCATCAGCGAACTGGAGCACGTCTCCCAAGCTTTGGGCAGACAGCTGGAGGAATCTGAGGCAGCCAGGACAACACTAGCGGAGGAGCTCGAGGAGGCCAAGAAAGCTCAAGAGGACATCGAGAGGTCCGTGACCCTGAGACTGCAACAACACTATCAGTCTCAGCTGGACACGCTCTTGGATGAGGATCGGGCAGAGACCGAGAAAGAGCTACTCGAATCGCTCCGCCAACAAGGTCGTCTGAAAATAGACAACGAAGAGGACGCCATCACGGTCTCCGAGCTTCAGAGCAAAGACTTGATCGAGCTAGACGACGAGGCCGAGGTCCAAGGCGTCGAGCAACCTCACTCTCTTGAAGGTCCTGCCCTTCTCCCTACTGAGTAGTACTCCGAGCCAGCTGCTCCCGAAGTTCCTGCTGCTGCTGATGAGGCTACTCCAGTGGAAACTCCAACTGTTGAAGCCTCTACTTCTGCCCCTGCTGCGACAACGATAGATGCTGATCTTGAGCTCGCTTGATCTGCTGCTCCCCTTTATGTTTTCTGTTTCTCTTTTTTGATGATGTAACTTCTTCTCTTTTCTCTACTACTGTAATTACCCAGAAATGGGCCTTCTTCATGAATAGATCGCTTACTTTCTTATGTACGTCTCTTTCCACCTCGTAACGCAGCACATCGTATGCACAAGCAACACAACACAAGTGGTTGAGTTAATTTTCACGGTCCACAGCATTGATGTGAATATGGCACTTTACTATGTGAATGTATGTATGAGGGTGAAAATCATAAACGTTAACACATATAATTTCGATCAAAGCACTACGAACAGAACACTGCAAGTAGAGCACTACGATCAAAGCACTACGAATAGAGCACTACGAGTAGAACACTACGAGCAAACCACTACGAGCAAAGCACAACGATCATGCACTATGAACATGCACTACGAACATGCACTACGAACAAAGCACTACGAGCAAAGCACTACGAGCAAGTACTACGATCAAAGCACTACGAGCAAAGCACTACGATCATGCACTACGAACAAAGCACTAATCTAGATACATCATTCGCGTAGTTCACTGTGAATGCAATCTGACAAATAAAATTCATATGATGAACACAAAGTTACTCAGTTTCGAAGCACATGCTCAGAGGATGTCATTAGGATAAGCCACTAGATTTGCTCAGATGACACCCTTATATAAGCCACTCGTGTTCGTTATGAGTAGGTTGTTCAGTCAAAATTTTATTTGAATTACTTGCAAAACATTCACAATATTACACTGATGAACCAGACAGAGCACAGTGTAGACAACGAGCAGGCACATAATATTGCAAGTCACATGTTGAAGTATGAGCACTACGATTATGTAAAATCACTGAAAACTTGTAAGCACAACGATGTATGTAGTAGCATATCACAGATTCTATTGAAAGAATTACCTCAGATTCATAATGTTCCAGGATTTTGAGATGAGGTTACCTTGTAAGTCTTTCAAGTAACAGACTCCAGGACTTCCCAATCGCTCCACGATATAAGGCCCTTCCCAGTTAGGTCCCAACTTGCCATTGTTAAGCTCTCTCGTGCTCTGGAACACTTTTCGGAGAACGAGATCACCGACCTGCAGCACTTTCCGTTGTACTTTCTTGTTGTAGGCTTTCCTCAATTGTTTTTGATACCTCCTCATCTGAATGCTGGCATCTTCTCGCTTCTCTTCTAGCAGATCGAGATGAATAGCCATAAGCTCTGTGTTCTGATCTTTCTCTCCATCCTTCTTCTTGTTGTGCCAAGAACGCACTGTAGGCAAACTGATCTCAGTAGGAATGACAGCTTCCATACCATACGCTAGAGGAAAAGGAGTTTCATTGGTAGGACTCCTTGGAGTTGTTCTGTACCCCCACAAAACGTTGTGCAGCTCGGCGGTCTACTTCCCCTTCGAATCTTCCAGTCTTCTCTTCAAGGCATTGAGAATGTTCTTATTGGCTGCCTCGGCCAATCCATTCCCCTAAGGATAATATGGGGAAGAGAAAACATGCTTGATCTTCAGCTCGCTGCAAAAGTCGGCAATCAAACGTCCTGAAAACTGCTTCCCGTTGTCAGTGATGATGGACTGCGGTATGCTAAATCTGCAGATGATGTGCTCCCACAAGAACTTCTTCACCTCTTGTTCTCTGATACGGGCAAGAGGAACAGCTTCAATCCAACGAGAGAAGTAATCAGTTGCCACTAGGAGAAAGATCAGATTCCCTGGAGCCCTGGGGAAAGGTCCCACAATATCAAGTCCCCAACATGCAAATGGCCAAGGCTGAGATACAGTGCTGAGCTCTTGAGCCGGAGCATGAATCAAACGAGCAAACCGCTGGCACTGGCTGCACTTCTTCACATACTTCTGAGCATCAGCCTGCATGTAAGGCCAAAAGTAACCTTGCCCCATAGCTCGGTGGGCAATGGTTCTTCCCCCTGAATGAATACCACATATACCTTCACGCAACTCAGCAAGTATTCTCTCAACGTCTGCAGGATGAACACACTTCAACAAAGGCCCACCAAAAGATTTCCTGAACAACTCTCCTCGCACCATGGTATAACGAGATGCCTTGAACTGAATGCGCCTCGACTCTTTCACATTGATAGGAAGAATTCCGTCCTTCAGATAAGCCACCAGCCCTGTCATCCAGCTCGGAACAGGATTGACAAAAAATACTTCTCGTTGTGCCTGAAGAGTTATTGAAGGATACTCTTGGAACTCCATCAGAATAGCCTTAGGCTCATCAGCCTGCACCATGGAAGCTAGATACGCCAAAGCATCAGCATGCATGTTCTCATCTCTCCGGGTGTGCCTGATCTCCACAACGGTGAATGCTTCACACTGTGAACGAACGAGAGTAGCATACTGCTTCATCCGGTCATCCTTGCAGTCATAAACACCATTCACCATGAGCTGTGAATCATAAAACACTCTCAACATGGAGATCTGCAACTCTCGAGCACTCTCCAACCCAAGGAGTAAGGCTTCGTACTCAGCTTCGTTGTTGGAGGCAGTGAACCCAAGGAGCGACATCTTCTGCACTTTGATGTTCTCCGGACTTATAAGCACAACGCCCAGTCCTGAACCACTAGAATTAGAAGATCCGTCCACGTATAATAGCCAACCATTCCACTCTGATGCCTCTGCTCCATCCACAACGATATCTCCGTTGTCAACTTCAATAGGAAGTTCCCGAAGATCAACAACCACTTCCTCTGCTTCCTCCTCCACAAGGAAATCAGAAAGAAAATGTAGCACCCCAGACTTTTTCATCCTTAATGAATACCACCTTCATAGCTAATTGGCCGTTTTATAGTCTAATTAATAAATAAGGGAGAAATCAGAAATTCCGAAACGTCAGAAATGTTCGTTTTCGAAAGACGGATCCAACGCAAGTTGAATCGTCGAAATCCGACAAGCGAGTCAAAAGATATGGTCAAAACAGTCCAGACATACAGAGAACCGATCGCTCGGTCCAGTCAGCGATCGATCGGTCCATAACCGATCGATCGGTAGCTATCGCGCGGTCAGAAATTTTGTATGGGGAAATTTTCCAGAGAGTGAGTTTTTGACCGGTCGATCGGTCATAAACACCGATCGCTCGGTAGGCAACCGATCGATCGGTCATAACCACCGATCGCTCGGTCTTCGCGTTTTTGCAGAAATTTCAGTAAGGGCTTTATCGTCTTTTGGGGGTTAAACCCTTTCTCCTTAAGGCTGCCCGAGCCTTTAGGGCTTCATTCACAACACTTAAGGGATTTTGAGAGATAGAGAGAGAGGAGAAGGGGATTTGCAAATAGGGTTTTCCATTGGAGAAGGAATCAAAGGGGTGAAGACCCTAGATCGTCCCCAAGCACATTTTCTTCAAGATTTCAACTCAAGCTCGCGTGGGGTTCCATTCTCCAAGCTAGGGCAGCAACCCAAGCACGTTTTTGAAAGGGGTTTCTTCCCCAACTCAAGTCTCCTTCAAGCAAAGGTGTTCTTCCTTCAAGTTGGAGCTTCAATCAAGGTTTCTACCAAGGATCAAGCCTTGATTTAAGGTTAGTACACCCTACTAACTTACCCTAGCAATAAATCTAGGTTTTCCTTATGAAATGTGATTTATGCTATTATGTTTGCCTCCCATATGAAATGTATCATCTCCAATGAACCTAAATAAGATAAGAAAAAGGTATGGATGTGTGTGGGTGTTGATGTGGCGATTGGATGCCGAGGTGTATGTTGGGTGATGTTTGTGATGGAAATGGTGGATGGGTACTTTACCAATAATGAACATACCTTGATTTTTGGATGGAAAGTAGGCACTAAAAAAGAAGAAGATGAACCATTAAGGAACCTTGCATGCTATGTGTTTGACAAAATGCCTAAACTAGGAATAAATGACATAAATGAAGAAAATGAAAGTAGACCTTATGCATGTGTTCTTATGAAGGATGAACTATTCAAATGTCACGTAGATTACTCAAATTCCTATATGGTTATACTGTGGATTGAATTGCTATACACTACTCTTCATGTCACATTGTCATCATGATATTACAAGTGTTACACGCACCACACATGCATGCATGAAACCGGGTTTTTTCCAAGATTGTATTTGTATATGAAATGAATCAAGAACATGACAAGGAGGTTGGTAGCCCAAGGAAGGGTGCTAGCCTCTGGCTCACAAGTGAAATGCAAGAGAGAACATGACAAGGAGGTTGGTAGCCCCAGGAAGGGTGCTAGCCTCTGGCTCACAAGTGAAATGAATCAAGAACATGACAAGGAGGTTGGTAGCCCCAGGAAGCCCCAGGAAGGGTGCTAGCCTCTGGCTCACAAGAGAAATGGAACAAGAACATGACAAGGAGGTTGGTAGCCCCAGGAAGGGTGCTAGCCTCTGGCTCACAAGTGAAATGAAACAAGAACATGACAAGGAGGTTGGTAGCCCAAGGAAGGGTGCTAGCCTCTGGCTCACAAGTATACAAGTCAAGAACAAATCAAGACATGAAATACAAGACAAGACACGATACACATACATGATTTGACCGAGACACGAAAAGGGTTTCCGAGACATGAGTTTTACCGAGGTTTTTGCATTCATACACGCATGTCAAGATATGGCTATGTATCTTATGCTTTCACTATTGCTTTAAATTAATATCTTGTATTGCTCACTGTTGTTATGCTTTCGCTATTGTTATGGTTAGCTAGTAGTTTGTACTCGCTGAGTATTCCATGCTCAGCCGTACTTTTATGTCGGCAGGTACTGTGGATGTCCTCGACCCCGAGCCTTGGGTCGAGGAGGAGTATGTAGAAGAGAGGGAGCCACCTATCCCATGGCAGTCTCAGGAGGATGGGGACTTGGATGTGTGGCTATACCTCGACTACTGTTGAGAGGAGAGGGTTAGAGAGTTCCTTTTTGTATTTTGATAGGTGGGCATGTCCACCTTTACTTTGATTGTATTTGGTATATGTTAACTTGGAATACTATTTGGAGTTATAGAAGAAAAGAAAAAAATTGGCTTATGCTTCCGCACTTATGTTTAGTTTCCGCGCTCTGATTTTCATTGAATTATATTATGTTTAGCCTCTTGCATTACAGGATGGTTTGACAGGTACACGTAGTCACCTCTAAAGTATCCCTTAACTCCTAGGGGGTATTTTGGGGCGTGACAGAAAACCTGCCATTGCTTGCCCCTTTTCTGAACTCCTAGCCCGATACTGAATATCGAACTCACTCAGAGCCACAGCCCACTTCGACATCCTTCCCGCCAGCTCGGGTCGTCCCAGCACGACTTTCAGGGGATACGTTGTGATGACAACGATAGAATGAGCATGAAAGTAAGGACGAAGCTTTCCCACAGAAAAGATAAGAGCTAGGCATACCTTCTCAAGCTTGCTATAATTGCACTCCGCCTTGAGAAAGGTTTTCCTGATGAAATAGACAGGTTTCTCCACGCCATCACAACTCCTGACCAGGACGGAACCAAGGGCTTGCTCTGAAACAGACAAATAAAGATATAAGATTTCACCTGGCTCGGGCACCGAAAGAATAGGAGCTGAGCCCAAATATTCCTTCAAGGCAAGGAAAGCTTGAGAGCACTCTGGAGTCCACGCAAAAATGGAGTCCTTTCTCAACAACTCGAAAAGAGGTTTGCAACGATCTGATGACTTGGAGATAAACCGATTGAGTGCAGTAATCCGGCCTGTCAGCTTCTGGATCTCCTTCTTAGACTTAGGCTCTGGCATGTCCAGCAAAGCACGGATCTGAGCTGGATTAGCCTCAATTCCCCGCTGACTCACGAGATAACCCAAAAATTTTCCTGAGGTAACTCCGAAGGTGCACTTCTCTGGGTTGATCTTAAGATTGAAAGATCGTTGAACAGAGAAAGGCTCAGCAAGGTCCGTGTAGCACCCCGGATTTTTCTATACTTAATGAATACCGTTTTCGTAGCTAATTGGCCTTCCTCATAGTCTAATTAATAAATAAGAGAGAAATCAGAAATTCCGAAACGTCAGAAATGTGGGTTTTCGAAAGACGAACCCAACGCAAGTTGAATCGTCAAAATCCGACGAGCGAGTCAAAAGATATGGTCAAAACAGTCCAGACATATAGAGCACCGATCGCTCAGTCCAGTCAGCGATCGATCGGTCCATAACCGATCGATCGGTAGCTATCGCACGGTCAGAAATTTTGTATGGGGAAATTTTCCAGAGAGTGAGTTTTTGACCGGTCGATCGGTCATAAACACCGATCGCTCGGTAGGCAACCGATCGATCGGTCATTACCACCGATCGCTCGGTCTTCGCGTTTTTGCAGAAATTTCAGTAAGGGCTTTTTCGTCATTTGGGTATTTCACCCTTGCTTTATAAGCCTTGCACGAGCCTAAGGGTTTCATAAACCCTTAGGGCAGATATTTGAGAGAGAGTGAGAGAGGAGAAAGGGGTTCTAACCTAGGGTTTCAACTTGAGAGTGAATCAAGAATTTAAACACCCAAGATCATCCCAAAAGGGCGTGGATTCATCAAATCCAACCTCAAACTCGTGTGGCATTCCCATTCCAAGCTAGGGCAGCGATCCTACGGCATTTTGAAAGGGGTTTCTTCCCCAAATCAAGCCTTCTTCAAGTAAGGGTTCTTCCCTACCATTTGAGGTTCGATTTCAAGGTTTCTTCAAGGTCAAACCTCGATTTCAAGGTTAGTACACCCTACTAACTTCTTTAGCAATAACCTAGATTCTTCTTTTGAAAATGATGATTTTTGGATCTTGTGTTCTTTCCTTTTCTTGAAATGCATTATTTTCCCTAATTATAAACAAGATAATTAATTGGTGAATGGGATGTGGATTGTTGGACATGGAGGCGATTTGGATGCCGTATTGTGTGAGGTGTGTGATAAAAAAATGGTGGATGGGCATTGTACGAATAATGAATGCACGCCTTGTGTATGATGAAACATATGAACATTTAAGAACTTGAAATAATGTGGTTTGAATGTGTTACTCATTAGGTGTTTGACAAAATGGATGAATGAGAATGCCAAGAATAAAATGAAGGAATTGGAAAATATGACTGGTGTAGTTTTTCTTAAAAGGGTGATTTTAAAACAAATGCTTTATATGTTTTCATTAAATTCCCCATGCCTATGCAATTACAAGAAATGTCATATTATGCTTTACGGTTTCATGTTAACATGATTATGAAAAAGAGAATCAAAATGCAATATGTGTCCCTTGATTCATCTATGATAGTACGATAGTCACGCATGCATGAACCAAACTTTTTGAATATAAGCATATGAAATAACAAGAAATAAGCATATGACAAGGAGGTTGGTAGCCCAGGGATGTGCGGGTGCTAGCCTCTGGCTCACAAGTTAAATGAACATGAATGTCAAGGGTAGGGCATATCCCTAGGATAGGTCATACCTGGCTCACAAGAAAACACGATAATCAAGGAAATGAAGATGCTAATGTGTTCCGTTCCATCATAGTCCGGGCATTAGTAAGCAAGGACAACTAGTGTGTTCCGTTCCACCATAGTCCGGGCACTAGTCAAGTCAAGCATGAGGCTAATGTGTTCCGTTCCATTATAGTCCGGGCATTAGCAAAGTAAAACAGGAAAGATACTAATGTGTTCCGTTCAATCATAGTCCGGGCATTAGTAAGTATGGCACTAATGTGTTCCGTTCAATTATAGTCCGGGCATTAGTAAACAATGACAACTAGTGTGTTCCGTTCCACCATAGTCCGGGCACTAGTCAAGTCAAGCATGAGGCTAATGTGTTCCGTTCCATTATAGTCCGGGCATTTGCAAAGTAAAACAGGAAAGATACTAATGTGTTCCGTTCAATCATAGTCCGGGCATTAGTAAGTATGGCACTAATGTGTTCCGTTCAATTATAGTCCGGGCATTAGTAAACAATGACAACTAGTGTGTTCCGTTCCACCATAGTCCGGGCACTAGTCAAGTCAAGCATGAGGCTAATGTGTTCCGTTCCATTATAGTCCGGGCATTAGCAAAGTAAAACAGGAAAGATACTAATGTGTTCCGTTCAATCATAGTCCGAGCATTAGTAAGTATGGCACTAATGTGTTCCGTTCAATTATAGTCCGGGCATTAGTAAACAATGATAACTAGTGTGTTCCGTTCAACCATAGTCCGGGCACTAGTCAAGTCAAGATAAGGATACTAATGTGTTCCGTTCAATCATAGTCCGGGCATTAGTAAGCATGGTGCTAATGTGTTCCGTTCCAGTATAGTCCGGGCATTAGCAAAGGAAAGCAAGAACCTAATATGTCCGTCCATTTCATAGTTCGGGTACTAGCTAAACAAGAATGAAACAAAGCATGTGCGATTCCCACGATACAAGAATAAGACAAGAATAAGTTGTAAATACGGCAAACGAGTTTCGGAAAATCACAAGAAGTATTCTCAAGAACAAGTCATGACTTTTGAATACAAGTTTACAATGCATGAGTTAAAATATGTTGTTCATGATTTACTCTATAGTATCATTTCTTTTAGCTTGCGCACTCTGATCTTGTACCCTTTGATGAACTGTATCATGTATGATATATTAATGTTATTACTATTGCTAGCTAGTAGCTTGTACTCGCTGAATATTCCATGCTCAGTCGTACTTTGATGTCGGCAGGTACACCGGATGCTATCCAGGCAGTACATGGAGAGTAGGAGGTTGCTTGGAGCATCAATCAGATATTAGGGTTGGCCTGTGACCCTACGGTTGGGTGGAGGATGAGAGACATGTATTTTGGGGTTCTTATGTCTGGGGAAAATTATATCACTTGAGTTGGGACTCAAGTTAGGAAGTCATGTACATGTTTTATTTTCTATTCAGTTATTGTAAACGGTTATGCTTGGAATACAGTTTAGTGATTAAAGAAATTTTTAGTTTACTATTTTGCATGCCTTGTACACCCCTTGCAGGTTTGATTTAAGGTTAAGTTACGTCGCCAAAGTATCCTAACTCCTAGGGGGTATTTTGGGGCGTGACAGTCCGTCACCAGAGTACCTCGTACTCGACTCTTCACAACGATTTCATCGATGTACACTTCAACCGTCTTGCCAAGAAGTGACCCGAACATGAGATTCATAAGACGTTGATAGGTGGCACCTGAATTCTTCAAGCCAAAAGGCATCACTCGATAATAGAACAAGCCCCGCTCCGTTATGAAGGTGGTCTTCTCTCGATCTGCTTCCGCCAGGAGGATCTGGTTATAGCCCGAATAACCATCCATGAAGGATAACATCTCGTGGACAGCAGTGGCGTTGATGAGCCTGTCTATCCTTGGCATGGGAAAAAATTCCTTGGGACAGGCCTTATTGACACCAGTGAAGTCAATACAAACACTCACCTTCCCGCTCTTCTTAGGCACAGCCACAATATTGGCTATCCAATCAGGGTACTACACCTCCTGAATGAACCCGAACTGGATCAGCTTGTCAATCTCCTCGTTCACTGCATCATGATAAGCTGGAGCAAGCCTCCGAGGTTTCTGCTTCACTGGAGGTGATGACAGATAACACTCGGATCGATTCCAGTCATGTCTTTGTGAGACCATGCAAAGACATCAAGGTTCTGCCTAAGGAAACCCAGCAACTCGAGCTCTTCCTCCGCTGTCAAGCTCGTCCCGACCTGCAACACCTTTGGCTCTTCTTCCGTTCCCAAATTGACAGCTTTCGTGGGCTCAACGGAAGGTCTGCACAATGATATTTCCAAGCTCTCTTCCACAACGGGAACGACCTGTAATTGCTACGAAGGCACAACGGAAGCAGGAAAATCGCACTTCTGTGATGCCAACTGATCACCCTTGATCTCTCGAGGCCCGTCCTGCGTTGGATACTTCAACACTTGGTAGTACGAGGACGGGACGGCCTTCATCTCATGGGTCCACCAACGACCCAAGATGGCATTGTACGGTGATGGCGCATCCAGGACGGAGAACCTGGTCTGAAGGACAACGGGTCCAGCCACAACGGGTAAGACAACGTCGCCTACAGGCTTCATCGAGCTGCCATCAAATCCGAACAGCGGAGTCTGAGCAGGGATGAGAACGGAAGGATCCAGCTTCATCTGGGTGAAAGCATGGTGAGAACAAGAGCATCATAGTGAGGTCGGATCACTGCTGCCAGATCACGATCAGTGAAGGTAAGTGTCTGCTCAACGCTTCTGCTAGGCACTTGCACTTGACACACTGCAGCATCGTGAGACAGCTTCCTGGCCTTCGCCCTGAAGTTCCTCTCCACATCTGCTTCCGGTGCTTGCACGCGGCAAATGACATTGATCGTGCCACGGGAAGCTCCTCCACTGGTACTTGGATTGTTAGCAGGTTCTCCTCCACGAGCCTGGGACACCGGCTCCCTGGCTTGCTCCATGCCGCCGTCGCCAGAAGCAAGATACTCTCCCAAGTACCCTTCCTGAACCAATCTCTCCAAGTACTCCCTCAGAATACGACACCGGTTGGTGAGATGACCACGGCACTTGTGATAATGACAATACTCATACACCCGTGGTCCCGATGTTATATCCTGCACAGCCCTAGCCGGCCACTCGAAGTACGGCTGATCCTCCATCGACCTCATGATGGTCGCCGGGCTGACTGTAAAATTGATGCGCTGTGCTCGATCTGCAAAAGATCGCTGCTCATTAGGCTGCACGCCTCTCTCGTGCTGTACCTGAGGTTGCACCTGGCGTGACTGATACTGCTGCCTCGCCTGTTGTTGATCATTAGGACATCTCTCCGTCCTACTCTGATGCTAATTAAAATTTCTTTCCAGCGGGCGCCGATCCGGCTGATCCCGCTGGGTCACATAAACTACTCTCTCCTTCTGCTTCCTTGGTGGCGAGTCCTCAGATGATGAAGACTCGTACCTCTGCTTCTTCTCCTTCCTCTTCGATGATCGGTGTGTCCTCTCCACAACATCCACCACTCTCGTCCTGGGCTTCGGTACCGGCACAACAGATACGTCCTCCTCATACCTTCCGTACTTGGTGGCATGAACCAGCAACTCGTCCATCTTGACAGGATAGTCAAGAGCCAAGGACTTATAGAGCTCGGAATGCCTGGGGATAGCATTCTTGAAAGCAGCGATACAGCTCGCTTCATCGACCTTATCGATGTTGTGGACTTCATCGGTGAAACGCGAAATAAAGTCCGTCAAGGATTCGGCCGGCTTCATCCTCAACGAGAAGAGAGTATCTACACCTGCTTTCTTCTTCTTATTGATGATGAAACGGTCAATGAAAGCTGACCTGAGCTCTGAGAAGTTACTGATGGAACCAGGAGGCAAGTTCTGAAACCACTTCGACGCTGCCCCAGACAGGCTGTTGGGGAAAGCCTTGCAATACAGATCATCATCTGGGTTGCGAACAGCCATCGCATGTTTGAAATCAAACAAATGCTCCTCTGAATCCATCCTTCCAGTGTACATGGGGAAGACCGGAGTTATAAACTTCGAAGAAGTATACGACTGATTGATGGCGTCCGTGAAAGGAGAGTTCTCAACGTTGTCCTTTGCTGACTGAGCAAAGTGGTCAGGAATCCCTCCCTTCATGCTCTTAACACGAGCACCGATCAAAGCTTCCACCTCCTTGGCAGTCACCCAAGTCTTCTGGGCTTCTGCACCTCTGGTACTCCCTCTCAAGTCTTCTCGCCCTGCCCCTTCTCACAAATCCATACGATCTGAGGGGATACTCTGCTCTGCCCGAACCTGAGGCTGTCTTACATCCCCTTCAGTAGGATGAAGCACAAACCTAGTTTCACGGTTCTCTGGTGCAGAAGGAGAAGAAGAGAAGTCAAACTGACGTCTCAAGGAAGGCCTCTGCAGTGGCACCTCATCCACTTCGAGCCTGCTATGCTCGAACGCCTCCAGCCTCGCCTGCATCACTTGCTGCTGCCTGGTGATCTGATCCAGAGCAGTCTGCTGCACTTGCAACATCGCCAAAATGCGATCAGAAACAGAGAGTTCAATAGGAGGAGGCACGGTCCTCTCTGGTTGCCCAGACAAAGGACTGACTCCAGGGATGTGCACGACAGAAGGTACAAAAGGAGTGGCCTGAGGGGTTTGATCCTCACGCCCGAACACTGATGACTGGTCAGCCATGATCACAAAGAGCAAAGGGGGGTTTGTTTATTATTTCCCACAGACGGCGCCAATTTTTGTGGGGGAAAATCTCCGAAATGGACACGCGTCAGCTGCAGCTCCTCCCACGCTCAGGTTTACTGGTAGAAGGTTGGAGTGGAGGGTGTGACACCCTGACCTGTACTCCGATGCTAAAGTCAGTAGAGGTAGAAGATGATGAATAGTAAACACTGAAAGAGGCACTGAAAGCTACGCAAGGCTCTGAGAAGCTCTGGACACGTATGCTCTGAAGTATGGCCAAAACGTGTGTTCAAGTGATAAAACGTGATTAAAACGTCCCCTTTTGCACTAAAAATCACGGGGTATTTATAGGGTAAGGCTGGTATGGCCATCGATGACCATGGATGGCCATAGGTGTCCATACCACGTGTTTTGCACTCATTGCCAAATATGTCAAGTCATATCTGCCGCCGGTTGCATCACACGCGAGAGCCTCCTAAGCGTCTAATCGGACGGGATCGGACAGTACGCAGAAGTGACCAGCATTAAATGCCAAGACAGTGCTTTCGGCACGCAACAGTGTTTTCGGCACGCTTGTCAGAATCATGGATCGCCTCCCGATCACTTCCTCTTATGAGTCGGTCTCGTTGTTGACTCGAGCTCGGTTACGGTGTAGATGCCTTAAAACACAGCACGACATCGTTGTCGGTGAGACAACGGACTCGTTGTTCATGTAACGACAAAGACGTTGTCAAGAGTACAACGGTCACGTTGTGCTTTAGACAACGAGCACGTTGTCAAAGCCACAACGGAAACGTTGTTTTGCAAGAGAACAAAGACGTCGTAATGCGCACAACGGGATCGTTGTGCATCAGACAACGTGTGACCCCTCTATTTTAAGCACGTGACCCCAACTCGAGTCCACGTGTCACTTTCGTGAACAAAACAACAAAAACGAGCTCGTTCTCCAACGCTAAGTTGATTTTACGAATTTTATTCGTTACAGTTATAACACCCAAATACCGAAAAAGCCTTTAATGAAATTCTGCAAAACGCGATATACCGATCGATCAGTGGTAAATACCGAGCGATCGGTTGCCTACCGAGCGATCAGTGTTCTTGACCGAGCTCTCGGTCAAAAACATGCTCTCTGGAAAATTTCCCCATACAAAAAAGTTAACCAGTCGATAGATACCGATCGACTGGATGTGGACCGATCGATCGCTAATGTGGACCGAGCAATCGGTTGTGAACTGATCGATCTCTAGCGATCGGTGCTCTGCAGATTTTTGACCCATTTTACTGTTTTGGCCATATCTTTTGATTCGTTCGTCGGATTTTGATGATTCAATTTGTGTTGGGTTTGTCTTTCGAAAATGAACATTTTTAACATTTCAGAATTTTCAATTTCTCCATTATTAGTAATTATACTACGTTAAAGGCCCATTGGCTACGAAAGTTTTATTCATTAAGTACGAAAAAGTCCGGGATTCTACATCCTCCCCTCTTTACAAAAATTTCATCCTAGAAATTTAGACGATACTTGCATTACAAAACCAGACAAAATTACATGTCACACTCAAAAAACTATTCAAACAATCCTGGGTACTTCGCTTTGACTTCGGCTTCACGCTCCCATGTAGCTTCTTCTTGAATATGATGTTGTCATTGCACGAGAACTAGTGGAATAGTTTTGTTGTGAATGACTTGATCTCTCCGATCCAATATATGAACCGGCTTCTCAACCAAAGTGAGATCCTCTCGGATTTCCAACGGCTCCAAGTCTATGACATGCGAAGGGTCCACAATGTACTTCCGAAGCATAGACACGTGGAAAACGTTGTGAACTGCGGCCATGTGAGGTGGAAGAGCTAGCCTGTAAGCAACTTCACCGACTCACGTGATAATCTCAAATGGGCCAACATATCGAGGACTAAGCTTGCCTCTTTTGCCAAATCTCATAATGCCTTTAGTAGGAGATACTTTCACAAAGACTTGATCCTCAACCTGAAATTCCAAGTCCCTACGGCGCGTGTCCGCATAGCTCTTTTGACGATCTTGAGCAGCTTTCAACCGATCCTGGATGATCTTGACTATACCCCCAGTTTGCTCAATCAACTTCGGACCTAACACTTTTCTCTCTCCTACCTCATCCCAGTAGAGAGGAGACCTGCAGCTTCGCCCATACAAGACCTCAAATGGAGCCATTTGGATGCTTGCCTGGTAGCTGTTATTGTAGGCGAATTCAACCAAAGGCAAATGCCCTTCCCAACTGCCCTTGAAATCCAACATACACGCTCAAAGCATGTCTTTTATGACTTGGTTCACCCTCTTGGTTTGTCCATCCGTTTGTGGATGAAAGGCGGTGCTGAAATCAAGTCGAGAACCCATAGCTTCCTGAAAGCTTTTCCCAAAATATGGATGTGAATCTCGGACCCCGATCTGACACAATACTAACTGGCACCCCGTGCAACCGTACAACTTCCTTGATGTACAGAGTAGCCAACTGGCTAGAATTGAAAGTAGTTCGGTAGGGTAAGAAATGCGCGGACTTTGTCAAACGGTCCACCACAACCCATATCGCATCTGAGTTCCTTGCCCTTTTTGGCAAACCCACAATGAAGTCCATGGATATGTGCTCCCATTTCCACTCGGGAATAGGGAGAGACTGCAATAGACCGGTAGGTCTCAAGTGCTCTACTTTCACCTGTTGGCACACCAAACACTGTGCCACATACTCTGCAATGTTCCTCTTCATATTCTGCCACCAAAAGTGATTCTTGAGGTTTCGGTACATCTTTGTACCCCCTGGATGCACCGTGTACTTTGCCTGGTGGGCTTCATCCATAATCTCTCGTCGAAGATCCGCATTGGCCGGAACACAAAGCCTTCCCTTGAATGTGATAGCATCTCGGCTAGTGAGAGAGAAGTCCTCACTACCCTTGGCAACTTCCTTGTCTCGAAAATCCAATAATTCAGCATCCGTGGCTTGATATTCTTGGATCAAGTCTATAATGTAATTCCGAACCGTGACATTTACCAAAACAGGGCTATAGACGAAATCATTCACACTGATGTCCAGATTTGCTAATTCTTCTAGTAGTCTCCATTCTTGCACCAACATGTGTGCCAACAGACCCGGAGGTCTTCTACTCAAGGCGTCTGCTACTACGTTTGCTTTGCCCGGGTGGTATTGGATGGTGCAGTCATAGTCTTTCAAAAATTTCATCCAACACCTTTGCTTTAAATTTAGCTCCTTTTGGGAAAAGAGGTATTTGAGGCTCTTGTGATCCGTGAACAAATAGAACTCTATCCCGTAAAGGTAATGGCGCCAAATCTTAAGTACAAACATGACTGCAGCAAGTTTCAAGTTGTGTGTGGGGTAATTCTTTTCATGCTCCTTTAGTTGCCTTGACACATAGGCAATGACCTTCTTGTGCTGCATGAGCACACAACCAAGTCCGACGTGCGAGGTGCCACTGTACACCTCATAGCCACCATGTCCTGATGGCACAGTAAGGACAGGGGCCCTAGTAAGCCTCTTCTTCAGTTCCGTGAAACTGATCTCACACTTAACGCTCCATACGAACTTTGCATTTTTCCTTGTTAGGTAAGTGAGTGGCGCTGCAAAGCTAGAGAAACCCTTCACAAATCTCCTATAGTAGCCTGCCAACCCAAGGAAACTGCGTATTTCTGTAACACTCTTGGGCCTTGCCCAACTCATGACTGCCTCTATCTTCTTCGGATCTACCGAGATGCCTTCCGCAGATACAACGTGGCCTAGGAATGCCACCTCTTCTAACCAAAACTCACACTTGCTAAGTTTGGCTTACAGCTTGTGCTCTCTCAACATCTCCAAAGCAAGGCAAAGGTCTCGCATGTGGTCTTCCTGTGTCTGGGAATATACTAAGATGTCATCGACAAACATGATCACGCATCGATCCAGGTATGGCCGGAACACCCAGTTCATTAAATCCATAAAGGTTTCCGGCGCATTCGTGAGACCAAAAGGCATCACCAAGAACTCGTAGTGCCCATACTGAGTCCAGAAAGCAGTTTTGGGAACATCTTCAGCCTTGATCTTCAAATGGTGGTAACCCGACCGAAGATTAATCTTAGAGAAAAATCTCGCTCCCTTTAGCTGATCGAACAAGTCATTGATCCTAGGCAATGGATACCTATTCTTTATCGTGGCCTTGTTCAATTGCCTATAATCGACGCACATCCGCATCGAGCCATCCTTCTTCTTGACAAATAATACTGGGGCACCCCACGGTGAGACACTTGGTCGAATGAAACCAAGGCCTTGCAATTCCTCCAACTGAGTCTTCAACTCCTTGAGTTCGATCGGGGCCATTCTATATGGAGCCCAGAAGATAGGAGCCGTGCCTGGTGCAAGCTCGATCACAAACTCAATCTCCCTGTCTGGAGGCAACCCTGGCAACTCCTTTGGAAATACATCCAGGAATTCACTCACGACCGGGATAGTCGAAGAGTCCTTTACCTCGGGGTTCGGTAGTCTCAATGCCGCAAAACGAGCAATATCTCTACTTCTCAACTCCCGAAAATGAAATGGCTTGCCTTCCACTAGCCGGAAGAGCACAATCTTTTCAAAACAAGCCACATGCCCATGATGTGCTGCTAACCAATCCATTCCCAAGATCACATTGAAGTCTTGGAATCCAAGGACAATAAGATCGACTGCTAATTCATGGCTTCCCATTTGGACTGTACTGTTTCTGAAAATGCTATCGGCTACCACTGTTTTGTCGAGAGGAGTCGATATGAATAACTCCGGTTCTAATTGACTAGACTCCATATAAAAGCCTTGAGAAAAACTTGGTGAGACAAATGAGTGAGTAGACCCAGTTTCGATCAACACTCTAGCTAAACATTCATTGACTAGTAAGGTTCCTGAAATTTTAACTAGCTAAGTCAATCCATGCATCACATCATATACATAGGTAGATAGATATATAGCACGCCACATACGTTCACAATGAATAAAGCACAACATGACAATCGTGGGTAATTGAATAAATTTAAATGCATACCTTGCACCACATCATCAGATGCAAGTGCATCACCCTCTGTCAAGGCAAAAACTCGCCCCTGGTTCACCTGGCGAGGCAGAGGTGTAGATCGGGTAGGCTGAGATGACGCCTGGTATGATCCTGCTGGGCGTGCTGAGGCCTAATACCCTGAGACTGGCCTGGTAAATGCTGGCTAGGGCAATTCCTAATCACGTGGCCTTGGCAACCACAATGAAAACATCCACCCGATGCTCTTCGACAATTTCTTGCCGGATGCCTTCAGCCGCATAAAGTGCAGACCTCATGTGTGTACGTCAGAGGGGTCGGAGGTGGAGCGTACCTTGCCACCTAAGGTGCAACAGGCCGTGGACCCGGAAGAGCTTGAGGTCGTGGTGCCTGAGGCACGTACGACCGTAGGACTGGAGGCGCATAAGATGACCTCATAGGTGGTGCTGGCCACGCATACTGAGGTGGTGCTGGCCATGTGTACTGATAAGGGCCAGTACGAGCCCGCCTCTCTAGAGGTGCTGAACTGCTAGGTTGGCCTCTCGCCAACTCCCTCTTCTTGGACACGGTCTCAGAATTGGCCTCGATCAATAGGGCCTTGTCCACTACTTTTGGATAAGTAGCTTGCCTGAAAGCCGAGACTTTTTCCATAACAACATCCTTGAGCCCTTGCTCAAACCTCCTCGCCTTCATTGCCTCAGTGGCAACCATGTGAAGCGCAAATCTAGAGAGCTCTGAGAACTTGGCCTCATAAGCGGCCACAGTCATCGAACCCTGCTCTAGGTTGATGAACTCCTTTTCTTTCTTTTCCCGAGCTCCAACCGGGAAATACTTTTTATAAAATGTATCCTTGAACTCCTCCCAAGTCCAGGGTTGACCTTGCATGGTCAAGTCTCGAGTCCTCAAGGCGGACAACCACCAATGGTGTGCCTCACCCTCTAGCATGAAGACAGCCCATGCTACTTTATCCTCCTCTGTAGGTGAGAGGACCGCAAATATCTTCTCCAACTGGAGAATCCATGCCTCTACAGCGAGAGGGTCCACACTCCCATGGAATACGTTGGCCAGGTAATGACCCTAAAGGGGGGGGGTGAATAGGGTCTATGGCAGCTTTTGAAAAATTAAACTACAAATTCAAAAGTGCGGAATAAAGTTAAATATGCAACAAGCTGAATTGTAGAATATTTAAAGGAAAGAGAGAAGAGATAAGGAGAATGCAAACTCAAGATTTGTTTACGAGGTTCAGCAATCCAGCCTACTCCCTGCCTCAGCTTCCAGCTAGAGGATTCACCACGATTCCTTAATCGCACTGGCTCTTTCACAGGTGGAGTCCAAACCTTTACAATCTCTCTTACAGGTCGAGATATTACCTAACAAGCTCTCCTTTAGGCCGAGCTGAAACCTCTCAAGAGCACAACCCTCTCTTGAAATAACTGAAGCAACAGCTTCAGTGCAAGGATCCTGGATTCTTGACTACTTTCAATAAATGAGTTTTTGGATTAAAAATTCGAAGAGAAAGCTCCTTAAATGAGCTGAATAAGAGTGAAATACAAACTCTAATTAAGTCTCTCATAGAAGGTAGGAGTCAAGTAAGCTCAAGAGAGAATTTTTGGGGATTTTCTAAGTATGAGAGTAAGTGAAAATCAATAACAGTGAATAGGTGATTGATGGGAGTTATTGCTGTGATCAAGAGTTGTTATATGTTCATAAATGAACTCCTTTTATAGCATTTGATCCAATAGGGCCGTTGGGGTAGCATTAAATGCTTTTAGGTCCGTTGCAAACTGGCCGTTACAAAGATTTTTCAGTTTTAGACATGATTTTGTTGACGAAGTGGAGTTCCCACTTGAGTTCGTCGCCGAATTCAAAAGATGGAATTTTAATTTTAAAAATCCTGTAATGACTTCGTCGCCGAAGTTAACCCAACCAAAGATTTGGTCGCCGAACATTCTCATCGACCCGTCTTTCTTCTTCACAAAGAGGACCAGAGCTCCCCACGGTGACACACTTGGTTGGATGAACCCAAGTTGTTGTAACTCCTCAATCTCCTTCTTCAATTCTTCAAGCTCTATTGGGGCCATTCTATACGGTGCCCTTGAAATCGGAACGGTGTCCGGAGCAAGCTCTATAGCGAACTCAATCTCTCTATCAGGAGGCAACCCAGGAAGTTCCTCCGGAAACACATCCAAGAACTCACTCATGACCGGAATAGCCGAGGAGTTTTGTGCTTTTGGGTTCGGTAAGCTCAAAGCTACCAAGCGAGCAATATCCCTTTCTCTCAATCCTCGGAAATGAAAAGGCTTGACCCCTTCCAGCTTGAAGTTCACTATCTTTTCAAAACACGCAACATATCCATGGTGGTTTGACAACCAATCCATCCCTAGGATGACATCAAAATCCAAGTCTTGGAAATCTAGAACGATGAGATCGGCCAACAGTTCATTCTCCCCCACTTGCACCACACAATCTCTAAATATTTTATTGGTATCAACTGACTTGCCGAGTGGAGTTGTAATGGTCAACTCCCGCTCTAACGGAGTAGCCTCAATCAAAAAACCCTTTACAAAACTGGGTGAGACAAAGGAGTGAGTGGATCCTGTGTCAATCAACAGTCGGGCTAGACATTCATTCATTAACAAAGCGCCTGTACGACCAAACACTAACATCGATAGATTTCAAAATAGACTACCGTCAGTTGAACAAGGTAACTATCAAGAATCGTTATCCCTTGCCAAGGATAGACGACTTGTTTGACCAACTGAAGGGAGCGAGATTTTTCTCCAAGATTGATCTTAGATCTGGGTATCATCAGTTAAAGATCAAGTCGGAGGATGTTCCAAAGACGGCTTTCATGACTCGGTATGGGCATTACGAGTTCCTTGTCATGCCTTTTGGGTTGACAAATGCACCGGTGGCGTTCATGGATTTGATGAACCGGGTGTTCTGATCATACTTGGATCGATGCGTGATCATGTTCATCGACTACATTTTGGTGTATTCCCAGACACGGGAAGATCACGCACGAGACCTCCGCCTTGCTCTAGAGATGTTGAGAGAGCATAGGCTATATGCCAAGCTAAGTAAGTGTGAATTCTAGTTAAAGAATGTAGCATTTCTCGGGCATGTAGTGTCAGCTGAGGGCATTTCTTTTGACCCAACAAAGATTGAGGCAGTTATGAGTTGGGAGAGATCCAAGAGTGTCACCGAGATTCGGAGTTTCCTTGGATTAGCGGGCTATTACCGGAGGTTTGTGGAGGGATTCTCTAGTTTGGCCGCACCTCTCACTTACTTGACAAGGAAAAATGGCAAGTTTAGTTGGAGTGACAAATGTGAAGTGAGCTTCCAAGAGTTGAAGAAACGCCTTACCACGGCTCTCATCCTCACAGTGCCTTCCGGGAGTGGCGGTTTCGTTGTATATAGTGATGCCTCCCATGTGGGGTTGGGATGCGTACTCATGTAGCACGGCAAGGTTATTGCCTACGCCTCAAGGCAATTGAAATAGCATGAGAAGAACTATCCCACTCATGACTTAGAGCTCGCCGCGGTTGTGTTTGCATTGAAGATTTGGCGACATTATCTTTATGGGGAACAATTTGAGGTATTCACAGATCATAAAAGCCTTAAGTATTTGTTTTCCCAGAAGGAGCTGAACCTGAGGCAAAGAAGATGGGTAGAATTTTTGAAAGACTACGAGTGCTCTATTCAATACCATCCGGGCAAAGCGAATGTTGTAGCCGATGCTCTTAGCCGGAAGCCTACTGGACTTTTGGCGCATATGATTCTGAAGGAGTGGAGGTTGCTGGAGGATGCATCCAACCTTGACATCAGTTTTAGTCTCCCTACCTTTGGGCCAGTAATGACTAACATCACAGTTAGGCCATATATCCTGAGCATGATCAAAGAGTTACAGGGAATGGATGCCGAGCTACTTTCTTACCGAGACAAGTCAGTTAACAATGGCAGTATGGATTTCTCGATGAGGGCCAATGAAATTATCACTTTCAAGGGAAGAGTATGTGTCCCAGTCGATGAGAAGCTTAAGTGAGAAATATTGTACGAGGCTCACCGGTCCAAGTACACCGTTCACCCCGGGGGTACCAAAATGTATAGGGACTTGAAGAAGCATTTTTGGTGGCGGAACATGAAGCGAGAAATAGCGGAGTATGTGTCTAAATGCTTGGTGTGCCAACAAGTCAAAGCCGAACACAGGAGACCGACTAGACTTTTATAGTCTCTCCCTATCCCCGAGTGGAAATGGGAGCACATCTCTATGGACTTCATTGTGGGGTTGCCAAAGACGGCTATAAACTGTGATGCTATATGGGTTGTTGTTGACAGACTCATGAAGTCTGCCCATTTCTTATCATATCGGACTACTTTTAATTCAAATCAGTTGGCCGTATTGTATATCAAAGAGATAGTCTGGTTGCACGGGGTGCCAGTGAGCATTGTATCGGATCGGGACCCGAGATTCACGTCCAGGTTTTGGAAAAGTTTTCAAGGGGCAATGGGTTCCCGGTTAGACTTTAGCACGGCTTTCCATCCCCAGACGGATGGGCAAACCGAGCGAGTGAATCAGATTATCGAAGACATGCTCCGTGCATGTATGCTAGACTTCAAGGGAAGTTAGGAAGATCACCTACCTTTGGTGGAATTCGCCTACAATAACAGTTATCAGGCAAGCATACAGATGGCGCCTTTTGAAGCTTTGTATGAGAGGAGTTGTAGATCCCCGTTGTATTGGGATGAAGTTGGGGAAAGAAAGGTGTTGGGTCCCGAGTTAATTGAACAAACCGCAGATAGGGTCAAGCTTATCCGGGAGAGGTTGAAGACCGCATAAGATCGACAAAAAAGCTACGCCGACACCCGTAGGCGGGACCTTGAGTTTCGAGTTGGGGATTTTGTATTTGTTCGGGTTTCACCAACTAAGGGTGTTATGAGATTCGGAAAGAGAGGCAAGCTCAGTCCGAGATATGTTGGTCTGTTCGAGATCATTACAAGAGTCGGTGAGGTGGCTTACCGTGTTACTTTGCCCGCTCATATGGCGGCGGTCCACAACGTGTTTCACATCTCCATGCTTCGGAAGTATATTTCAGACCCTTCCCATGTCATAGAGCTTGATCCAGTAGAAATCCGAGAGGATCTTACACTAGTTGAGCAACCGGTGTAGATCTTAGATAGGCGAGATCAAGTCTTGCGCAACAAGACCATTCCCTTGGTCTTGGTAAGATGGCAACACCATTCAAGGGAGGAAGCTACTTGGGAGCGTGAGGCCGAAGTAAAAGAAAAATATCCCCAACTGTTTGTTTAGAGCGTTGACATTCTCTTTTTATATTTTGTTGTGGTTTTGTACATGTATGTATCGTCCAAATTTCAAGGACGAAATTTTTGTAAGGGGGGGAGAATGTAGCACCCGGACTCTTCTATACTTAATGAATAGTACTTTCGTAGCAAATTGGCCTTCTCGTAGTCTAATAATAAATAAGAGAGAAATTAGAAATTCTGAAATATCAGAAATGTTCCTTTTCGAAAGACGAACCCAACACAAGTTGAATCGTCAAAATCCGACGAACGAGGCAAAAGATATGGTCAAAACAGTCGGGACCTGCAGAGCACCGATCGCTCGGTCATTGTAGCAATCGATCGGTCCAAAACCGATCGATCGGAGGCTATCGACTGGTTAACTTTTTTGTAAGGGAAAATTTTCCAGAGAGCGTGTTTTTGACCAGTCACTCGGTTAAAACACAGATCGCTCGGTAGGTAACCGATCGATCGGTCATATCCACCGATCGCTCGGTCTTCTCGTTTTTGCAGAAATTTCAGTAAGGGCTATTTCATCTTTTGGGGGTTAAACCCTTTCTCATAAGGCTTTGCCCGAGCCTTAGGGCCCCATTCACTACACTTAGGAGATTTTGAGAGATAGAGAGAGAGGAGAAGGGGATTCCTAACCTAGGTTTTCCTCTTGAGAAGAAATCAAGAGTTGGGCTACCCAAGATTTGTTCCAAAGCTTGGATTCTTCAAAGCCAAGCCTCAAGCTCATGGGGAAGTCTCTCTCAAGCAAGGGCAGCATTCTCAAGGTATTTTCAAGAGGGTTTCCTTCCCACTCAAGCCTTCTTCAAGCAAGAGTCCTCCTTCTTGCAAGTTGGAGCTTCAATCAAGGCTTCCACCCAAGATCAAGCCTTGATTCAAGGTTAGTACACCCTACTAACTTCTCCTAGCAATAATCTAGGTTTTCGATTGTGAAATGTGATGCTTGCTAGTATGTTTCCTTCCCTATGAAATGTAACATCTCCAATAAATCTAAACAAGATAATAAAAGGGTATGGATGTGTATGGGGTGTTGATTGAGGCGATTGGATGCCGAAATGTATGGATGTGTGTGGTGTGTGAAAGGGGAAAATGGAGGATGGACATTTCATAAATAATAAATTTACCTTTATGATTGAATGAAAAATATGCGCTAAAAAGAAGAATATGAACTATTATGGAACATTGCATGTTGTGTTTGATGAGATGCCTAAACTATGAATAAATGACTTAAATGAAGAAATGGAAGTAGGCCTTATACATGTGTTCTTATGAATGATGAATTGATCAAATGCCATGTCGATTACTTAAGTTACCTATGTTTATACTATGAATTGAATTGTGATGCCATATCTCTCGTGTTATCCGCATTCCCATGATTGTCACCACTGTCACGCACACGAGCAACCATGTTTGCATGAACCGAGATTTCAAGAGCACGTGCATATAATAATCAACAAGAAAACATTGCATGTCAAGGAGGTTGGTAGCCTAGGGACATTCGGGTACTAGCCTCTGGCTCACAAGAAAACCGAAATTACTACTTGTCAAGGAGGTTGGTAGCCCAGGGACATTCGGGTACTAGCCTCTGGCTCACAAGAAAACTAAACAAGTAACTAAAATCAAGCATACGCCAAGGAGGTTGGTAGCCCAGGGACATTCGGGTACTAGCCTCTGGCTCACAAGAAAACCATATATCAAGGAGGTTGGTAGCCCAGGGAGATTCGGGTGCTAGCCTCTGGCTCACAAGTTACAAGATGCAAGTTTACAAGATGATGACAAGGCATTCATGCATGCACACATACACGATTTCCCCAAGCCATATCGAGACATGAAACAGATTTCCAAGCATGAGTTTTATCGGAGTTTTCGTATTCATGCACGCACGTCAAGATGATTGTATTGTACCATGTTTAACATTGTTTCCTTGTGATATTCCTCTTACTGCTCTGTATTGTATTACCGTTGTTGTGTTTTATTATTATTATGGTTAGCTAGTAGCTTGTACTCGTTGAGTATTCCATGCTCAGCCGTACTTTCATGTCGGCAGGTACTGAGGGAGCCCTCAACCCGGAGCCATGGGTCGAGGAAGAGTATATAGAGGAGAGAGAGCAGTCTATTCCATTACAGTCTCAGGCGGACCTCGACCTCGACGTGTGGCCTGTACCTCGACTACTGTTGAGGGGAGAGTATGAGAGGGTTTGTGTATTGTGATATTTTGATAGGTGGGCCTGTCCACCTTAGGCTTGGATATGTTTTATGTATATTTTCACTTGGGATACGAACTTATAAAGAAAAGAAAAAGTTGGTTCACACTTCCACATATATGTTTAGCTTCCACGCTCTGATTATTATCCTTATTGTATTGTGTTAGCCATGTTTACTTCAGGATGGTTGACAGGTGCACATAGTCACTCCTAAAGTATCCCTTAACTCCTAGGGGGTATTTTGGGGCATGACAGCTATTCAACTCCAATCTTTGGGAGATTTTTAGTGAGCTTTAAAGAGATCTTTCAGCACATCTAAGGAGCAATTTTAAGATTGTGTTTCGTCCATACATCTCTTGTATTGGAAATCAAGAATCGGTGGATTATTGTGTTGAAGCGGGAAGATTCGTGAAAAGGAAGTCAAGAGAGGGTGTTCTTTTGTAAGTGTAAGGTTTGATCTTCACCCAGAAGAATATCATGCTATTAGTAAATCATGTTGAATCCTCGAGTGGGAAGCTTGAGGTAGGGACATAGGTGGGAAGGCCGAACCTCGAAAACATATCTTGTGTTTGCTTTCTCTTTTCCTTTTTATTTATTTATTGTTGCATTGATTATAGAATTGCTAGATTTCATGTTCCTCATTATTAGAAAATGGATTAGGAAGAAATTTTATTTTGCCAAGACCCTATTCACCCCTTCCTCTAGGGTCCATTACTTGGGCAACAAGTGGTATCAGAGCCTAGGAATTTATATTTGACTTAACCGTCTTAGAGAAAGATCAATGGAAAATTTATTTACAACTACTTTAGGAGAAGGACAATCGACCACTAGACCTCCCTTGTTTAATGAAGAAAATTATACTATTGAAAAATTAGAATGATGTATTACATTCAAGTCTTAGACTATAAATGTTGGAAAATCATAGTCTAAGGTCCTCACATGCCCACCAAACTATTGATGATCAAGTACCCAAGGGTGAGGATGAATGGACAAATGCTGATACAAGGCTTGTGTAACTCAATGCCAAAGCAATTAGCAATTTATATTGTGCATTGAGTCTACAAGAATTTAATAGAATCTCAGCTTGTGACTCTACCAAGAAAATTTGGGATAAAATCCAAATTACCTATGAATGGACTAACCAAGTTAAAGAAGAGAAAACTAGTATGTTAGTCCATCAATATGAATTGTTCAAAATGGAAAAAGATGAATCTATTATTATTAATGGTTTACTAGATTCACTAATATTATTAATGGTTTGAAATCTCTTGGTATGGTTTATTTAAATATAGAAAATGTGAGAAAAATCCTCCGATCACTCCTGAAGGATTGAGCTCCAAAAGTAACGATCATCCAAAAAGCAAAATATCTCACCAAACTTCTAATGGATGAGCTTCTTGGATCCCTCATGACTCATGAAGTCATCATGAAAGATCAAGATGAAGTGCCTAAATCAAAGAAGGGACTCACCTTGAAATCCACTCAAGAAAGTGAGGAGGATGATAGTGAAGAGGATGAGGACATAGTCCACATAACAAGAAAGTTCAAGAAATTCTTGAAGCATAAGAAGAATTTCAAGAAGAGACCATTTAGGAAAGAATTCGTCAAGGAAGTCATCAAAGGTAAATCAAGCAAGAAAGAGCAATAATTTGCTATAAATGCAAGAAGCTCGGACACATCAAACTTGAGTGTCCCCAACTCAAGAAGAGCAATAGATTCAAAAAGAAGGCAATGAAGGCCACATGGGACGACTTCGACGATAGTGAATTAGATGCAAGCTCAAGCGATGAGAAAGTCGTCAATCTTTGCCTCATGGCACATGAAGATGAGGTAAACTCTACCTTTGATGAATCTATTTTATTTGATGAACTTAAGGAAGCATTTGATGAATTATATAGTGAATTTAGAAAATTTGCTTCTAAGAACTCAAAACTTAAGAAAGTAAATTATTCTCTTTAAAATAAAAATGAGTTTTTACGAAAAGAAAAATAGAATTTACAAAAAGCAAATGAAGTTTCGAAAAAGGAAAAAGAAGACATCGCTTCTAGGCCTCAAATCTCAACAAAAGAAAATAATGATTTAAAAGCCAAAGTTGAGGATTTGACTAGCATCGTAACTAAGTCACAAATGGTCAAAAGAACTTAGATACATTGCTAGGTCTACAAAGATGTGTGTTTGATAAAGTCGGAATTGAGTATAATCCTTCAATTAAACAAAAGAATTATACAAACTTCTTTACCACATCTTCTAGTTCTTTAACCAACTCTTCTAGTACCTCTTATACATATGTTGGAAATAAGAGAATTAGGAAAGTTTGGTTTCCTAAGGGAACAACCCCTCCCAAGACTAACCAAGTAGGGCCCAAAATGATTTGGGTACCAAAAGGTATTACTTAAACTTGGGTAATGGCTATGCTAGAAGATCTTACCCAATTTGAAAAGATTGGTAGCCCAAGGTTACAGCCAAAGAGAAGGATTTGATTTGATTAAATTGTTTATTGTTTAAATGGATGATTAATGTTTATTCAAAATAATTTGGATAAATAATTGATTATATCCTATGAGATTGTGCTTGATGATTTGGATAATTAATCATTTATTTATAATTAGACTTGATTAAACTGATTGAACAATGACATATACATAACAATGATAAATTTCTTTACCTTGTGCCTTTTTGAAAATGAATTTCATTTTGGTATCATATGCCTATAATTGGCTTATTTGACACTATACAAATGAATAAAATTTATATCATAACTATTTTGCATAGCTTGTTCATTCTTTTTTATGATGTTAGGGAGAGAAATATATAAATAGAATGATGAAAGTAAAAGCAAATGAAATGAATACTTATGCTTGATTGAAATTGATTATATATTTTGATGTGCTTAGTGCACCTAGTATGTAAAAGCCATAATGCTTTGTACCCTCTTATATTTGATATATCTATATAGAGTGTTGAATTTCCTATCTATTGAGAATCATATAACATATTGGTATCATGTGATTATAAATGACATATTTAAATTGGTATCATGTGCTTAAGTATGACTAATATAAATTGGTATCATGGACTTATGAATAATTTATCTAAACCATATGCAAATGAATAGAGTTTATGTTATAAATATATTAATGCATATGTTTAGGGAGAGCTTACATCAAATTTTTTATTGAATTTATATATTGAGGGAGAGCTTGTTCCTATTTCATTCCATTATTATGTCATCATAAAAAATGAGGAGATTGTTAGCCTATAGGTTACAACCATAGGAATCCTTAATGATTTTGATGATAACATAATAATAAATGAATTATGTGTTACTAATGTCTTTGTTAAGTTCATGTGAAAATCAATTTACAAAGAGCATTAGCAAACCATTTCAGGCACATAGCATGAAAATGCCATCAAGCATAAAATGATCCACTATCAAGTCATAAGTAAGTCATCAGAACAAGTTGAAGATCATACCAAGTCTTGATATGAAGATGAAATCAAAGAAGACAAATCAAGATCAAGTTTGAAGAATATTGAAGACTCTCTAAGATTAAAGATTTTATAGTTCTATATTGAGAGTGCTTAGGACTTTTGTAAAAAGTCCTCAAAGATGGAAGTTTGAAAGCTTATATACCTATGTCGACCATAGGAACCTTAAAAGTATTTTGCATATCATTCTAAGGTCCTAGAATATCATTTTGAATGATAATATCATTGATTAAGATAAGGTAGTTGACCAATCAAATCATGTATATCATCTAGGTTGGTTAAAGAGGAGTTTTCTGTGAAAATAGAAAACGAGTCAACTGATTCTCTCTGGTGTTCAAAACCAGTCGACTGATTTAGCTTTAGAGCATTCTATTTTTGACTGGCTGAAAACCAGTCAATTGATTTGTGGGGCACACAAAACCAGTCGATTGATTCTATCGCAACAGAGTTTTAAAGCCTCTAACGGCTAGTTTCAACGGCTCTATCCGCATTCAATGAACCTCCAACGACCATAAAACTTCTTGGTCTATAAATAAGGATGATTGATGAACTAAATCAAGAATCCTAATCACTCCTATCATTCTATCACTCACTCAATCATTTATTGATCCATCATTTGAGGAAAAACCCTAGAAATCCCAAAAGAATTATATTGAGCTATTCAACTCCAATCTTTGAAGATTTTCAGTGAGCTTTAAAGAGATCTTTTAGCTCATCTAAGGAGTAATTTTAATATTGTATTTCGTCCATACATCTCTTGTATTAGAAATCAAGAATCTGTGTGTTGAAGTAGGAAGTTTCGTGAAAAGGAAGTCAAGAGAGGGTGTTCTCTTACAAGTGTAAGGTTTGATCTTCACTCGGAAGAAGATTGTACGATTAGTGAATCGTGTTGAATCCTCAAGTGGGAAGCTTGAGACGGGGACGTAGGCGGGAAGGCTGAACCAAAAAAAAAAAATCTTGTGTTTGCTTTCTCTTTTCCTTCTCTTTATTTATTTATTTATTGTTGCATTGATTATAAAATTGCTAGAATTCATTTACCTTGTTATTAGATTAATTAAAATTTCGCAAAAGGGTTTATTTTGCCAAGACCCTATTCACCTCCCTCTAAGGTCCATTACTTGGGCAACATTCTGGATTGGAGGATTAGTTGCTCTAGACTAACTTCATTCTCAAGAACTTGATAATTCAAATAATCTCTCTATTTGGAATCACTGAGATCATCTTCATTTTCAAAAATCACTATGCATACAACATTATTCCAGGAAAGTTTAACTTTTTGTTCTCCGATCATGCTTTGGATGCATTTTTCCTGTATTCTACATATGGGTATACATTATAACGTACTCAAATGAAGATCCCGTTCATCGATTTTTTTAATTTGTTTTTTGTATTCTGGTAACAACCATCACCATTAATGGGGTTTTTACCTTTGAATACTACAGAAAAGTACTCAAAAGAAGATCCAGTTTCAGCGATTTTATAAAGACCTATATTTTAATTCTCGATATTCGTGTCATACATGTGATGCTCTGTTCCATTGATGATTTTAAGTTGATTTAAAAATGACTAAGTATAAGAATTGCAGGAATTATAGGAAATGAGTGATTTTTAGCAAAAATAAATAAATTGTCGAATTTTGAGATACTTTTTCCTGGTAATTGATGTTTATTTGTTAAATGAACATATGAAATTTTATGGGATTTTTATATTATGTATGGATTGGTTTATTCGACTATCTATTTTCGAACAACAGACTGAATTTTCCTTTTTGTTCTAAAACCAGAAAATGAGATTTTGATTTATTGTGAATTTGATTTTTTATGTATTTTTTAAATCCAAATGGGAGTACTTTCTTATTTTAATTAAAAACTTTTAAGTAAATGAAATGAAAAGTTAACAACATTTACTTAAATCTTTTTAATGAAAATAAGTATGCTTTTGATCTGTGCTGTAAATAAAAGTGTGTTGTAGTTGTGTGCTGAAGAGAAAATAGGGATTTTGGTTTGAACAAAATTCAGTCTATTCGAATAATGTCAGTAGAAACACAAAATAGAATTCCTGAATGTAAAAGCTTTCAAAAAAACCAAGAACGTTCATTCAAATGATCCTCAAACCGTTCGAACCATTATGCGCAGAAACTTGCTAAATTTGAAATTTGTGAGAATTGAAGGCAGATTAGGACTCTAGACCTCATTATACGATATTAGGGTTTCCTAATCATTCTAGGAGCTGTAGAACTGCAAGTAAGCGAGATCTAAGGTTTTGAAAGAGTTTTGGATTGGAGAAGAAGAAAGTCTTTGTAAAGAGAAGGAGATTGAGATCAAGAGTTCATTCATTCCTTTTGATTCGTGGTTCCGACATACAAGGATCATTTGCGAACTTTTGATCGTAGGAAAATGATCTAGAGGGGTAGATATATTTTTTTAAGCTAAGGATTTCATGATCATTAACCGAATATAGAACATGAATAATCATGGATTTTTAAGTAGATATGATCTCTTGTGCTAGTGATTTCATAATAATTGATTTAAGATAAGAATTTCACATGTGTATATTGTATGATCCGGTATAACTAATATGTTAAATAGTTATGTGTGTACATTGGGTGTCGTGATGGAATGATATATGATGAACAAAGCAATGGTTAGAATATAAGGTTAGGATTTTTGCTAAGAACCATGATTATGTATGTTTAGCTTATGAATTATGTGAATTATATGACATAATGTACGTATGTTGTGATTTATTTTTGGGTAAACATGCTTTGAATTATGGGCTTGTTGCTTGAGTTATTTATTATAGTGGTATGAGACGTTATGATGGATCTCAGATGACACTAGATTTGTAATCTAAGGTGTATTTTAACTGAGGGTTTATCATAATCACCTCATAAGTATGATATGTTCACGAAAATTCTCATGAACCTCATATGTAAGCTCACAAGTAAGTATGTTTGTATTAATGCATGATTGGGTCTTCACAAGCTATGAGTACAAACATTGTTTAAGATCATAAGGGTATTTGAACCTATTACCTGACTCACAAGAATCATATGCGCCCTGACGAGTGCTATGGTTGGTTAATCGGTATGAATAATATATCGTAGCCTCTTCACATATATGATGTTGAGTTATTTTAAGTTATGCCACAAGTGTATGCAATTAAGTTGATTATGCTCACAAGTAACGTAAGATAAGATGCTCATAAGTAAGATGACATGTTCACTTGTTTCCGCACTATGATGTATTTATGAATGTTATGTTATGTTAAGATAAGTATGTTTTATGTTAATGTTTATGATAATGTTAGCTAGGATTTTATGTCTATTGAGCCGCATGTGCTCAACTGGCATGTTTTATGTTAGTAGCTCTAGATTTCGAGGCAGTAATAGAACCTTAAGAAGAAGAAGAGTACCTTGAATAAATTAAAGGTGATTACATAGAAGAGGAGAATGATTTGGATAAATATCCATATTACTAACTTCCCAGTTGATTAGATTTGATCGATGAATTGTAATGAGATGATTCAGTTGGATGTTTTTATTTAAGTTAACATTGATTTTGAGTTATTTGGAGACAATTATGATTGATGGTTTAAGTTGTTAAGGTTTAGCTGTTTTAGACATAATGAGACTAATGTTATTTATGAAAATTTTAAGTTGTCGTTTTATTATGACTTGTATGCTGGTTAATACTAGTAAAGGTGCACGTGCAGTGCATGTATTAATTTTTATTAAAATATAATTATTATTATAAAAAGTAAGAAGATTAAATATTATAAAAAAATTAATAAGAATGAACAAGCATGAAATAACAACTTAGTAGCTCAATATTCAATATATAGTTCTGATCATGGAGTTGGTTGAGTAGGGAATTATTTTGTTAGGTTACCTAAATGATGGCCAGGCACAGACATTGTCATGCAGACCCACAATGATGGCGCTAATTGCCATGGTATATGGGCCTGCAAAAAACTATAAAAAAAACATTCAAATCATAGTCAGGCTTGTGCCAAATGCAATCATCTTTCCCCGTAATGTATGAATAGCCTTATAGAGAACAAAGCCCCATAAGATCCCAAACTTTCATTTCTAGAGAGTCAGTTTCCAGCCTGGGATTTCCACGGAGCATCCATTGAAAATTAGCTTTAATACTGAAAGTATGCCTCTTTTTAATTTTAGAAACACAGTTCTTGGGGGGTATACATCGAATCCCAAGATCTGACTAAGATTCTAATTGATTTTAATGAAGGTTAGAATAACATTCACCTTTGCAACTTTGAAATTGTTAAGTCAAATCCACATAAGAATAGTACTCGCAAAACTTCACAAGTGTCAAGTCTCCTGTCGATTCACACGAACCTTCTTTTTCCTTTAAAGCTTTCTCTAATGGAAGCTAATGGCTCTTCCAAATTCCCAGCTCTAGGATCTTTCCATAAAGATCCAATCTTTATTGATCAAGAACCTTTCTTGATGAACAAGATGAATTCTTGTTTTTCCTCAAGATCCAATCAAGAAGACAAAAGAAGAGAGAGATGGGTGTGACCGTACACCTCAAGGAGAAAGAGGGGAGGGCGTGAGGTTTGAGGAGAGGGGAGAAGTTTCCAAATCTGAAAAATTCTGGAAAATTTTCTTATATCCAAAGCCTTGGACGTCCACCCCTTTTATAGGCTTCATTAGTTGCTTGAAACCAAAGTTTCCTAATCCTTATCCAATAAGGATTCCTCAATTAGTTTCCTATTTGGTTTCTCCATAATTAATTAGGAATAATCAAAATAGAAACTAATCTCATCCATTAGTGTCCAACTAATCTTATCCTTATCCTAATCCAATTAGGATTCCTTGATTAGCAAGAAACTAATAGACTCCTTGTCCAACAAGGAATCTTCAATTAGTAACTAACTCTAACTAACTAACTAACCTTATTCAATAAGGATATTAGCTATTAGATACTAATTAAATAATAATAACAATTATTATTATTAATACCTCCATGAAGTGGGCATCCCACCCTAGGTGGGCCCCACTCCACACGCCCCTAATAGGTTTCACAAACCCTTAGGTCAATTTTTGATTCTTTTAACAAAATCCCCAATGAGTCCTACCCATTTGGTTTTTCACATCCAATGTGATTCCACCTTTTAGAGCTTCACTATACCATATAGTGATTACTTAGAGAAATTAATTAATTTAATTAATAATTAAATTAAATACTTTAAGAAGGTCCTTGTGTGTGGGATCTAAAGGGATCTCCTATTTCCGGTTGTGGGACCAAGTACTCAACCTTTTGGTTAAAGCATTGTTACTAGGAACACTTTTCCTACACTCCATTAGGATTATAGAATTTTATCTATATCCCTGGACTTCCACCAATCACAATTAATGTCCATTAACACAATGTGATTAACCTCCAGAAATTAGAGATTTGCTTGTAAGTACAATCTCACAATATATTTACAAATAAATCATTCCACATTCCGATATCACTTATAAGCTTCGGGGATTGGAACAATTCCACTGTCTTAGTCCCTAGCTTATGAATAGAACTTTTTCTCATGATTACTTTTTCATTGAACTGAACCTCCAAAACACTTTTGAAGAAACATTAGAAAAGAACTGACATATATATTTATATATACTTTTCCATATTAAAAATATCAACTTCGATAAAAACCATTTTACCCGGAAAGCACCAGTACTGGATTTAACAGTTCAGTTCAACAAGTATCACCTTGATATCATTGTCTCCAATTAAGGAGTTGTGGATTCCTTATTGAGTGTTTACACACTTCTCCAAACATTGTGTACATGACCCAACGTAGCCGGAGTTAGTCCTGTGCATTGGACATTGCCGATTGGCATATCAAAGCCATATAGACAGATGTCTGAGAAGATGTTAACCTCTCAGGTCTAAGGACAAATTTTCAAATGGATAACCCTAATACAATCTGACAGTGTATTCCATAGGGTATCAACTAGTGACCCCGTTCAGTATTATGTACTTGCTACATATACTCACATCTTAGTTAAGAGTCACCACTCTCTGTGAATGAGATTCATCACACTATCTCATAGAACTACATATGTGCAAGCCATGATGAAGTACGGCGCCCAACCAGTACTCTAGAGGCTTCGAAAAATATTAGGTTTACAAAGAACTGAAAAATCATATCTCCTCGCAACCTTTGCATGATTTTCCTACAATTACCTATGGAACTTTATGTCATCATCATATGAGACAGTAATTAATATAAATACCCTTTATAGTTGGTTGTGTGAATATGATGCTTGTCTAACCAACATAGAAATGTCTCTTATTGGCTTTCGAGGGCATATATGTCCAACAATCTCCCACTTGCATTCTAAGCCAATTAGATGTAATACCCATCTTCTCAATGATGTTTCTCAAACACCAATTGAGACATAACTTAATATGTAGAGGTCTGTCATGTCTGCTTTACCACAACTATTGTAGTGATGCAATAACACTTGCAACTTTTACAAATTTATTATCAATAACCATAGTCTTGAAAGACTAAACAAAAATGATACTGTCCAACAGTCATTTTCAGACGTTAACATGCTTGTGCTTTACCATTGTACAATGCTCCGGACTAATCTGACCAATATCTTATCACATCAACATGTGATAAATATCCGGTCTAGTACAAGTATACTTTCTCATGATGTTATATATCTAAGAGAAACAGATTCCATCCCATAAAGGTAAAAACTCTTTTTTTGAAATCCTACTTGCACAATAACATGATTGTTATTAGGTGACTAACAATATCATTTTTCTTTTGTCTCTAAACCATTTAGGACTAAGAAAACATGTTGTCAAAGTTATTGTCATTCATTGCATAATTGCTAGATCAAATCTAAGAGAAGAATAATATTCATATTTCATTCACAATGAAAAGAATATTATCTTTGCATAGAGTCAGGAAAGTAATTATGCTCCTACTAACCAATTTGCACACAAATGATACTTTTATTCTTAGATGAAATTCAAATAGTTTGATTACTTCATCAGAATAAAAGTTAGTCCATCTACATATTCTGGGACCTGTGGGTTCTAGTGTACTCTTTAGGTATAGTGAGAGTAGAGAGTTGATCTCTATCAATTCTTATAGTTATTAGTCTATTGGGCTTCCGCTTGTAGAACAATTCTAGATTCAGTTTCTCTACTAGGAAACTTGTATTCATGTTTACAAATATCTTTTGTTATCCAGGAATAGAGGCTAAATATCTCTAATGCGAATCCCAAGCTCATCTTCTATCAAATCATATCCAATATAATTTGATTTAACAACACCATCATGCTATGGTTTGTTATGAGAATTATCTGAGACAAGATGTAATGAGAGTAAATTATGAAATTTCTATTAAGAGGTACTCTTCTCAATCATGGAAGACTTACCTAGCTGTTTCTTTATTTCAATGCGGAATGCCTTGAACTTTTCAAAGAAAGTGAAATAAATTTAGCTACCTCTTAATGGAAGATTCATATAATCATGATCATCCAACTTTTGTCCCATTCCCAAGTAGAAGTTTTATCTTCTTAGATTTCTCTTTCTCCTGTACAAACATGCAACTATTGCACTTATGCAAGATCATACCAAGCATTAGGAGCTGGAGGTTCTAACAATTAAGTTGGACTTGATGAGTATACAAACTAGACAATCCTTCCAAAGGTTTGTCTTGTATCCAATGACCAATTGCTTAACTATGAAGCACAATCCTTATACTTTCCTTTCTTCTCTGAAGAGCCCTTATCCATACTACCAGAATACCTTTCCAATGGAAAATCTTGGATTTCTTTCCTTTGCATAAATGCTTGGGATTTAGAAAATCCAATTCTTTTGAACATCTTTGCAAGTAGCATTGAACTCTTCAAAGGTTTTTCGCCATATGCAACATGTGGGATTTCAGACAATCTGATTTCCTACTTGTTCAACATAACCATATCAAAGGACTCCGGGAGTTTATCGAGGATCATATCCTCTAATTCCATAAATTTATCTCAATTTATCTCAGCACCAAGAATTGGGATTTATGATTCCAATGATCTCTATCATATTCTTTGTGACTAGGTTTCCCTAGTCAACTTGGTGTCCACTTGTCCCTTTATAGTAAGCTGCCTAGCAGCCCTATTGTATTCTGCAAACATCTCAAATGACATTTACCATTAGTAGTGTGAACTTGGGCAATTCTTTAGATAGTAAGCACAAACTTGAGATTTCTTTTCCATTCCAAACACCTTGAATTGGTCAAGAGATTCTCATTAAAGTCTTGGTAAAATGGTTATAGAATGACATGACAATAAAACATACATCATAATATTTCACACATTATAATATCATTAAATCAGGGCTTTAAATCTTTGATGATATTGCTCATCATTCAATCAAATTTCATAGACCCCTCAATCTATAAAATTAGGAAATCTGCTACTTCATATTTCTAATAAGCATTGGGTGCCTTATAATACACATGCAATCTTCCATTTTAGGATAGTACCACACATGCACTACAAGGTGGATAGTAACTATCCATCACTGAGCATCTCATGCATAACTCCTTATGTAAATCAGTGATTCCCAATTCTCTTGCGACCTCCAAGGACAACATGACTGTCACTATTTCAGTCGCCATGTTCCTTGGTTAAGTGAAACCCATCATTCTGATTCGTCATATGATCAAGTAGGGTTGTGCCCCCATTTTAGTTGACATTCCCTATCAAGCCATACACAAACCTATCTACTATAGAAATAAGGCTCTAGGAGTTTAACTTAGACTGAATTATATCAATACCTTTTGGCAAGACAAGACTCAGGCTAATTAATTCTTAGTCTTATTGATAATGGAAGGTCATAGGGCAATATTATCTCGTAGGATAGATTAGCCCATTTAATTCACTTAATATTTTTCTTCAGGGAAAACAGAATATCATGAACAAATTATATATCTAATGCATATATCAAAAGCATTCACAATATTTATCATTGTATCATATGTATAGAACAATATACAAATATCATCACATGATAATAAATCAAATTTCTGTTTAATTAGATCAAACTAATTCAAATGAACTCCCACTGGCCCCAGAAATCTTAATGGATCTAATCCAATGGTACAAAGGTCATTTTAACATCAGTGGGCTTTAAATGGTTCATTCATCCATATGATGGACCATTGGTCATACCAAGCACCATGGGCCCAAAATAACAATTATAAAGTGTCCATGTGCATCACTAAAGCCCATAAGTCAAAATGGACTATGTTACCCTTTAATTCTCTACGAATTAATTTTTAGCACATTAGGGTTCACCAACCCTATGTCTAAAAAATTATGGGAGTCTTTAAACAACTCTCTAAGACCTCTATTATGGTCTATAAGTGTCACTCAAGCACTTCCCATAATCGTGAATATTATTAGCTTACATCAATGCCAATTAAGGCACAATTATCTCATAATCATGCAAGTAACATATTCCACGTAAAAATTTCAACATGGACTACATGAATCATGTCCAAAAGGGCTATAATAATGTGTTTTATTTAAACACAAACTTTTTATGTTTCAACAAGACACATATTGTGGGCTTTGATCCAATTATCCAAAATTTGCACACAAAAAAAAAACGATAATCACATTATCACAAGGGTTATGGACTTTTCTAAGCAACTAAAAGCTATAACAAATCATCACATGAAATACATAATATAGCCGTACAATGGGTCCACATGATCATGCTATCTTAGAAATCCTACAACTACTCTTGTAGAACGCCTTCTAAGATTTATTCTCCATGCGATCACCATCATCTTCGATCTTCAATATGATTTCTCTATAGAGAAAAACCAGCAACTCCTAATACTAAGATTACATCATATTCAAAATAAGAAACCTTGAGAAACCACCCAAAATAGGGTGCTCAAGGGGAATACAACTCATAAGAAGAAAGAGAAGATAATAGAGAGAGAAGAAGAAGGCATGATCATGGAACCCATCCACCATTCAACAAGAATATATATTAACAATTCATCAACTATGAATAATAATATGACTTGACAAATTACTTAGAAAGTCTATAACTTCAACAAGGGTTTGGCTAACCTTAGGGAAACTCTTTCCCATATGGTTAAGGCCTCTATTAACATTTAATAGATAAGCCCTAGAGCAAAGAAAGCAAGCATGTCAAGAATGAATTCTTAGGGATTTTAGATCATCATTAAAAGAAAACAATTTTCCTTTAATGCTTGGAAAGTCATTAAGAGAAACAATTTCTCTAAAATTTAATCTAACTCTAAAATTCATCCTCACATTCCTCAATTGAAAAACAAATAGAAAACACCATATTAAATTCGGCTAGGCTAGGGATTTAATCCCTTCCATATTATTTTGATCTAATAACTATTAAAAGACCAAAATAAAAATCAGCAAATTGCTAATTTTTAATATCACTTTATATTGATTCCAAAAATAAATTCAAAATCAATAATAGGTGAATTCAAAATTTTCCATAAGGGCCAATTGTTTTAGGGATTATTTGATTTAACAATTAAATAAAATAATACCCTAAACAATAGTATTAAATGTCCATAAAATAATTGATCTCTATCAATTAAAATTCACTTGAGATAAAACCCTGTATCTACACCAATGGCATTTATGTAATTACTTGATTAACTATTAATCAAATAAAAACTTATAAATACTATGTAGCCGATCATTCTGAGTACATGTAATTGATCCAAATCAACTACAATAATTATGGTATTATTCCCATAAACTTTTTAGGGAACCATAAAAGATATCATAATTAACATTTAATTAAATGATAGCTCGTGGACTCGAAGCAGATAATTAAACAATTTAATTAAATCTCAGCCCGTGCTCTCGAATCAAATAATTAAACTATTTAATTAATTGATAGCCCATTAAATGATTTAATAACATCCCATGCTCTCAAATCAAATAGTGGAATTTAGGAAAAATTTGAAAGCCTCTTGAAAAATTAATTTAGAAAACTCTTTTCCCGCTTTAGATTTTTTACTCAAGTTTTAACCCTCAAAACGATTGATTATGGAAAAACTTTCTTCACAAAAGTTGTAGATCTTTTCGACGGCTTCGAAACGATGTACTGATGGACTTAAATCGGACTTATGATCACAAAGTTATGGCCGAAATACCAAAACTGTATTGATTCTTCTAATCAAATACAAATCCGAAAATCCATGAATCAATTTTAATCGAAATAAGCTTTAATCTCCAAGAAAACTTAAGCAAGGGTGTCTAACACTATGAGATTTATTAATTAACATTTAATAAATAAAATCTCATCTATATATGCAAGCCAAAATATCAATGGGTATCTAAGTGGTCTATATCAAAGGGAAAACTTGCTCTGGGCTCTCTAAAATAAGTTAAACAATTTAATTTAATATACTAAAAGGATCTCTAAATCCTTAAAGGCTATAATCAAGATTTAGATATCTCTAAATACCTATCCCTTATGAAAAGATGTTTTGAAAAAATCCAAAACCAAAATTAGTATCACACTAATTTATAAGGGTCTGATCTCTCCCTCAATAACTAGAGGGATCCCTTAGCCCTAATAAATGATTATCCAATAATCAAGAATCTAGAAGATTGATTCATTAGGCTAACCAAAATTCATAGGGGAGGCATTCTTGATATAATTAAAATTTGATTATACCCTAAAATCAAAGAGAAGCATAGCCAAGACTCTGATACCACTGAAAGTATGCCTATTTTTAATTTTAGAAACACAGTTCTTGGGGGCATATATCGAATCCCAAGATCTGACTAAGATTCTAATTGATTTTGTTCAATGAAGGTTAGAATAACATTCACCCTTGCGACTTTGAAATTGTTAAGTTAAATCCACATAAGAATAGTACTCGCAAAACTTCACAAGTGTCAAGTCTCCTATCGATTCACACGAACCTTCTTTTTCCTTTAAAGCTTTCTCTAATGGAAGCTAATGGCTCTTCCAAATTCCCAGCTCTAAGATCTTTCAATAAAGATCCAATCTTTATTGATCAAGAACCTTTCTTGATGAACAAGATGAATTCTTGTTTTTCCTCAAGATCCAATCAAGAAGACAAAAGAAGAGAGAGATGGGTGTGACCGTACACCTCAAGGAGAGAGAGGGGAGGGCATGAGGTTTGAGGAGAGGGGAGAAGTTTCCAAATCAGAAAAATTCTGGAAAATTTTCTTATATCCAAAGCCTTGGACGTCCACCCCTTTTATAGGCTTCATTAGTTGATTGAAACCAAAGTTTCCTAATCCTTATCCAATAAGGATTCCTTAATTAGTTTCCTATTTGGTTTCTCCATAATTAATTAGGAATAATCAAAATAGAAACTAATCTCATCCATTAGTGTCCAACTAATCTTATCCGTATCCTAATCCAATTAGGATTCCTTGATTAGCAAGAAACTAATAGACTCCTTGTCCAACAAGGAATCTTTAATTAGTAACTAACTCTAACTAACTAACTAACCTTATCCAATAAGGATATTAGCTATTAGATACTAATTAAATAATAATAACAATTATTATTATTAATACCTCCATGAAGTGGGCGTCCCACCTTAGGTGGGCCCCACTCCACACGCCCCCAATGGGTTTCACAAACCCTTAGGTCAATTTTTGATTCTTTTAACAAAATCCCCAATGAGTCCTACCCATTTGGTTTTTCACATCCAACATGATTCCACCTTTTTGAGCTTCACTATACCATATAGTGATTACTTAGAGAAATTAATTAATTAAATTAATAATTAAATTAAATACTTTAAGAAGGTTCTTGTGTGTAGAATCTAAAGGGATCTCCTATTTCCGGTTGTGGGACCAAGTACTCAACCTTTTGGTTAAAGCATTGTTACTAGGAAACACCTTTCCTACACTCCATTAGGATTATAGAATTTTATCTATATCTCTGGACTTCCACCAATCACAATTAATGTCCATTAACTCAATGTGATTAACCTCCAGAAATTAGAGAATTGCTTGTAAGTACAATCTCACAATATATTTACAAATAAATCATTCCATATTCCGATATCACTTGTAAGCTTCCGGGATTGGAACAATTCCACTGTCTTAGTCCCTAGCTTATGAATAGAACCTTTTCTCATGATTACTTTTTCATTGAACTGAACCTCCAAAACACTTTTGAAGAAACATTAGAAAAGAATTGACATATATATTTATATATACTTTTCCATATTAAAAATATCAACTTCGATAAAAACCATTTTATCGAAAAGCACCAGTACTGGATTTAATAGTTCAGTTCAACAAGTATCACCTTGATATCATTGTCTCTAATTAAGGAGTTGTGGATTCCTTATTGAGTGTTTACACACTTCTCCAAACATTGTGTCCATGACCCAACGTACCCGGAGTTAGTCCTGTGCATTGGACATTGCCGATTGGCACATCAAAGCCATATAAATAGATGTCTCAGAAGATGTTAACCTCTCAGTTCTAAGGACAATTTATCAAATAGATAACCCTAATACAATCTGACAATGTATTCCATAGGGTATCCACTAGTGACCTCGTTCAGTATTATGTACTTGCTACATATACTCACATCTTAGTCAAGAGTCACCACTCTTTGTGAATGAGATTCATCACACTATCTCATAGAACTACACATGTGCAAGTCATGATGAAGTACGACGCCCAACCAGTACTCTAGAGGCTTCGAACAATATTAGGTTTACAAGGAACTGGAAAATCATATCTCCTCGCAACCTTTGCATGATTTTTCTACAATATTACCTATGGAACTTTATGTCATCATCATATGAGACAGTAATTAATATAAATACCCTTTATAGTTGGTTGTGTGAATATGATGCTTGTCTAACCAAGATAGAAAAGTCTCTTATTGGCTTTCGAGGGCATATATGTCCAACAAATACAGCATACCAGTTTCTCCAATTTCTTATTATCCCGCATTCTTCAAAATCATTAATTCATCAAAATAGACATCGACAAGACAAAGAACCAGATGATGCATGGGGTGGGTGCTCTAAGTAAAGTCCATATACAAATATTGTTATTAGCATAACAAAAAGATAATCTACCCCATGGATTACAATATCAGTGTCCATCTCTTCCAGATTCTCTCGGACAAATAGATAATTACACAAATCAATCATAATATAGAAATATTAAATTGATAATTAAAGAAAGCTTTCTTCATCCAAAACTAACCAAAGGAGAATAACTCATTCAACTTTCTTATTTTGTTAGGCCCCTTTGGTGAAAGGGTTGAGTTTAGCCTCATGTGGACGGAGTGTGTATGTGTTGGCCTATGTGAGTGTGTGTGTTTAACCTTTTAATACAAAAAAATAGAGCTTTCTTGCCTTATGCGGAAGCGACGAACCGTAGACCTGCCTTAAATCCCAAATACGGATGCTAATAAATAAAGACTCGTAATCCTCTCCAGTTGTAAACGGACTCGGGAGAGTCCGGTTACGCCCCTGAGGTCGCCACATGTCCCTTTTGACACAACTTAACTGTGGTTAAGATTTACCCCCTAGGGTTCAGCCACATATCCTCGTTTTTTAGAAAAATATACTAAAAATATTGGATGTGCTACAATGGGGGCGATTTTTTGTTGTAGAAGCTGGAAAGAGAATTGCAAAGACTAAGTAATGGTGGCTTTTGTGTGACCGGTGGAAATAAAGGAGTGGGAGAGGGGCTGAAGGACGTTGGGGTGGTGAAGATGAAAGTGTTGATCATGGATTTGTAGGATTCAATGAGGTGCTGGCCGGGGATTTCCATGTTTATGAGAAAGCCTGATAGAGAAGAAGATGGAGATACGTTTCCTTCTGAGAACATGAATCAGAAAAACAACCCTTTTAGAATTGGTCAATGATGGACCTCAAGAAAACAATAGGTCAAAGAGATGGGACCGTGAATCCGTGAGATTAAGAATGAGAAAATCCCTTTGTGGTGAGAATCCAGCTTAAGAAAAACTCTTCCTTTCCTTGACCGTGTTCTCTTAGATTAGATAAGACCCACCAATATGTTTTCATTCATAATACAGATTAACATTGTATTAAATACAGTTTAAGTTATGTATTAAATAAAATAAGTTAAATGGTATTTATGTCAAAGTAAAGTTTTGCATACTCCTTGTACTTTTATTTGTAAAATGATAAGAAATCTCAAGATGAAATTCCAGGATAATGCAGTGTTCTGAGTCAAAGTTTCATTAGGCTCTGTTCTTTTGGTGGAACTTTTAAAAGTCCAAAACATTAGTATTTTCGAATAAGAGACAAGTGTCCGAGAGGAGAGGAGAGATGGTTTCTCACTCTTTTACACAATGGTATCTCAGATTTATTAGGTCCAACTTAATTAGAAGTTCCACATGGATGGAACTTAAAACATCTGAAATTTTGGGTAAAACTTGAAAGCTCCAAATTTGTAGAACTTTTGCACTCTATGGAATAATATAGTCCTAGACATAAAAGAAAATTAGGCATGAAACTATGAAAGCTCTAAACTTTAAAAGTTCCACCAAAAGAACAGACCCTTAAGGATCTTGGTGGGATTTTGGGTTGCGACAAATTTCTTTAGTTTCTTTTATAAAAATATGAAAAATTAATAGATCTTACATAAAGATAACCATCACATTTAATTGTTTGGATGCTACGGAAAAGTACTCAAACAAAGATCTCGTTTCAACTATTTATTTTATTTCTTTTGTTGAATTACGAAAAAAAATTAATAGATTTTACACAAAGATATTGAGGTTGTTGGGCAGCTTCATTCTCAGACTCGGCTTGTCATCCCTCTTTGGTACGCAAATCTTCAAAAATCCTTATTTAGAAGGTGTTTGATAAAACTTATCTAATAAGTACTTTCTAATTAAGCTCTAAAAATTAAGAGCTATTTATAATGATAGAATAGTCTGAAATAGATTTTGTTCATATAAGTAAAATAAGTTCCTTTTCAAAAAGTAGTTTTAGATTGCTTATTGAATAGGTGGTAAAATCTCTTATTGCTAAAATATTTAGACATCACTATGATATTATTAAACAGTCTTATTACTAAGTAATAACTTAATTTAATAGATTATAAGTCAATAAGCTCTTATTTTAAGTTTTGTCAAACGCCCCATTCCTCTTTATCACAATTTATTCTTTAAATGTGAGCCTTCACACAATATGAGTAAGAGTCGACTATCATACAATCTCCAAGTGATAATGGTAAAAGAAGCCTAACTATTTGCTGATTTGCTGACCCACCGCTCATCAAAACATTCAAAGTGACATATTGATTTGCCCGATTTTCATGTTTGCATGGATTAATCTTCTCATTTGCATGGTGGCTCATCCACCAATCCGCTGCAACTAAGCCGTTACATTCTTCTCTAAGAGATGGATGCATTAAAGGACAAATAATAGAATTGTTTAATAATCCAAAAAGTTGTCCTCTTAAGGGTCTTAGAAGCGAAAGAATGACGGTTTCGTAATATGTGATCATGTCACCTCATGGTACCATTGAAATTTTACCTAAAGATAAAGAGACGTAGATCACTTATTGGGATTTAAAATTCTTTTCAATGGAAAGCCACACTTCTCTGTGACATAAACAATAATGAAGCGGCGACCGATATCTTTGTGAAGAGACTGAACACAATGACCCACCTGCATATCCAAAAATTTTCTTTTTCTACACCCCGTGAGCATGTGAGAGATCATATGGGTATGGGTGTGAGAGAGGCACGTGCAGCACCCCCTTTGACCATGAGAGAATCCTCGTGGAGAAGGAACAAGAGCTAGAAATAAAGAAAAAACGTATGGGTTCTTGAGTTTATGATGAGGCCTTAAGGAAGTTGAATTGGGAGTGGGAATGAGAGAGGAGAGAATAGTGGGTACGTGGGCCTATGGGGTGTTAGGAATGTGACACACTTAGGGGTGAAGTAGTTTTTTGATATCTTATCCCTCTGGCTTAGGCCCCCCTGCTCACTCTTCCTTCTACTTCCCTTTCTCTCCCTCCTAGCCTAGCTGTCTAGAAAGTCCCCCTCCCTGAATATATCTAGTGTTCAAACCGAATCCTGTTATTTATTTGATTTTTTTGGTTTTGGTGGGAGCGGTGGTCTATAGGCTTTGAAGGCTTCAAGGGGTGTGTGAGCATGGGTCTTTGGGTGTAACGACCCTGTAAGCACCCAATTTTTACACCCCCTCGCCAACTATGGTTAAGTCACTTTACTATAGTTAATCCCCAACCTAGTCCTAACCTAAACCCTAGGTCCTAAACCCTACATAAGCCTAACCCTAACCTAAAACCTAGGTCCCAATCCCCAGTTAAACCCTACCTAAGCCTAGCCCTAAACCTAGCCTAGCCTAGTCTAGTCCAAGCCCTAGTGAGCCCTAGGCCCCTAGGGCTTAAGCCCTAGAACCCCAAAGCCTTAAAAAGATCCAGGACTCGGCCTGGGCCCAAGCCCAGATCCAACAATTCAAAAACCCCTCAACAGTACACCTGCAGGATTGGGTCGAGTCCAATGGGTAAAATCCAGGATTGTCGGCAATTGGATTGCCGACACTCTTTTTTTTTCCAAAGATTTGGGGTGTCGGTAATCCTACTACCGACACCCTGGGTTTTTCGATTTGTAGCACAACCACCCCCTTGGGAGGTCAGGCATGCCCTGTGCACTCCCTCTTCGGCCTGCAGAGCACCTCTCCACCTCCTGTAGACCTCCCTCAACCCTGTCCTATTGACCTTGGTGTCCCTTGGGTCCTCCCCTATAAATGGAACCCCTCTCCACCATGAAAACGAATTCAAAAAAAAATCCCAATCCGAAGCTCTGACCCCAATACGAAGGTCCTACCCCTTCCCTCAGACCCTTAAGCTTCCCTAGCATCCCTTTCAAGGTCGTAGCAGCACCCCCAGGTGTCCCCAACTCCGGCAGCAGCACCACCAGGCGCCACGACCACCTGCAGTAGCTCCATTCGGCCACCTATCCATCTGGAAGAAAACCAGCAGGGTAGGGCTTCCCCCTACCCCTATTCAGTTTTTTTATATACCTTGTGAGCCCCTGGTCCTATCCAGGGGACTTTGTTCTGAGTTTTGCAAGTACACCCCAATGGGGGGGTCTCTCCCACCTCCATAGGTGTGGGGAACCTCCCCGAGGGCACAATACTCTTGGGCACAGCCCTAGTAGATTTCTGGGGGTCCCTCTCAACATGCGGGAACCCCTGGTGCACTCCCCGTAGCTGCCATCAGGGTGAATTCAAAAAACACAAAAAAAGAAAATCTCAGAGTGTCGGTAAACTCAGTACTGACACCTAGAATACCTCCTGTTCGAGGGCCTGTGGGGCCCACTTGGTAATCTTTTGGGCTGAACCAAAATCAGGGTTTTGTTCCCCTGGACCTCCTCTACAACTTCCATGAGGGGACCAAGACCCAGAAATGAGCTTAACTAGGGTTAAAACCCTTGTTTGTGCAAATTGCCCGGAATGTCGGCACTCTCAGTGCTGACATTCATCATTTTATGCAGAATAGCGAACAACCCACTTTGCCTAGAGGTAGGGCCCACACCAGGAAACCCCCGAGGCCCAAACTAGGCCCACTAGACTCTTCTCATCCCAGGCTTCAATTCGGTATATTATGGGCCCCACAACTCCCTGTAGAACCCAAGTTACAGGCCTGTAAAAATCAAGAAAAATCACCAATACTGTCGGCAATCTGATTGCTGACAGTCTGCATTTTGGGCTTTTTGGCCCATTTCAGGGGGCCCACACCCCATGGGGAGCCTCCTTGTGACTTGCCTTAAACTTTGGGACCCAGCCCAGGTCTGACCTTGACTCCTTTGGCCTTAACCATGGTCAAACTTGACCATGGTTATACTTTAACCTTGGTTAGCTCACCAAACCCCATTTGAAAATTCCAAAAAATCCCAAAAGATCAGAAATATTCTAAAATGGTAGAACATAACTTTTTGGACCTTTCCCATTGCCTAAGCATGGTTAAATGAGCTTAACCACGGTTAAACCATGGTTAAGCCCATTAAACTCTGGTTAATTTCCAAAAAATCTTGAAAAATGCAAGAGGGCAAGAAATGTTCAAACATATGCCCCTAACCGTGGTTATCCGGACTAACCATGGTCAAAACCCATGTTTAACCATGGTTAGTCCCCTTAACTTGGGGATAATTGGGAATACACCCTAAGAATCCATAAACAAACTTTGGACTTGGGTCTACCGGGCCATCGTTCAAGCCTACCGAGCTTAAACCTTAGGCCTACCGGGCCGACTCAAGCCTACCGGGCTTAACCTCGGGCTTACCGGGCCTCACTCAACTTTAGGCCTATCGGGCCGATTCAAGCCTACCGGGCCGATCCAAGCCTACCGGGCTTACCCTTGGCCTATCGGGCCACACCCCAGTCTACCGGACTCCCCCTCGGCCTACTGGGCCTAAGCCTAACAGGCTTCAACCTAGGCCTACCGGGCCCAATCAACCAAGTACTTGACCAACCCGGTCAATTTAACCCTAGTCTACCGGACTAGACCTTAAGCCACTCTTGGTGCACACTCAACACACTCCTTAGCCTCGGCACGGGCCCATGTGCTAGAATTACTGTCGCGACCCGAGACCCACCCTAGGAGTTAGAGTGAATCTTGGACGACTAATCATGACTTGCATGACTTGCATGACAAACTAACCTGCAAAACCCATAGAGCATATACAATAGAGGATAAAAATAGCGGAAACATACTTAAACATAGCACAGCGGAAGACTTAACCAAACCTCTATGTATATACATATGTGATCTAAGTTACACAAAAGAAGTCCAAAAGAAAGTGCGAACAGGCCCACCAAAATACATGGATATACATCTCTCAACTCACCCACAGCTCTATCACTCAGAATCTATAACCACTACCTAATAGTAGCCCTCTACCGGAGGTTCCTCCAAAGGTTCCTCGACGTACTCCTCCTCCACCCAAGGGGTCGGAGCACAGACATCGAATGAAGTAGTAGCTCCCACAGAACCTGCCGACATAAATGTACGGCTGAGCATGGAATACTCAGCGGGTACCAAATACTAACCAATAGTCATAGCATACAGATAGCGATATATAGAGCAGGAAACAATTCACACATATAAAGCAGGAATAATTCATATCATAACAATAAAGTAAAGCAGTATATAATCATGCTTGCATTCATAAAAGCCAACAAAACCCTTGAAAACACCGTGCACTTGACTTGACTTAAAGTACATTTTCGTGCTTGAAAACTCGTCTTGTCTATCTTACTTGATTCTTGTAGATCGTGTCATGTCATGCATGTCATACGTGCTTGCTTGTGATCATGTAACTTGTGAGATACACTTGTAAGATGTACTATGAGATGCGCTTGTGAACTTGTGAGATACACTTGTAAGATGTACTATGAGATGCGCTTGTGAGATGCCTTGAGAGGGAAGGGAGACCCTTCTTTATGCAATGCACTTGAGAGGGAAGGGAGACCCTTCCTCATGATATGTATGTACTTGCGAGGGAAGGGAGGCCCTTCTTTATGCTATGTACTTGTGAGTGAGGGGAGACCCCTCGTGGAATGTTTGTTCTTGTTTTCTTGTGAAAAGCGAGGTAAAACATATCGTAGGATATGTCCCACCTCTAATCATGTCCTTGAAAATACGATAAATCATGTCATGCATGCCGTGCTCATGGAAGTCGTGTGCATACTTGCAATGAATTTAAATATGATATGTTTGGGGATTTCACAATACATTGCACATCACCATTTAAACAAGTAACAAATTAAACAATTTAGGGAAAGCGCGAAAACACACTATCATAACCCAAACAATTTCCATAAACTTTAAGCATGCATTTTCTTAATTTATTATTCATTTTATTCACCTTGGCATTCCATCAAACATGGTATGTTCATTATTTGTTAATCCTACAACATGCTTTTCTAGGTGGGTTATAATTCTATCATACATGTTTGTTCATTATGGATACAATGTCCTCCCCATTTCAATTATCACAACACAACCATTGGCATCCAATCGCCCATTCCATCTCCATTCACAATATCCACACATCCCAACTCATAGCACAAGTATAGATGAAGGAAACAAAGAAACATGGAGGAAAAGAGGAACTATAACTAGGAGGGTAGCAAGTAGTACCGACCTTGACAAATGAGGGAAGGAACTCTCCTCCAAAACGTCCGTGTAGATGCTGCCCTAACTTGAGGAGAGTGCTCCACGAGTGCTTGAACCGGAATCTTGAAGAAAATGGGCTTGAGGTTGATCTAAGTCTTCACCCCTTTTGATTTCTTTCCCAAATGGAAACCCTAGGTTATAAATCGCTCTCTCCTCTTTTTCTAACTCTCAAATGTCTCTAAGTGTCGTAAATGAGCCCTAAAGGCTCGGGCAACCCTCTTAAGGTATGAGTGAAACGCCAAAAGACCGAAACACCCTTACTGAAATTTCTGCAAAACACGATACACCGATTGATCGGTGGACGATACCGAGCGATCGGTTGCCTACCGATCGATCGGTTTCATAACCGAGTGATCAGTTAAAAATCTACTCTCTGGAAAATTTCCCCATACAAAAATCTTGACCAGTCGATAGCTACCGATCGATCGGTTTTGGACCGATCGAACGCTCCATGGACCGAGCGATCGGTGGTCTACAGGTCCAAACTGTCTTGGCTATATCTTTTGACTCGTTCGTCAGATTTTGACGATTCAACTTGCATTGGGTTCGTACTTCGAAAAGGAATATTTTCTGACGTTTCAAAATTTTTTAATTTCTTCCTTATTTATTAATTACATTACATTAAAGACAAATTGGCTACGAATGTGCCATGCATTAAGTATGAAAAAGTCCGGGGCTCTACAATTACGTTCGGTCTGATCTCACCTCAATGTGAGTACGTAGGCAGCCCAACTCTGGCCCAACCCTAGCTTAGCTTTCCCATTCTTGGGTTAATATAAACTAAATCAAATGGAATTTGATCAAAACTTGACATTTAAATGGCTTAAACCTAGGAAGTAGGGAACTGTTGTAAAATGGAAGTGCCGGGGTGCCTAACACCTTCCCCGGGCTTAACCGAACCGCTTACCTAGGAATCTGAGCAGACCAAGACCTTATCCATTGTATGGGACTTATCCCTACCTAATCAATAAGTGGTGACTCTAAACATAAAATCAATTGACCACATCGCCAGAGCATACACCTATCATTCCCTGTGTGCAGGGACCCGAAATCCTTGTTCACAGCTCTGGCGACTCTACTGGGGAGTTTGTGGTTTAATCCGGAATCTAGGTTTAAGCCAATTAAACCTTAAATTTAATCAAATGCCCTGAGATTTAGTCTAATACTAATTCTTTCATCTCTTTTGGTTGTATTGTGTACTGTGCATTTCATACATGTCATAGTAGTGTAACAACCCAAAACCCATTAGACAGGCTTAATACGCTCATGGCTGCTGGATGATTATCCTCAGTGACAGGGGCTTAAAAGTTTTGAAGGTCCGCGAAACTTTACCTGCTAGATGACTATCCTCAGGAAACGGTTCTGAACGCTCCCGCTTACACCAATCGTCCCTTTCAGGGAGTCACTTATACGGTCTCAAATGATCCCCCCACCCTTAGGAACACAATTTTACATACACCAACATGCATACATGTAGCCTAGGCCAGGGTATAGCCTACAAGCAGCCAAACCCGGAGGGATATTCTAAACCCTAACCTGCTTGCATCCTATGCCCGACCCCTACCAGGTTAACTACCCGGGTATATCCTACCCGAATAAGCACCCACCCCGGGGCATGTGATGAGCCAAACTTGTGCTTATAATAAAACACATCCTACCCCACATACTTGACATAGCACATGGGGTCCAAATCCCAGGCATATGGGTCTTCACTTAGACCTATCCCTTGCCTTGTCCTGATAGGCCTCCAGTTCCCAATGACCCGGATAAAGCATACCGGACCTCTGTCCGACTGCCCTATCGGAGCACATGTGCCTTGTTACACCTGATAAAAAAGACAAAAAATTGGATCTTCCATCATTTGCATCATCTTTGCATCTTCCACCTGCATACACAGTACACTTACACAGTCTGTATATTTGTTCAGGTAGATGGTGAAGGGGGATCCAGATAAAAATTTATGCGAAAACTGGATCCTGTAGATCTTAACACCATAAAAAGCATCAAAATTATCTAAGAGTTTTAGTCATATCACCTCGGTGAATTTTTTCACCGGTGAAGCTTAATCCACTCGAATCGTCAGAACTCTTTGTAGAGATTTCTCCGAAAAAATACTAGAAGCTCGATCCTTGTTCTTCGCTATCCCCATGAAGCTTTAGAATCTCCTTTGGAATTTTAGAAGCAAGAGGAAGAAGATTGATCAATGGTATAGACCTTCTATCACCAATAATACTAAGGTTCAAAACCCTAGATTTGTAAAACTCAACTAGGACCACCAATATAGCTCACGAAAATCCCTAGGGGTCTCCCTTAGGGCTCACGGTTTGGAGAAGGAGAGAAAAAATTCTGGAGAATTCTACTTAATGGTCTAGGGTGTTGGGGTATTTATAGACTAGGATCTTATCCTAATCCTACTCCAACTTGATCTTATCTATTAGGATTTATTAATTAACAATAACTCATATTATTAATTAAATAAACTCCTACTTAATCTATAACTACTTTAGTTATAATAATCCTATTAATTAAAGAGTCCCTATTATAAGAGGATTCCTTAATTAAAAGGGATAAGTCAACATCCTACACCAAAGTAGGAAACCTAGTCAAACTAGGAATCCACAAGGGGGGGCGTGAGCTTCTATGGGGCGTGGGATTTGAGGAGTTAAAACTCCTTACTGTAATCTAATTACAATAACATCTTAATACTAATTGCAATCCAACACTTGGATTTTAATTCCATAATAAAATGAATTATATTTCAATAATTATTCAATTAAACAAATCCTAATCCAATTAGGATTCCTTAAGTGGGTGCCCCACCCTAGGGTTTAAACCCATGGGCTTTGGCCGATATTAAAGGTCCATTTTAATGGGTTTATGGATATGGGTCAAACCCATTTCCCCATTAATTATGTTAATCAAATAATTACTAAAATAATCCCTTAGTTTAAATTAACAATTAATTTAAACAATAGATTAACTATTTTTTTTTTTTTTTTTGGGAAAAGCCACTCAAAAGGAGTGGGGGGTTTGGCAGACCCCTACCTGTTTATTAATAAGAAAAATGGGGGGGGGGGGGGGGACAAAAAACCTTACCCCTACAAAAAACACAACCAGGGGGGGACATAAAACCTAACCCCTGGTAAGACATTACAAGGGGGGGACATAAAACCAAAACCCCTTAAAGAACACAAAAAGCCAGGGGAATTAAAAACCCCCAACCTAATACAATGACACAAAGAAACAAAAATAAGAAAAAACATTAAGATCTTCTGATATTCCCTATACCCAATTTATCCAGGAAAAGAAGAGATTGGAGCCTAGGAGGGCACTCCTGTCTAGAAAGAAATGTACCATTATGTTGGGTATCACATCCATAATTGGCTAAAAAATCAGCCACCTGATTAGCTTCCCTGTATATGTGGCATATGTTAGAAACAAAACTGGAAACTTTATTGATCTGTTTATTCCAATACCAAGCATTCCATGGGTGAGAAGAATTCCCATTCCAAGCTTCAACCAGAGATTTAGAGTCAGATTCAATATCAATCTGTGAATAACCTCTAGATAGACAAAGCAAGATACCATCAAGTAAAGCTCTAGATTCAGCCACATAACAGGAACAGTGATCATAATAAGCAAAGAAGCAAGCTATAATATCTCCATTATGGTTTCGAATGATACCCCCTCCTCCTGCTAAGCCTGGATTACCTCTTGAAGCCCCATCCACATTAAGCTTAATTCTTCCAATAGAAGGCCGAATCCACTTGACAATAGAGATTAACTCTCGTTGCTTTTGAGGAGAGGTACCAATGTTTAATATAGAGAAGTCCAATCTCTTCTTTCTAGGAATGCTTCCGATGGTCTTCATTCCAATCTTAATTCTGGCTATAATACTATCAGAAGATTTTTTGGTTCCTTTGAATCTTCGCGAACACCTTTCTTTCCAAATTTCCCATATTATGAGAAGAGGAAGCAGAATGAAGAGCTCATTCTGGGTGCTGTCATAAACTCTAAACCATCTCGTCAGAAAACATTGGATGGTATCACTGGACTGAATGATAATGGAACAATAACCTGCAAAATATCTCCATATGCAAGCTGCAATATGACTATGAAAAAGGAGATGAGATAAGTTTTCAATGTGGCCATTAGTGCAACAAGAGCAACAACTAACAAAAGGAATACCAGCAGATTGGATCTTATTATCAGTTGCTATTGCACCATACATTACCTTCCATCCAAAAATTTGGATTTTCTTTGGGACAATGGAATTCCAAATATACTTACTCCATTCCTTTCTAGGATAAGGATTTCTAAAGTTCTCCCAAGCAGACTTAACCGAAAATTTACCAGTAGAACTAGGATTCCATATGAAAACATCCTCAGACTCAGAAAGGAAAAATCCAGCATTTCTTATAGCTATCTGAAGATTATCAGGCAAAAAGACATTAACCATAGAGAAATCCCAATTAGCATTATTATCGAGCATATTAGAAATAGCTGGAAATATATTAGGTGTAGAAATAGCATATTCAATGAGAGGAACCTCTCCAAACCATCTATCTAGCCAAAAATTAATTTTAGAGCCATCACCAATAAGAGAAGTCGAGTTATAAATCACATCCTTACAAAGAAGGCTAATTTTTATCCATGTTTTGGAAGAACCCGCCCGATAAGAAGCATTCCAAATATGAGTAAATTGATATTTAGTTCTAAAAAATTTAGACCAAAGATTAGAGGATTGATATAGGGTCCAAGCTTGTTTAAATCTAAGAGCTAAAGCTAAGTCATTCATTTTCCGAATTCCTAGTCCACCTTCCAAATGGGGAAGGGAACAGATATTCCAATTAATCCAGTGACGCTTTTTAGCTTCATTTGTATTATTCCAAAAAAATCTAGCCAAAATGCAATCAATTTGGTTTTTTATGGCTTTTGGAACATGAATAACAGTTAGTAAATAAGTGGGAATGGAGGATAAAACGTGCTTAATCAAAATTAATCTCCCACCCGATGATAAAAATTTGGCTTTCCAACCTTCCACCTTAGAAGTAATAGATTCAATAAGAGAGTTAAAGTAAATTTTTTTAATACGACCTTTATAAATGGGAATTCCTAAATAACGGAATGGAAAATTTTTACGAGAAATCCCCACCCAATTAGAAATAGAATCAGATCTTCTCCTAGACATTTTATCAGAACAATAAAAAGCACTTTTTTCTCTATTAATCATTTGTCCTGACGACTTTTCATAAGATGAAATAAAATCAAAAAGTTTCTTGATATTATTCTTCTTACCATTGCAAAATAAAAGAATATCATCTGCAAAGAGAAGGTGGGTAACTGGATTGCCAAATCTCCCTAATTTATAAAAGGAAGAAAGACTCACAGAAATATTTTTGATGCCCCGACTAAGAACTTCTTCAGCAAGAATAAAAAGAGCCGGAGAAATAGGATCTCCTTGCCGAAGACCACGCGAGCTCTGAAAGAAACCTTGAAGACATCCATTAATAAGAATAGAAAAGGATTGAGTAAAGAGACAGCCACGAATTAATCTCATAACCCGTTCATTAAAACCCATTTTTCCCAAGACTGCAAAGATAAAATTCCATTCCATTCGATCATATGCCTTAGACATATCAAGTTTAAAGATAGCGTTACCTCCAATAGATTTCCTATCAATATCCTGCACCATTTCCTGAGCAATGTTAACATTTTCTAAGATATTTCTACCTTTAACAAAGGCGCTCTGCTCATCAGAAATAATGTTAGGAAGTAATAAACCAATTCTATCAGACAAGATACGTGAAATGATTTTATAAAGGAAATTACATAAGCTAATAGGTCTAAATTCAGAGAAAGAAGTAGGAGAAGTACTTTTTGGAATTAGAACAATAGCAGTCGCATTTATAGCTCTAGGCATTTCAGCAGTCAAGAAAAAATATGTAATAGCATGGAAAAGATCATCTTTAATAATGTTCCAACAAGACTGAAAAAAATGCCCAGAGTAACCATCTGGACCAGGAGCACTATCAGCCGACATACTAATAACAACCTTTTTAATTTCTTCGATAGAGGGAGAAAAGGAAATAGTATTATTATTTTCCTCAATAATAAGACTAGGAATGAAGCTCAATAAATTATTATCAGTCAGAGGATTTTCAGAATTAAGCAAATTTTGAAAAAAGGATACTGCTTCCTTACCAATATCCTCCTGATTATCCAACCAATTACCTTGAACATCTTGGATTCTATGAATACCATTCCGACATCTTCTAGAATTAGTGAACATATGGAAAAATTTTGTGTTATTATCCCCTTCTTTCAGCCATTGGATTCTTGATTTTTGTCTCCAATAAATTTCTTCTTGGAGGAGAACAGACTGCAAATCCATTTTAAGCTTAGATAATCTATCATTTTTTTCCTCATCCCAGGAATATTGAATCTCTTCTTCCAGCTGACCTATTTGATTTTCTATGTCTTTCAGTTTTATGAAAATATTACCAAAAACTTCTTTATTCCAGATTTTTAAATTTAATTTTAATCTTTTAAGTTTTAGGAAGAAAGACATAAGGGGATTGGCTGAAATAGGGGAATTCCAAGAATCAGTCACAACCCTATAAAAGTCCGAATGAGAAATCCACATTTGCTGAAATTTGAAAGATGAGGGACGATTAATGGGAGCTTCACCAAATACGAATAAAAGAGGAGAATGATCTGATGCAATTCTAGATAAATGAGTAACCGATGAGATATGAAAGATGTGACTCCATTCAGGGTTAATCAAGATACGATCAAGACGGGCGTAAATACGATGAATACCCTGTTGATTGTTGCACCAGGTAAATTTACTACCAGAAAAACCAGGATCCATGAGACCCAAATCATTGATCATATTTTTAAACTCTTCCATAGAATCATAGTTTACTTCCCTACCTCCCATTTTTTCATTAAAATCTGCGATAGCGTTAAAATCACCACCAATGAAAAATGGCCCAGAAAAAGTATTAAATGCAACAATAAGATCAGTCCAAAGAGATAATCTCTCCCGTCTAGTACATTTGGCATAGATGAAGGCACATCTAATCTGACCCATAGAGTTATCACTAACATCTACAATAATCATTTGATCTGTAGCAGATATATATGATACTTTAATATTATTTTTCCAAAACAACCATATCTTGTCATGATTAAGGTTATCATTTAAGTGATTATCCATGCCAACGAAAGAACATATTTCATGGACAGATTCAAAATTTTTTTTTGGTTCAATAATAACCGCTAAAGAAACTAGGTTAGAGGAAATTAAATTTTTTAGTCTAGCTTTAGAAGCCAAATTACCAACACCTCTTATGTTCCAAATTAAATAATTATTCATTAATAATATTTGTGGAATTTGTATCTTTGAAAAGAACCGCAGTTCTAGATCGGGTAACTCTGTCCGTAGTAGCAATAATTTTATTTAAATTATTTTTCCGTTTTTGAATTTCCAAAGGCTGAGATTTAAATAATTCTGAATTAAGGAGTTTTTTGGAAAACTTTACTCCATCTTTTTTAAACTCTTCTATATTATTTAAGGAACAAAGTTTAAAATTGGAATGGAATTCCATAGTTTGAGATTGTTCCTTAAACTTTTTTTCCAGATTTTGATTATGAAAGGGAAAATCTTGATTTTCTATAACCTCCACTAGTTTATTCCACATACAATAACGATTAAAGAATTGAGATTTATTTTGAGAGAATATGTTTTCTGTCATCCTAAGACCATTTATCTCAGCTTGAGATAGAAAAGCAATTCTGTCCAAATCTCTATTAGTTCCATTAATAAACTTATCAGAATTATCAGAGTTATAGGACGTATCTATAGGCAGAAAACGATTGCTTCCATTTTTCAAATCCCATCTTTGATTTTGTCTAACTGAATTTTGGAAAGATTTGCTATTCACTATCAATTCTTCTGCTTGAAATTCCTCATAATTTTCAATATTGTTATCAACAGAAATAATAGTAGAGATCATACCTTCCAACTCTTGCTGCAAATTTTTTTCATTAAGCAATTCCACCCTGTTGGCCTTAGTTGTATCTGATTGCGATTGCATTAAGGCTTCTATTTTATCATCTTTAGTATTCTCCACTATAGCTACTGTTTTTTTGGCGAAAGATGATCCACCATTGCTATGCAAACAATCTAAAACATAAGGAGTTAGATGTTCAGAATTAGTAAGAGATAGAGAAGACTTACCAATCACGACATCTACTGGAGATGTTTCCTCGTCTCTGCAGGAACTTTTAGGAATTTGTTCGTGATCCAAATCTGGAATGAAAATATTCATTGGATCTGCAATATTGATGTTTTTAGATCCTTCTTCTCCAGCAACTGAAGAATGAAGCAACTCTCTATCTTGTTCTATATTTTGATAAGAGATTGATGAAGTATGAGGATCTAGGTTAATAATAGCAATCTCCCTTGATATTGCAGCAATTTTTGGAGAAGGAAGCCCACGCTCAAGATCTGAGTGCTGAACTGTATTAGGATTTTCAAAGTTAACCGGATTGGAGGGGTCTTCATTGTGAATTTGATCCGAATGAAACTTCTTTAGAACCCATTGTTTAGTTTGGTTTTTGAGTGGGACAGCTTCATCCTTTCGTTGATCTTCATTACTGTTCTTGTCTTTGCCAACCGAACATGAGATAATGTTGTGACCCAGTTTTTTGCATCTAACACAGAACTGGGATTTCTTTTCGTACTCCACTGTTTGCCATCGTCCATGATCTCCTAAACCCAGCCAAAATCGTTTTGGGTTGGGTTTTAGAATATCCATCTCAATACAAATTCTAGCAACACTCGGTCTGGATAGGGTCTTTGTTGCTCCATCAATCTTTAATACCTTTCCGAATATGCTTCCAATAGAGATGAGTGCTGATTCATTGAAGAGATGAAGGGGGAGGTTTGGAAAACTCACCCAAATAGGAACTATGGATGGTTCCGCCCCTGATAAAAAAGATGGAGTCCATTTGAAAAATCTAAAAAGGTATCCATTGATGTATAGAACTTTCTTAAGCCAAAGCATTAAATAATCTTCCTCCGATGCAAATCTGAAAAGAAGATGCCTTGTATCCAGAATACCAACAGAGAAATCCAGACGTATTCCTGCTGATTTTTTCATATGGACCTTGATAACCTCCAGCGATGGTCTTCCATATGAGCACTTTGCAACTAAGGATAGTCGATGAGGGGCTGCAAGCTTTGATGATTCTTCTTCAGAGAAAAGTATGGCTGGTTCTCCACGGTATACTCCTGGTTTTTTGAGAGGGATAACAGCATTTTGAGAGGATGAAGAAGACGTTTTACCAAGCACAGCCGCATAAGAAAGGGGAGGATCCGGCGGTTTGAGGGAGGAGGCTCCCCCCTCATCGCCGGCGGCCCTAGGGTTTAACATAGAACCCTAACAGAATTTCACAAAGTTGTGCTAACATGCACCCAACAAAATTCTTCCGCTAACTTGCACCTCCAGAGCACCTCTAAGATTGAGATTAACTATTAATCTATTTAATTAAATGATTAACTTTTAATCACTTAAAATAATTGATTAACTTTTAATCAATTATTGAGCTTGTATTTCTTATGTGAGCACCTCCACGATTGCTCTAGGACATTCTTACCCTGGCTTATCCAATGTTATCCCATTGACCCTAAACGGGAATTACATCGGAATTGCAAGTGACGTGAGATATCCATGTTGCAATTGAATCCCAGTGTATGAACATTAACCATTATGGATCCCGCCACATAAACTTTTAAATTCGATTTATCCTTCCAAATACATTATCCCTAATGGGCCTTCGAGATTGACATACTATCTAACCCATAGCCCATTGCAAATCATCCGGGTTTCCAAGACTTATGATTAAGCCATGAGAAAAAATTTCTCATGAAAAACATTTTGAAAAAATCCTTTTATAAGTATAATACCTTTTAATAAAAGTATATTTCAAAACTTATTTGGTTTTCAAAATCACCTGCATAGGATTTGAACTTAATCAACTATCTTACCCGGAACTTGGATAATCTCTCAAATTAATGAGGGAGCCCTCGACCCGGAGCCTTGGGTCGAGGAAGAGTACATAGAGGAGAGAGAGCCGTCTATTCCACTACAGTCTCAGGCGGACCGAGACCTCGACGTGTGGCCATACCTTGACTACTGTTGAGGGGAGAGTGCGAGGGGGTTTTTGAGTAGTTGTGACATTTTGATAGGTGGGCCTGTCCACCTTAGACTTAGACATGTTTTGTATATATGTTAACTTGGAATACCATTTTGAGAACTATAGAAGAAAAGAAAAAGTTAGTTTACGCTTCCGCATTTATGTTTAGCTTCCGCGCTCTGATTATCATTGTTTTCGTATTGAAATTATCATGTTCACGACAGGATGGTTTGGCAGGTACGTATAGTCACGCCTAAAGTATCCCTAAACTCCTAGGGGGTATTTTGGGGTACGACAGAGGTGGTATCAGAGCTCTAGGCATTAGAGTCCCTAGGGTTGTTTAATACTTGATACCATGATTGAACAAGGTATTAGAGTTGTATTCCAAGTATGAACTAACAAGTTAGTCCTAGTCAAAATAGGTTGAATCTCAACCAAACTTAGAGTCCTACGCTAGGAAGACGGATTATATATTATGATATTGCGTTGTATACCATGTGTGCATGATTTGTGCTTAGTAAATATGCTTGATGAATATGTATTGAGTAAATTATGAACTCATTCCTAAATGCGTATCTAAGGTAGACTCATGTTGTATTGTCGTTCTCAGGAGAAATTATGAGACGTAATACCCAGGGTCGCGGGTACAACACAAGGGGCAATGGAGGTGATGCTCCATCGGGTGATGATCAACCCGACTTTGCCCAAGCCTTCGCTTCAATAGCTGAGACCTTGGCTATGCTAGCGGCGAGGCAACCGGCCACTCTACCTAATGCCGTGCTTATACCGGCTCCTCCTAATCGAGCACGAGCCGGAATAGTGGCTTTTCAGAGGATGAGGCCTCCAACCTTTTGTGGGAGTATTAACCCGCTTGTTGCCGAAGGATGGATTCGACAATTAGAAAAGATCTTTTCCGTGTTGGCGCCTACTGAGGTAGAGAGGGTTACTTGAGCCGCCTTTATGCTTGAAGGCGAGGCCGCCCATTGGTGGAAATCCACACTTCGGACCCGAGAGTTGACCCGACAAGGACAAGACTGGACTTGGGAGGAATTCTTGGACGTTTTCGACAAGAAGTACTTCCCGGTCGGGATGAAAGAGAAGATGGAAGTGGAGTTCATTACCTTGAAGCAAGGTAATATGTCCGTAGCCGCTTATGAGGCTAAGTTTTCGGAGCTATCTCGGTTTGCTCAACATATGATAGCGATTGAGGCTATGAAAGCCTGGAAATTTGAGAGAGGATTGAAGGCCTACCTCAAGGACCGAGTCTCGATGTTTAGACATGAGACATACTCAGAAGTAGTGGACGAGGCACTTTTGGCTGAGTCGAACTCTGAGGAGTTCTTTAAAAGAAGAGGAATGAAGAAAGGACAGTCAAGTAGTTTAGGAGAGAAAAGAGCAAGGACTAGCTTATATCAGTCCGTAGGGCCGGCTCAGTCACAGAGGATGTATTCAGCACCACAGGCTCCCCGCTCTTTTGCTCCACTGGCCTTTCGCCCGGCTACCTCATATGCTCCTCGCCCCGCAGTTACTCAAGCTACGGGATATGCTCCTCCCCCCTATTCACATGATGTCTGTACTCTTTGTGGAAGGAGGCATCCAGTGGGAGAATGTAGGAGGATTACAGGAAGTTGCTTCAATTGTGGTGACTATAGCCACATGGTTAGAGATTTTTCCCGACTTTAATTGCCAGCTCAGTCTTCAGGGGGCAGGCCCCCGATTAGGCAAACATCTCAGCCTAGCTCTTCCCAGGCTTCGAGGGCCTCACAGTCTACATGGCCTCCTCGCCCAGCCACCCAGGGCCAAGTCTTCGCCTTGTCAGAGAGAGACGCACGTGCATCCGACAATGTCGTGCAAGGTACGCGAAAATCCTAGAGTTTAAGTTGTGTAAGATTTCTATGGTTGGTTATGTGACTATTATTAGGGGTTACCTATGTATGATGCTTGTTACTATTTGAAATCTACTGATATTAGTTACTTAATCGCACAGGCGCTTTATTAATGAATGAGTGTCTCGCTCGAGTGTTGATAGACACAGGATCTACTCACTCTTTTGTCTCACCAAGTTTTGTAAAGGGCTTTTTGACTGAGGCTACTCTGTTGGAGCGGGAGTTGACCATTGCAACTCTACTCGGCAAGTCAGTTGATACGGACAAGATATTCAGGGATAGTGTGGGTCAAGTGGGGGAGAATGAACTGTTAGCCGATTTCATTGTCCTAGACTTCCAAGACTTGGATTTCAATGTCATCCTAGGCATGGATTGGTTGGCAAACCATCACGGGCATGTTGCGTGTTTTGAAAAGATGGTGAACTTCAAGCCGGAAGGGGTTAAGCCTTTTCACTTCTGAGGATTAAGAGAGAGGGACATTGCTCGCCTCGTAGCTTTGAGCATAGCAAACCCAGAGGCACCAAAATCTTTGGCCATTCCGGTTGTGAGTGAGTTCTTAGATGTGTTCCCGGAAGAACTTCTCGGATTATCTCCTGATAGAGAGATCAAGTTCACTATAGAGCTTGCTCCGGGTACCGCTCCGATTTCAAGGACACCATATAGAATGACCCCTATAGAGCTTGAAGAATTGAAGAAACAGATTGAGGAGTTACAACAACTTGGTTTCAGCCAACCAAGTGTCTCGCCATGGGGAGCTCCGGTTCTCTTTGTGAAGAAGAAAGACGGGTCAATGAGAATGTGTATAGACTACCGTCAGTTGAACAAGGTAACTATCAAGAATCGTTATCCCTTGCCAAGGATAGACGACTTGTTCGACCAACTGAAGGGAACGAGATTTTTCTCCAAGATTGATCTTAGATCGGGGTATCATCAGTTAAAGATCAAGTCGGAGGATGTTCCAAAGACGGCTTTCAGGACTCGGTATGGGCATTACGAGTTCCTTGTCATGCCTTTTGGGCTGACGAATGCACTGGCGGCGTTCATGGATTTGATGAACCGGGTGTTCCGATCATACTTGGATCGATACGTGATTGTGTTCATCGATGACATTTTGGTGTATTCCTAAACACAGGAAGATCACACACGAGACCTCCGCCTTGCTCTAGAGATGTTGAGAGAGCATAGGCTATATGCTAAATTGAGCAAGTGTGAATTTTGGTTAGAGAAAGTGGCGTTCCTAGGCCACGTAGTGTCGGCCGAGGGTATTTCCGTAGACCCAGCCAAGGTTGAGGCAGTCATGAGTTGGGAGAGGCCCAAGAGTGTCACAGAGATACGTAGTTTTCTCGGATTGGTAGGCTATTATCAGAGATTTGTGGAGGGATTCTCCAGTTTGGTTGTACCTCTCACCTACTTGACGAGGAAGAATGCAAAGTTTAGTTGGAGCGACAAATGCGAAGTGAGTTTCCAGGAGTTGAAGAAATGCCTCACCACGGCTCCCGTCCTTACTGTGCCATCTGGACATGGTGGTTATAAGGTGTATAGCGATGCTTCACACATCGGACTTGGGTGTGTCCTTATGCAGCACAAGAAAGTCATTGCCTATGCATCAAGGCAATTGAATGAGCATGAAAAGAATTACCCCACTTACGACTTAGAGCTCGCCGCGGTTGTGTTTGCATTGAAGATTTGGCGACATTATCTTTATGGGGAACAATTTGAGGTATTCACAGATCATAAAAGCCTTAAGTATTTGTTTTCTCAGAAGGAGCTGAACCTAAGGCAAAGAAGATTGGTAGAATTTTTGAAAGATTACGAGTGCTCCATTCAATACCATCCGGGCAAAGCGAATGTTGTAACCGATGCTCTTAGCCGGAAGCCTACTAGACTTTTGGTGCATATGATGCTGAAGGAGTGGAGGTTGCTGGAGGATGCATCCAACCTCGACATCAGTTTTAGTCTCCCTACCTTTGGGCCGGTAATGGCTAACATCATAGTTAGGCCATATATCCTAAGCATGATCCAGGAGTTGCAGGAAATGGATGCCGAGCTACTTTCTTACCGAGACAAGTCAGTTAAGAGTGGCACGAAGGATTTTGCGGTGAGGGATGATGGGATTATCACTTTTAAGGGAAGAGTATGTGTCTCAGCCGATGAGAAACTTAAACGAGAAATATTATACGAGGCTCACCGGTCCAAGTACACCGTTCACCCCGGGGGTACCAAAATGTATAGGGACTTGAAGAAGCATTTTTGGTGGCGGAACATGAAGCGAGAAATAGCGGAGTATGTGTCTAAATGCTTGGTGTGCCAACAAGTCAAAGCCGAACACAGGAGACCGGCAGGACTTTTACAGTCCCTCCCCATTCCCAAGTGAAAATGGGAACATATCTCTATGGACTTCATTGTGGGGTTACCGAAGACGGCTAGAAACACCGATGCTATATGGGTGGTAGTTGACAGACTCACGAAGTCTGCCCATTTCTTACCGTACCGGACTACTTTCAATTCAAATCAGTTGGCCGTATTGTACATCAAGGAAATAGTCCGATTGCACGAGGTGCCAGTGAGCATTGTGTCGAATCGGGACCCTAGATTTACCTCCAGGTTTTGGAAAAGCTTTCAGAGTGCCATGGGTTCCCGGTTGGACTTTAGCACGGCTTTCCATCCACAGACGGATGGGCAAACCGAGCGGGTGAATCAGGTTATTGAAGACATGCTCCGTGCATGTATGCTAGACTTCAAGGGAAGCTAGGAAGATCACCTACCTTTGGTGGAATTCGCCTACAATAACAGTTATCAGGCAAGCATACAAATGGCACCTTTTGACGCTTTGTATGGGAGGAGTTGTAGATCCCCGTTGTATTGGGATGAAGTTGGGGAAAGGAAGGTGTTGGGCCCCGAATTAATTGAACAAACCGCGGATAGAGTCAAGCTTATCCGGGAGAGGTTGAAGACCGCACAAGATAGACAGAAGAGCTACGCCGACAACCGAAGGAGAGACCTTGAGTTTCGAGTTGGGGATTTTGTATTTGTTCAAATTTCACCAACCAAGGGTGTTATGAGATTCGGAAAGAGAGGCAAACTTAGTCCGAGATATGTGGGCCCGTTCGAGATCATTACTAGAATCGGTGAGGTGGCTTACCGTGTTGCTTTGCCATGCACATATGGCGGCGGTCCATAATGTATTCCATGTCTCTATGCTTCGAAAGTACATCCCGGACCCTTCCCATGTCAGAGAGCTTGATCTGGTGGAAATCCGAGAGGATCTGACACTAGTTGAGCAACCGGTGCAGATCTTGGATAGGCGAGATCAAGTCTTGCGCAACAAGACCATTCCCTTGGTCTTGGTAAAATGGCAACACCATTCAAGGGAGGAAGCTACATGGGAACGAGAAGCCGAAGTGCGGGAAAAGTATCCTCAGTTATTTGTTTAGGGCCTTGTCATTCCCTTGTAATTGTTATGGTCTTGTGCATGTATGTATCGTCCAAATTTCGGGGATAAAATTTTTGTAAGGGGGGGAGAATGTAGCACCCCGGACTTTTCTATATTTAATGGATAGCACTTTCATGCCTAATTGGTCTTTCTCGTAGTCTAATAAATAAATAACGGAGAAATCAGAAATTCTGAAACGTCAGAAATGTTCGTTTTTGAAAGACGAATCCAACGTAAGTTGAATCATCAAAATTGATCAAGCGAGTCAAAAGATATGGTCAAAACAGTTCTGACCTGTGGAGCACTGATCGCTCGGTCCATTCAGCAATCGATCGGTCCAAAACCGATCGATTGGTAGCTATCGACTGGTCCAAAATTTTGTATGGGGAAATTTTCCAGAGAGAAAATTTTTGACCGGTTGCTCGGTCAGAATACCGATTGCTCGGTAGGCAATTGATCGATCGGTCTTAAACACCGATCGCTCGATCTTCGCGTTTTTGAAGAAATTTTAGTAAGGGCGTTTTTGTCTTTTGGGTGTTAAACCCTTTCTTATAAGGCGTTGCCCGAGCCTTAGGGATTTATTTACAACACTTAGAAGCTTTTTGAGAGTTAGAGAGAGAGGAGATGAGACTCTAACCCAGGGTTTTGATTTTGAGAAGGAATCAAAGGGGTTTAAGAACCGTAGATCATCCTCAACTTGGATTGCTTCAATTTCAAGGCTCAAACTCGTGTGAGACTCCTCCTCCAAGCTAGGGCAGCGACCCTACAATGTATTGAAAGGGGTTTCTTCCCCAACTCAAGTTTTCCTCAAGCAAGGGTTGTTCCCTATCCTTTTGGAGTCTTAATTCAAGGTTTCCTTCAAGGTCAAGCATTGATTTAAGGTTAGTACACCCTACCAACTTACCCTAGCAATAATCTAGGTTTCTATATGAAATGTGATCCTTGTTATTAGGTTTCTTCTTTATGAAATGTATTATCTCTAATGAACATCTCTAATGAACATAAACAAGATAAGGAAGAATGGTATGGATGGGAATGGATTGAGGCGATTGGATGCCGAAGGAATGATGTATGATGTGTGAGGTGTCAATTGGAAAATGGAGGATGGGCATTGTACAAATAATAAACTTACCCTTGTGTGATTGAATGGAAAATATGCATAAAAAGGAAGAAGATGAACTACTAAGGAACAATGTATGTTATGTGTTTAACAAAATGCCGAATCTATAAAATCACGACTTAAGGGAAGAAAATGCTTTAAATACTCAAATGCCATGTTAATTACTCAAATGCTCACATGAATATATTATGAATGGAATTGTGATGCCATATCTCTCTTGTTATCCTCATTCCACTATTGTCACAATTGACACGTACACGAGCACGCATGATAGCATGAATCGAGATTTCAAGAGCATGTGCATATAATAACCAACAATAAAATATTGTATGTCAAGGAGGTTGGTAGCTCAGGGAGATACGGGTACTAGCTTCTGGCTCACAAGAAAACCCAAAACACATATTTTCAAGGAGGTTGGTAGCCCATGGACATTCGGGTACTAGCCTCTGGCTCACAAGAAAAATTAACAAGTAATAAAAATCACATATTGTCAAGGAGGTTGGTAGCCCAGGGACATTCGGGTACTAGCCTCTGGCTCACAAGAAAACCATATATCAAGGAGGTTGGCAGCCCAGGGAGATTCGGGTGCTAGCCTCTGGCTCACAAGTTACAAGATGCAAGTTTACAAGATGATGACAAGACATTCATGCATGCATGCACACATGATTTTCACAAGGCATACCGAGATATGGAAACGGGTTTTCAAGCATGAGTTTTATCGGCATTTTTGCATTCATGCATGTACATCAAGATGATAATATTGCTCCATGTTTAATATTGTTTAATTCTATGATTCTACTATTGCCTTGAATTGATGATTAGTATTGTATTACTCTTTGCGTGTTTATTGTTGTTATGGTTAGCTAGTAGCTTGTACTCACTGAGTATTCCATGCTCAGTCGTACTTTCATGTCGGCAGGTACTGAGGGAGCCCTCGACTTGGAGCCTTGGGTCGAGAAAGAGTACATAGAGGAGAGAGAGCCGTCTATTCCACTACAGTCTCAGGCGGACCGAGACCTCGACATGTGGCCATACCTTGACTACTGTTGAGGGGAGAGTGCGAGGGGATTTTTGAGTAGTTGTGACATTTTGATAGGTGGGCCTGTCCACCTTAGACTTAGACATGTTTTTTTTTATATATGTTAACTTGGAATACCATTTGAGAACTATAGAAGAAATGAAAAAGTTAGTTTACGCTTCTGCATTTATGTTTAGCTTCCGCTCTGATTTTCATTGTAGTAGTACTGTAATTATCGTGTTAATGACAGGATGGTTTGGTAGGTACGTTTAGTCACGCCTAAAGTATCCCTAAACTCCTAGGGGGTATTTTGGGGCGCGACAGGTGGAATCAAAATAGTCAGATCACTGCCCAGTCATAGATGAACTCAGCAGATCTAAGGATCATCGAAACCGTTCAATGTGAATGAGGGACCAACTATCTGATAGTATGTTTATGCAAGAGGTCTCTCATTGAATGCAATCAGTCAGTGTACATTTAAGCACCCATATGCTGATGTGTAGTCTCCACTACAATAGTTCGAGATAGAACTACATCTCAACCATTGAGAACATCTTAGCATTCTGGCAGCCATATAAGTGAAGTGCCCAGCTTCACCCACAGCTGTGACTATATAAGGTATATGGAACCGGAAAGTTATATCTACCTGTGATAATCTGATCACATAACTTTCCTACAATATATCCTATGGACCTTTATCGATATCTCATATCGTATAGATCATCTCATGATCATGGTCAATTACCCATAATGAATACACAATAGATTAAGAAGAAGCATTTATTAATCAAATTAATAAGGTTCTAACAATCTAAATGACTTTTCTGGGCATCATGTCCAACAGATAGCAGGTCCGTTAGGGATTGTTCCATCAAGTAGCCAGCCTTCAGGCCCATACATTTGACTTCCCAGGGGGCATGTGACCAGACCTTCCTTGAGAAAATTGAGGTATTGAGTCGGGATCAGCGTCTCACTTGAGCTCAGTACTACAGACTGGGTAACACCTTAGACCTTTTCATGGTTAAGACCGATTGGCGCCTCATTAATGCCGCTGTCCAGTGTTGGAACCCTACCTACATGGTATTTCGTTTTGGTAAGAACGAGCTGTGTCCAACACTGGAGGAGATACAACACATTCTGGGCTTAAACATGGAAGGAGATGCCATAGTACCTCGCTACTAGGCAAACTTCCAGGCAGACCTCTTACGGTTCTTACGAATCAAGTCTGCCTCCTTGCTGTACGATCCTAGTGGCACTTACAACAGAGTGTCCATTGAATTCCTTGAGCGATTGTACTAGCCTAGGTGGGACCCTGACTCCATAGAAGATGAGATCCCTGGCCTCAATGCCTTTACACTAGTTATCATGTCGCAACTGGTGCTCCAGAACAGCCACCCCTTTCCCAACTCAATACTGACAAGGATCATCGACGACATGCGGGAATGAAAGACGGTTGTCCCGGTCATTCTTACAGAGCTACTCAGGGCTCTCAACCTTGCGACAAAACGCAGAAAGGGCATCTTCCATGCCAGTGCATCGCTTCTACATCTATGGTTGGTCTCACACCTGCCTACCATCTTGCTAGTCGCTGATGTACCCGAGATGCATACAGTTTGCCTAGGAAGATTTCACAGAATCAGGGCCTGATCGTGACTTCTAACGTCAAGAATCTCTACTGGCTTCTCCAAGACCTGACATAGGAGCTGATTGCATGAGAATACGTGTGGCTGGTTCGCAGACAGTTATCATGCGTTGTCATTGTAGGACGATAATGCATGGTCCTAGCAGGGGTCACCGGCTCTACAGCCTACGTACCACTCCGAGTCCATAGATAGTTTGGACTCCTTCACTGCATCCTGGTTATAGACAACCTGGAGCAGGACTTCATCGACTTTACAGTGCAATCTGAACGCCTCACCCGCCGATTCCAATCAGATTGGCGAAGCTCTCGGAGAGACCATTGGCCAGACTTTGTGGTCACAACAGGACCACCAATTGATTCTGTATACCAACTGTGGGTAGAAAATCCTGACATTCTACCTGGTATGCCTACACCTAGGGAACTACCTACACCAGTTGCAGCTCCATCTTATGAAACTATACCCATAGCAGAAATGACGGTTTCCTGGACAGACTTCTTCCTGGAAAGGCAGCTGTACATCCAAGGGAAAGAGAAGCGGCTTCGGAAAGCCCAACGTGCATTCAGGCAACAGGAAGTGGAGCGAGACCGTGAACTCCTAGCCATGCAAGAACAGGTCGACCGGCTCGAGCACACGATCCAGTCTCTTCAGAGGAGGCATAGAGGTGATGCTCGAGAAACTGCCATCATCAGGGCCCAGTTGCACTTCCATCAAGAACAGCTTGATAGTGCAAAGGCAGAGATGACCAGTCGGATCCGTCAGTACGGATCTCACATGTACAGCTCCTTAGAAATAATTGAGTGTATGGAGGTTGAAATCACATCCCTCCAACAACAGATAATGGACCTTAAAGGCGTGCCCTGGCCGCTTGACTTTGCCATCCCTGATGGACCTGCTTAGGGTTGAGTCTTTTTCCATTTTCTTAAGTCAGTCCTGTACTCACCTCACTCCCTTCACTGCAATTAATGAAAATCCTTCATGCATTTTATGTCTAGCACATCATGCATAATCATGATTAGTCGTTGCATTTTTTTCAGTTGCATGAGCCGACCCATGACTCGATCCTTCACTACCCTTCTCGTAAAAGTAGAGGACACAATCTTGAGAGAAATACCGATCTCTGAGCAAGTACCTGTCAGAGCACAGTCAGAGAGCAACTCAGATTTAATGGTAAAACCACCTGACCAACAACAGAGAACCAATGAGATCCTACAGTCTCATGAGAGGGACATCGCTGCCATGCAATCCAAGCTAGACAAGGTTCTGGATTCCCTGACAATTTTACTAGGTACTCGCATCGACGACCCCACTTCCTGAAACCGAACTGGTGAATCAGCCGAACAGCTTATCCCTGAGCCTCACCAGAACCTGTTCATCATCCCTAACTCCGGACCCACTGTAGGTGGAGGAGAGGTAGAGTATGAACACTGTGATGGGGCGGAGCAGCCCAAGGCCTCCCACATTAATCAGGATAGACCATCCTCTTCTACAGACATAATGACAGCTCTTCGTGACTAGCACGAAGAAATCAAATAGATGAAAGAAGAACTAAAAATGATGAAGGGTGCTTCTACCAGCACCAGTCTATCATTAGAGGACTTGACCTTCTCTACTGGAGAAGCTGTACCAGCGGGCTTCAAGGTACCAGACTTCAACAAGTACGTTGGGACAGGCTGTCCGAAACAGCACTTACAGTTATACCTAGGGGACATGCTCCTACACCAGAAGAACCAGCCTCTCCTCATACAGTACTTCCAGAAAAGCCTAAAGGGAGCAGTCCTAACATGGTGGATGTCAGTGGATAAGCAGAGGATCAAGACGTGGCCGGACGCCATGGACTGCTTTGTCGAGTAATACTCCTTTAATCAAGAACTCTGGCCTCAACGGAGTCAGCTCGAACAGATGAGCCAGCGCAATAACGAATCCTTCCTGGAGTATGCCACCCGGTGGAGGGAGATGGCGGCTAAGATCCCTACTCCTATCCCAAAGGAAGAGCTCGCAAGTATGTTCATGAGCACACTGAAGCAGTCCTATTCTACACTGATGATCACACTGCCTGTAGTTGACTTCGGCACCATCGTCAAGATTGGTGCCCGTATTGAAACAACCATCAAGAGTGGGGCAATCCACTCCAGCCTAGGGCTTGATCCTTCGAAGACAGCAGCTTCAACCAGCAGGAACAGCGGTCCACGGGACCATAAAAAGAAGGAAAGTATAAACATGGTGGCTCCTACAGCACCCATCCGACTTCCAGCAGCTCTAGCTCAGTCAGCTAACAGAAACACCAGGCCAGCCCGACCTAACCAAGGGCAAAACTAACACCAGAATAAGCCCCTTCAGAACTTCACCCCTTTTCCCTACTCTCTCAGCCAGTTGTTAGAGTTTCTGACCAAACAGGGTCTTCTTGCTTTAAGAGGCCCTACCCCTCTTCTACCTCCAGACAAGAGAAAGTAAGAACTACGATGTTAATCAACACTGTGCCTTTCACTAAGACCCTGGCCATGCAAGCGACTATTGCATCGGCCTAAAGTGTGCCATCCAGGATCTCCTGGATGAGGGTAGGGTTGAGCTGGCTCCAAGCAATACCAGCATCACCAAGGCACCACTGCCCCCACACAACAACCAGATCAATTTTGTACAGTGGGAAGAGCTCAGGGCAGGGCAGCCGAGACCCATCGCACCTGCAGTAGACGATGACATCATCAGACCTACCTACAGACCTCCAGTCATTATCCCCCTTCCTTCAACAAATATCCAGGCCATTCAGGCCCCAGTTCTACTACCCGCTCTCGAAACTGACAGAGAGCAAATTGTCTACACAATCTCGTGTCGAGCCAATTGGCCCACGGCTTCGGCCCAAGCCTCAACCTCTACCAGCCCAGTCTGAATCCCTCACCTCTCTGCCCTACCTTTCAGCTTGAACCATGTACCCGCTCCCAGTTCTCTCATCGTCGAGAGCGAGAGCGAGAGCATAGCTAACCTGACCTGTTCTGGTCAGGTGTACCAACCGTTGACGGCTGAGCTGGTAAAAGGGAAAGGAAAAAAGAAAGAAATAGAAAAAGCAAGGGTACCAGACCCTGACAAAGAAGCAGCAGACTCTGCAGTTCTGTTAAAAATTCTTAAAAAAGTGGAAGAATTCAACATCACATAGCAGTTGTGTAAAGTTCCAGCACATATATCAATCTTGGGTCTTCTCCTGACCTCTGAGCATCACAGGCAACAACTCCTCCGGGTATTCAACAGCGCCCATGTAACACCAGACATCACGCTCGAGAAGCTGCGGCACATGGTGGGCCAAATACTTGAACCCCGAGTCATCTCCTTTACAGAAGAGGAAATACCCGATGGAGACAGAGACAATACCCGGGCCCTTTACATTGCAATACAGTGTATGGACAAAACTCTCTCTTCAGTACTAATTGACAACGGCTCTGACCTAAACGTCTGCACTCTATCAACTCTGCAAAGCCTGGGTATGGACCTCAGCTAAGTTAAGAAGAGACCCATGACAATCAGGGCTTTTGACAATTCAACACGATAGAATCTAGGCGATATCTATCTGGCTATCAGAGTCGGACCTGCTCAATTCACTACAAATTTCCAAGTGGTGAATGTGCCTGCCTCATTTACCTTGCTTCTGGGAAGGCCGTGGATCCATTCCCTCCTCTCTGCACCAATGAATAAAGTTCATCCAGGACGACCACCTAGTTGTCATTCTGTCAGAGGAATTGGCAAGTTCCTTCGGGGACGTGCAGGAGCTCAGGCAGGGCACATCCTTCATGACTTATCAGTTTGAGCAGGTCAGTTCTATCGCCCAGATAGAAGAGCAGAACAAGAAGCAGATCCCGCCATTTGTCAGGATGATGGCGAAAATGAACTACCAACCAGGGTCAGGTCTTGGAGCCCGAGATCAGGGAATAAAGAAGAGATACACTCCTCCGTGCTATACCGCACCCTTTGGATTGGGCTATAGGCCCACATATCAAGACTATCTCGCCAAGCTTACACAGAAGAACAACCGGTCGACGAAACCAGAACCTCGGCCCCACATCTCGGTAACTTTCCCAATCAGAACCTTTGAACCTTACCCTACTGCACCAGTTACCTCAAACCCTCAGCTCGATGTTGAATTATCAGGGAATCCAGTCCTAGAAGTCTTCAGCATGGCCACTTTGTTCGATGACCTGACTGTCGAGGATGCTGCAGCAGAAGCAGAATATCTGGCGGGAGAGTAGGTCTGCACCCTCTCTAACAGCGCCGAAGTGTCATCCAGTCACCAGCCACTGATCCATTGGTGGACTGTAGCTCTCACGATTGAGGCCATCCAGGGTCAGGGCAGTAGCAGTGCAGGAAAGGTCAACCAGTGAACCAACATCACCCTTCTCCTCCTTCTATTTCTTTTTGCTCCCGTTTGCAAAATCCAAATGTCAGGTCACTGTCGGCCTCTTTCTTTTGGTTGAGTCAAAATTTTTTAAACAATCATACTTTTTTATAAATAAAATCTGATCATTTTGACTCAAAATCATGTTTTGCATTCGAAACATTTTGGCTGATGACAAAAATCACACGGACTCTTCCCTTGGAAGGCATAGTGTCCTGAAGCCACCAAAAATAAAAATCATAATCATGCTAAACTTAGCTAATTGATTTGCCAGGAAATCGCCTGCACTAGGGCTACCCCTGAAACCCTTCTGGAACTGACAGAGGTGGAGCATGACTCAGAGCAGGAAGAAGAACCTCCTCAGGAACTCCTGGACCTTCTGGAATGTAGTGAAGGGCTTCTGTAGTCTAACATCGAGGATATCGAGACAGTGAACCTTGGATTGAAGGATAACCTGCAGCTAGTTAAGATTGGCACAAGCATGAGCTCTCAGCAGAGGTCAGATATGATCAGCTTTCTGAAAAGCTACAGTGATGTCTTTGCCTGGTCATATACAGACATGCCCGGCTTGGACCCAGCATTGGTAGTACACAGTCTGCCCCTGAACCCAGATGTCAGACCAGTTAAGCAGAAACTGAGACGGATGAGGCTCGAATGGTCGCAGAAAGTCAAAGAGGAAGTGAAAAGTAGATCAATGCAGGCTTCCTAGCAGTAGCAATCTATCCTGAATGGTTGGCCAATATAGTACCCATACACAAGAAAGACGACAAAGTCCAGATGTGCATTGACTACCGGAATCTGAACAGGGCGAGCCCCGAAGACAAATTTCCTCTCCCATATATCGATATTCTAGTCGATAATACCGTGGGGCATGAGACTCTCTCATTCATGGATGGTTTCTCTGGATACAACCAGATCAGAATGGCAGAAGAAGACATGGAGAAAACCTCCTTCATTACACCGTGGGGCACGTTTTACTATAAGGTCATGCCATTCGGACTCAATAATGTAGGGGTAACCTATCAGAGGGCCATGACGACATTGTTTCATGATCTGATAAACAAGTCAACTAAAGTTTATGTGGACGACATGATCGTTAAATCACCTATTGCTAGGCAACATCCAGAAGACCTGAAAAGACTCTGTGACAGACTCAGAGAGTTCGACTTGAGACTGAATCCGGCCAAATGCATATTCGGAGCCTCATCTAGAAAGCTCCTCGGCTTCATAGTCAGCAAGAGAGGCATTGAGATTGATCCAGCCAAAGCCAAGGCTATCATCAAAATGCTGATTCCCCAAACTGAAAAGGAGATCCGTGGTTTCCTGGGCAGAATTTAGTACATCAGTCGGTTCATCTCCTAGCTCACTCCGATCTGCGAACCAATCTTCAAGCTTCTCCAGAAGAATAACCCGACAGTCTGGATAGAAGAGTGTCAGGAAGCCTTTGATAGAATAAAGCAGTATCTACTTAACCCTTTAGTACTCGTGCCTCCTATGCCAAGGATGGCCCCTACTACTTTACATCTCAGTGCAAGCAACCTCATGGACTGCGTCCTAGCACAGCACGACGAGTGTGGCAAAACAGAGCAAGCCATTTACTACATCAGCAAACACCTGTTGGAGTGTGAGGAGAGGTATAGCCCTCTTGAGAAGACATGTCTAGCACTAGTCTGGGTAACTCAGCGTCTATGGCACTATCTGCTTTCCTTCCCGATAATCCTGATATCCCGGATGGACCCGCTCAAGTACTTGCTGGAAAAGCCAGCCATCACCGGAAGGACTGCCCGATGGCTAATGATGTTGTCTGAATTCGACATCACATACATGACACTGAAATCGATCAAAGGGCAGGCGATAGCAGATCACTTGGCCCACAGTCTAGTAGAGGACTACATCTCAGTACTTGATCAGTTTCCAAATGAAGCCATCCTGTACGTAGAAGCAGAAGAACAAGAGTACTCTGGCTGGGAGTTATACTTTGATGGATCGGCCAACAGTCACAGGCACGGGACATGAGCAGTCTTAATCTCACCCAAGGGAGCACACCTCCCTATCTCGGTTAAGCTGAAATTTAGATGCTCCAACAACGAAGCGGAGTACGAGGCATGCATAGCCGGTCTGAAAGAAGCCCTGAGCATTGAGATTGAGGAAATTGACGTCTACGGTGACTCATCTCTAGTAATCCGTCAAGCAAACGAGGCTTGGGCCATCTGAGAAGCAAGGCTAGTCCCGTACTTGGCCTATCTCAACCTGCTGATCTCCTAATTTAAAAGAATCACATTCAGCCATCGGGCCAGGAATTATAACAGGTTCGCCAATGCACTGGCTACCCTTGCCTCCATGGTTTAAATCCCCAAGGGCATCATGCTTTGGCCGATTAAAATTTAGCAGTAGGAGCAGCTTGCCTACTGCCTCGAGCTAGACGCAGTATCAGACCACAAGCCTTGGTACATGAACATCAAGCAATACCTCGAGGACGGAACCTTTCCCCTTAACGCCACCAAAACTGACCGGTGGGCAATCAGAAGGCTGGCTATACAGTTCATCCTCTCAGGGGGAGTCTTGTACAAGAGATCGCCGAACTTGGTCTGGCTCAATGCTTTGACTCCAGTGAAGCAGCACAGGTAGTCAAGGAAGTTCACAAAGGAGCTAGCGACCCATACATGAACTGGTTAATGCTTTTTAAGAAGATTATCAGACTGGGCTACTATTGGTCTATAATGGAAGCTGATTGTTATAAGCACGTACAGAAGTGCCACCAGTGCTAGATTTATACTGATAGGATCAATGCACTACCGAGAAGGCTGCACAACTTGACTGCTCTTTGGCCATTCTCTGCTTGGGGCATCGACGTCATCGAACTCATAGCTCTAAAAACATCAAACGGACATCGATTCATCCCGGTTGCAATCGATTACTTCACAAAATGGGTCAAGGCAGCCTCTTATGCCAACGTTATAACCTCTGTGGTCCAGCACTTTCTAAAAAGGGATATCATCTACCTATATGGAGTCCCATATGAGATTGTGATAGACAATGCTCTTAATTTCTGTAACAAGGGGATGACTGATCTCTGCCAGAAGTTCAAAATACAGCATCACAATTCCACGCCATATAGGCCTCAAACTAATGGTGCAGTTGAAGCAGCCAACAAAAACCTAAAGAAAATCATTGAGAAGATGACAACAAACTACTCTGCCTGGCATGAGATGCTCCTATACGCACTCATGGCCTATAGAACGTCCATTAGAACCTCAACTGAGGTAACACCATTTTCTCTGGTCTATGGTATGGAAGCAGTCCTCCCCATCGAGGTACAAATTCCATCACTCCGTGTGCTAATGAAAGTAGAGCTGTCAGAAGCAGAATGGACACAAACCCGATATGAGCCGTTGAATCTGATTGAAGAACGGTGACTGAAAGCCATCAATCATTCACAGGCCTATCAGAGGCGTATGGTTAGGGCGTTCAATAAGAAGGTCAAGCCTCACAACATCGAAGTTGGTGACCTGGTTCTCCAAAAAGTGTTGCCAAACCGCCCTGATCCGAGGGGCAAATTCACACCAAACTATGAAGGCCCGTACATCATCCGGGACAAATTCCCCGGCGGCGCCCTTCGGCTCGGACAAATGGACGATGATGATCTCCCCGAGCCAATCAACGTGGACAAAGTCAAGAGATACTACGCTTAGGATCTAGATCTGATAGGCGCTTTGCACTCTTAGCTTCTCTGGGAAATAGCAGAAGGCCATCTTTCGCACACTCCTTTTCTCCAATATTATAAACCCCTTTAGAAGAAATCAATGAAAATCACTAGTTAGCCCGTTGACCTTAATAGCCGTTCTTTCATAAAGACCTTTTCAGGGACACCCTCCCTTGCCAGCCTATGGCATTTTCCTGAACTACGTCATGACCTGATCCTGCAAAGGGTACGTAGGCAACCTGACAAATCAGGTGTGGTCACAAAAAGGATAATCATTTCTCGATTCCCCCCAAGTAGAAGAGGCTTCTCACCGACTCTCCCTACAGGGTCACCACCAAAGCAAATGACCCCTTCATCTTCCCCAACCAGGTCGACTCATTGAGATTTACAAAGTTTCCATTAAAGGAAAACCCAAAATAGAAGTCGAAACATTCTCAGAGTCTGAAACATTTTCAACTATCAGGGATTCATCCCCAACAGAATCAACTTCTCCTCATCCCCAGTGGAACCACAACAAACCACCAAGTAGAGACAACCTCTCTCTCCCCAGCAGAGAACCTCTCTCCACATCCCCCAGCGGAAGAAAACTCCCTAGAAGAGTCGACCTCTATCAAAGAGATAACCCCCAGTGGAGCAAAAAAAAAAACTTAAAGGGAGAGCAAATTGACAATCCCTCAGGGTGTCCCAATCTTCGGTCCCCTAGCCTACGCTTTGTTCTACTCCAAAGTACTTCTAGATCCCTTAGAAGCTATGAGTGGAAGTGAAATATCATATCTACATCCTCGGTGGAGTACAATCCCCATAGGATAGCGCCAATCAGGGCAATGACGAGAGAGGACCTATTTTTCCCAGCATAACAAAGCTTCCCCAGTAAGTCGCGGGCATGAGTGAAAACCGGAAATGACCTCATTGCGCAAAAATTATGCGACTCCCAGACATAGTCTCGTGACTATGGGCAAAAAAGGGACAAAATCCATCAGCTTCACAGGCATGAGGAAAATCGGTAACGGTCTCATCGCGTAAAAATTATGCGAATCCCATGACTTGGTCATTCTAAGGAAAAAAAAGGGAGAAAAAGCTTAAAACCAACTGGACAACACTATCTGACAGTAATCAGACTCACTGGACTTCCCCAATCATCCCCTGCGATCAATTTCTCTCAGTGGTCTTACACCCCCAATAGAGATCCCAAAGGGGCATATCCCCGGCAGAGGATCGACTTCCCCAAGCATTCCCCAGAAGAATCTTTCGGAAGACATCTCCTATAACAGGTGGGAGAATATCGGGAGATCCCCCAACACATGTCAAGTTCCCCCAGCAGTGGATCACAGCAGAAGTCCACTCCTCGGTAGAACTCCATCGGTAGGTAACTTCCAATCCCCAGTGGATCCCCAACAGAAGCTTCCGATGGCTCACAACGATGCTTTGCCCCAGCAAGAGTTCGAAAACCAAGCTTCTCCATGGATAAGGCGGTCAGTTTGCTACAGCATCCCAAGCTTGCTCATCCCCAGTGGTGTCTCGCCCTGACTCATACTCCTCCCTCCTAAAAGGGAAAGACGATTCTCAAATCCCCTTAAGCCCTAATCTAGGCAGTTTACTAGCAAATCTAAAAGCTAACTAAGCATTTTGTCAATAGTAAAATCTTTACAAAAAGTCTCTTACACTTTCTAGAAAGGTTTTCAAAAACAAACTTATGGTGTCAAGATCCATTTGTACCCTCCGGCACCAAACAGCCCCGATAAGCAAGCAATGGAAGCCGATGCCGTGCATCTCTGAAGATTACGAATCGCTGCAGAGTCATGGGAAAGCACTTCTGTCTTCATCCCTGCATAATATCATAGCCTCATATCAACATGATCAAGTTCAGCCCACCTTGGGCAACTCAACTTCTACAGGCATCACGCCTCAAAACCTCCCTGTGGTGATGCCCCCGTGTGTCCTTGGCTTCCTAGTGCTACGTGACAGTCTCATCACACCGTAGTCTCACTAGCCCGTCCCTCTTTTAGATGCCCCCATGTGTCCTCGGCTTCATAGTGCTTCGTGACAGTCTCGTCACACCGTAGTCTCATTAGCGTGTCCCTCTTTTGTGACCCCTCCGTGTGTCCTTGGCCTCCTAGTGCTATATGACAGTCTCGTCACACCACAGTCTCACTAGCATGTCCCTCTTCTGTGACGCCCCCGTGTATCCTTGACCTCCTAGTGCTATGTGACAATCTCGTCACACCGCAGTCTCACTAGCATGTCCCCCTCTTGTGATGCCCCCGTGTGTCCTTGGCCTCCTATTGCTATGTGACAGTCTTGTCACACCGTAGTCTCACTAGCATGTCCTTCTTTCATGACGCCCCCGTGTGTCCTTGACTTCCTAGTGCTCCGTGACAGTCTCGTCACACCGCGGTTTCACTAGCATGTCTCTCTTGTGTGACATCCTCGTATGTCCCCCAACATCCTGTATGCTCCGTGGCAATCTCGCCACAAAGCTGCATTACCTCCTGCATGTCTCTTTTGATACACTTTCGTGAGTCCTTGACCTCCTGTGCTACGTCACAGTCTCGTCATACCATAGTCTCACTAGCCTATTCCTCTTTTCCGACACCCCGTGTGTCATTCGATCGATTCGATGAAGCCGCTCTAGGAGACATCGTTTCAATCACATTCCCCTGCGGAGCGCCTTTGGGTCACGCCATTTCGGCATCCACAATCTTCCTCAGCTACTCGCTTTCTCCTAACAGTAGTCTGCATCATTCCGCATGCACTCACCACATGTACATCACACACCATGCTGCATTTTCCAAACCCAATCCTAGTTTAAAAATCGGATGATTCTAGTCTTTGTCGTTTAAATCGCCAATCACGACATTCTCCAACAAAGAGGGGTAGCTGTAAGCACCAAATTTTTACACCCCCTCGCCAACTATGGTTAAGCCACTTAGCCATAGTTAATCCCAGCATAGCCCTAACCTAAACCCTAATTAAACCCTACATAAGCCTAGCCCTAACCTAAAACCTAGGTCCCAAACCCCAATTAAATCCTACCTAAGCCTAGCCCTAAACCTAGCCTAGCCTAGTCTAGTCGAAGCCCTAGTGAGCCCTATGCCCCTAGGGCTTAAGCCCTAGAACCCCAAAGCCTTAAAAAGATCCAGGACTCGGCCTGGGCCCAAGCCCAGATCCAACAATTCAAAAACCCCTCAATAGTACACCTGTAGGCTTGGGCAGAGCCCAATGGGCAAAATCCAGGATAGTCGGCAATTGGATTGCCGACGTTCTTTCTTTTTCCAAAGATTTGGGGTGTCGGTAATCCTACTACCGACACCTTGGTTTTTTCGATTTGCAGCACAACCACCCCTTGGGGAGGTCAGGCATGCCCTGTGCACTCCCTCTCCGGCCTGTAGAGCACCTCTCCACCTCCTGTAGACCTCCCCCAACCCTGTCCTATTGACCTTGGTGTCCCTTGGGTCCTCCCCTATAAATGGAACCCCTCTCCACCATGAAAACGAATACAAAAAAAACACCCAATCCGAAGCTCTGACCCCAATACGAAGGTCCTACCCCTTCCCTTAGACCCTTAAGCTTCCTTAGCATCCCTTTCAAGGTCGTAGCAGCACCCCCAGCTGTCCCTAACTCCGGCAGTAGCACCACCAGGCGCCACGACCACCAGCAGCAGCTCCATTCGGCCACCTATCCATCTAGAAGCAAACCAGTAGGGTAGGGCCTCCCCCTACCCCTATTCAGTTTTTTTATATACCTTGTGAGCCCCTGGTCCTATCTAGGGTACTTTGTTCAGAGTTTTGCAGGTACACCCCAATGGGGGGTCTCTCCCACCTCCATAGGTGTGGGGAACCTCCCCGAGGGCACAACACTCTTGGGCACAGCCCTAGTAGATTTTTGGGGGTACCTTTGAGCATAAGGGAACCCCTGGTGCACTCCCCGTAGCTGCCATCAGGGTGAATTAAAAAAAAAAAGAAAATCTCAGGGTGTTGGTAAACTCAGTACCGACACCTAGAACACTTCCTGTTCGAGGGCCTGTGGGGCCCACTTGGTAATCTTTTGTGCTGAACCAGAATCAGAGTTTTGTTCCCCTGGACCTCCTCTACAACTTCCATGAAGGGACCAAGACCCAAAAATGAGCTTAACTAGGGTTAAAACCCTTGTTTGTGCAAACTGCCCAGAATGTCGGCACTCTCAGTGCCGACATTCATCATTTTATGTAGAATAGCGAACAACCCACTTTGCCTAGAGTTAGGGCCCACACTAGGAAACCCCCGATGCCCAAACTAGGCCCACTGGACTCTCCTCATGCCAGGCTTCAATTCAGTATATTATGGGCCCCACAACTCCCTGTAGAACCCAAGTTACAGGCCTGTAAAAATCAAGAAATATCACCAATACTGTCGGCAATCCGACTGCCGACAGTCTGCATTTTGGGCTTTTTGGCCCATTCAGTGGGTCCACACCCCATTGGGGGCCTCCCTGTGACTTACCTTGAACCCTGGGACCTAGCCCAGGTTTGACCTTGACTCCTTTGGCCTTAACCATGGTCAAACTTGACCATGGTTATACTTTAACCTTAGTTAGCTCACCAAAACCCCTTTGAAAATTCCAAAAAATCACAAAAAATCAGAAATATTCTAAAGTGGCAGACCATAACTTTTTGGACCTTGCCCATTGCCTAACCATGGTTAAGTGAGCTTAACCACGGTTAAACCATGGTTAAGCCCATTAAACTCTGTATATTTCCAAAAAATCTTGAAAAATGAAAGAGGGCAAGAAATGTTCAATCACATGCCCCTAACTTGGGGAAAATTTGGAATACACCCTAAGAATCCATAAACAAACTTTGGACTTGGGCCTACCGGGCCATCATTCAAACCTACTGGGCTTACCCTTGGCCTATCGGGCTACAACCCAATCTACCGGACTCCCTCTCGGCCTACCGAGCCTAAGCCTACTGGGCTTCAACTTGGGCCTACCGGGCCCAATCAACCAAGCACTTGATCAACCCAGTCAACTCAACCCTAGTTTACCGGACTAGACCCTAAGCCACCCTTGGTGCACACACAACACACTAATTAGCCTCGGTACGGGCCTATGTGCCAGAACTACGCTCGGTCTGATCTCACCTCAATGTGAGTACGTAGGCAACCCAACTCGAGCCTGACCCTAGCTTAGCTTTCCTTTTCTTGGGTTAATATAAACTAAATCAAATGGTATTTGATCAAAACTTGACATTTAAATGGCTTAAACCTAGGAAGTAGGGAACCGTTATAAAATAGAAGTGCCGGGGTGGCTAACACCTTCCCCGGGCTTTACTGAACCGCTTACCTAGGACTCTGACCAGACCAAGACCTTATCCATTGTATGAGACTTATCCATACTAAATCAATAAGTGGCGACTCTAAACATAAAATCAACTGACCACATCGCCTGGGCATACACCCATCATTCCCTGTGTGCAGGGACTCGAAATCCTTGTTCACAGACCCCAAATCCCACCTTGACCAAAATGGGACCTTTTTTTTATTTATTTTTTATTTTTTATATAAAGCCACTCAGAAGGAGTGGGGGGTTTGGCAGACCCCTACCTGTTTATTAAAGAAGAAAAAATAATGGAGGGGACATAAACCTTACCCCTACAACCGACCACTATAGAGAAGGGGGGGACATAAAACCTTACCCCTGCTCGACGACCAAACCAAAGAGGAAGGCCAACCCCTTCCTCTAACACAAATACATGGGAGGACCTAAATTCAAAACCCCAACAAAGACCGAACTAACTAGAATCTAATATTGAATAAATTAGACCGATCGATACGAATCAATCCCTTCATTGGCGAAGGACAATCCTGGATAGCTCTGAAAATTTTCCTGTCCTGATACCTGCAAGCTTCTTTGGATAAATAGTCTGCGATCTGGTTGTTTTCTCTGTATGTATGCTGAAAAATAAAATTACACTTACTTTTCAGACTGATGATATTTTTCCACCAGTTCCAAGCTGTCCAAGGAGGCTCAATGATTCCATTTAGCACTTCAATCATAATTTTTGAGTCACTTTCCACCACAATATTGGTATAACCAGATTTTTCACATAATAGACACCCCTCCCAAATTGCTCTAATTTCAGCAATTGAGTTGGTTTCCTGTCCAAAACAATGATAGAAAGCAAACACCAAATTACCTTGAGAGTCTCGAAGAATTCCCCCACCACCACTAATGTCTGGACGAGCTGCCCCATCTGTGTTGAGTTTATACCAGCCCGGAGAAGGACTTAACCATTTGGTAATCAATGGTCTTTTAGTTCTAGGTAAAACCATTTGAATATCAAAAAATTCAGTTAACTCTTTATCCTGCCGACTAAGATTTCTTGTGAATGTCCAAATCTTCGCCAAGTCTTTTACCCATTCAAAGATTTTCTTGATGACTGTCCTAAGAGAGCTTTTGTTGTTATCATACCTTGCCTTGTTCCGAAATAGCCAAATCTCCCAACAAATTGCCATCGGAAGAATGTTGCACAGATAACCTTTAACTGAGCCCTTTTTACTATTCTGGAAAAATCTCATAATTCGAGTATGGATAGTGTCTTCATCAAAGCACTGAATATTTAAAACAACCCCCACTTGGTTCCAAATCTTAGAAGCTAAATCACCTTGGCAGAAGCTATGAGACAACGATTCTCTATTTGGAGTTACACAACATTCACATTTGCTAGACAAAGCAATTCCTTTCGCTTGCACATTTAGATCAACCGGAATAGAGTTATGAAAGATTTTCCATATAATAACCGAAAGTTTAGTGGGAATTGCCTTCTTCCATACAAACGCAGCCCAATCAACCTTAGGAGCACTATCACGAATACAATCCCAGCAAGACTTGGTCGAAAATCTCCCTGAACTTTCTTTTTTCCATATGATACGGTCCTCTTGATTAGTTAAAACCAAGGAATTCTGTAATAATTTTTGATGCATGTCACTAGGAAGGTAATTTAGCTCCTAGTTTCTCCAAGCTCCATGAACCCACACATCTTTGATAATAGGGAACAAATTTGGATATGCTGAAACCGATTCTATCAATGGTTTATCCTCCAGCCATAAATCAAACCAGAAATTTGTATCTTCCCCGTTCCCGATTAGCCATTTGCAATTGAGCAATGTTTTTTTAATCCACCTCCCAATGTTTAACCAATTTTTTGGGCCTTTTAGGAAACTTTCAATAATCCATGGGTGATTGTTATTCAAATATTTACTTCTGAAATAAGAGGACCATAAGCTCTTATGGGATATAATCGTCCATGCCATTTTCATCCTGAAAGCATCCGCAACATCCACCAGTTTCCTTATTCCCAGACCTCCTTCATCATGAGGTTTAGAAATTTTCTTCCAGGAGACCCAATGAGCTCTATTATTACCCTCGTAATCGTTCCAGAAAAAAGAAGCAAATATTCCTTCAATCCTCTGAATCACTCCTTTCGGAATATTGGATCCCATCAACGTATGAATAGGCATAGAGGATAGCACATGCTTCAACAAAATAAGTTTTCCCCCGTTGGACAGCATTTTTCCTTTCCAACCCTCTATCTTATTTCTGACTTTGATTATAATATAATCATAGTAAACATTCTTCACTCGCCCGCAAAAGATGGGGATGCCCAAATACCGAAAAGGGAACGAATCAATAGCAATTCCACTACAGGTAACCAGCCTACCACGATCTCTCTCAGATTTTGTATCAGCTACATACATCGTGCTCTTTTGCTTATTAACTTTTTGCCCCGAAGCTGCTTCATAAGCTGACACAAACTTGAAGAGCTGCTGAATAGATTTTTTCTGTCCATTACAGAAAATAAGCGTATCGTCAGCAAACAACAAATGAGATATAGGGATGGCATTTCTGGATGTTCTAAAATAACCAACTTTGCTTGTTTGGAAAATCTTCTTCAAACCTCTGCTCAGAACCTCTTCTGCCAATATGAACAAAGCTGGGGAAAGAGGATCCCCTTGTCTCAGACCCCGGGAGGACTTAAAAAATCCATGCATTCTACCGTTCAAGATAACTGAGAAAAATGGAGAAATAATACACCCTTTTATGAGCTTCAACACTTTATCATTAAACCCAAATCTCTGCAGAACTCGAATAAGAAAGTCCCACTCAAGTCTATCGTATGCTTTAGCCATATCCAATTTGAAAATCACATTCCCACCTCTTACTTTCCTGTTTATATTCGTAGCTAGATCTTGAGCCATGAAAATATTATCAATTATATTTCTCCCTTTAACAAAAGCAGACTGTTCTTCAGCAATTAACTTGGGAAGGAGCATACCTAGCCGAGTAGCAATCACTTTTGCAATGATTTTATAAAAACATTACATAAACTAATCGGTCTGAAATCAGCAAAGGTCTTCGGATTCTCAACTTTAGCAATAAGACAAAGCAACGTTGCATTAATAGCTCTTGGAATAAACCCATACTCGAAGAAATACTGAATTGCAGCAACCAAGTCAACTTTGATAATTTCCCAACAATGTTGAAAAAACATACCTGAAAACCCATCTGGACCTGGAGCACCAGAGACCGACATATCAAAAACCACAGTGCGAATTTCAGTGACATCCGACATTTTACAAATCTTTTTGTTTTCTTCATCTGAAACCAAAACCGAATATTCTCCTCTATAATATTACCTAGAACCATAGGTTCAGATTGTAATATTTTTTGAAAAAATTGAATCGCTTCAGCACCCATCTCATCCTCTTGAGAATACAAGTTCCCCTTTTCATCTTGAATAGCCTGAATCGTATTCTTTTTACGATTGTTTTGGTAAACTACATGAAAGTATTTGGTATTCTTGTCCCCTTCTTTTAGCCAGTGTTCTCTAGATTTTTGTTTCCAGAAAATTTCCTCGTAATCAAGAAACTTTTTAAGATCGATCTTTGCTTTACTTAAGTCCTGTTGACATTCTTCAGACCAGTTTAATTGAATTTGGTTTTCTAATTCTTCCACCTGACTTTCACAAGCTCTCAGTTGAGCAAAAATATTGCCAAAATTGTTCTTGTTCCAACTAGCTAAAACAGATTTTAGATGTTTAAGCTTCAAAAAGAAAGACATTATAGGGTTACCTGTTATAGCAGTAGTCCACGCCTCCTTAACAACATCAAGGAATCCTTCATCTTTGACCCACATGTTTTGAAATTTGAAAGCGGAAGGGCTTCCTTTCAACTTGTTTGCCGCCGTTATTAGAAGGGGAGCATGATCTGAAGGGCTTTTGGGAAGATGAGTAATTGTAGTTTGAGGAAATGCCGAAAGCCAGGCTGAGTTGTATAGAACCCTATCCAATCTTGCCCATATGCAGTGAGCTCTAACTCTATCATTGCACCAAGTAAACCGGTTTCCAAGAAATTCCCCATCTATGAGACCACAGTGAGCAATCATGTCATTAAACTCATTGATAGCATTTATATCAGGAGTTCTCCCCCCTTTTTTTTCTCCAGTATGACGAATAACATTAAAGTCCCCCCCTATCATCCAGGGAGTCGAAAAATCAGAACTCAAAATTCTCAAGTCTTCCCATAGAGCTCTTCTATCTACTTTTCCACAGAAAGCATAAATGAATGATAAACGAAGCTGACCACCCCTAGGATATTCAACAAAATAGTAATGCATTGCGAAGATCTTTGAATAGACTGAACCATGATTTCTTCTTTCCAATATATCCAAATTCGACTATCATCCCCCTCGTTAACTGCATAGTTTTTAAAACCCCATTCTTTACCGCATTTTTCTAAGAATTTCAGATTCTTCTTTGGATCAAGTAACACAACAATCTGAATTTTACTTTCCATCACCACTGATTTGAGCCTCCTGCGGGAGTTTGAGTTTCCCGCCCCTCTTATATTCCATATGATTGCCTTAATCATTAGGAACCTTTTGGATTACCCCTTGCACACCCGCTCTCGATTTTGATCGAGTCATTCTTCCCACTGTGTTTAGAGTGCTACCTTCTGTGTCTTTGTCCAGTTGTTTTTCTGAATAATTTCTCAACCATACCGATCCCACAATTCTCTTGGAGAAAGTTTTGCAACTGTGAATGAATTCCTCCTTATTGAGAGAGGTTTTTTCTCTCCCCTTTTTAATATCCGATTGGCTGCCTTCATCCATCATAAAATTAAACTTTTTATTTTGATCTCTCCTTTGACTATACTTAACTTTTGGTTTTGCTAATTGGAGAGCTTCCAGTAATTCATGATGATCATCATCGTGATAATCATCATCCATCAATCCACAGCTGTTTTGATGCACCCCTATATCCAACTCCTTATCGGAATCTAGAAAATCTTCTTGACAGCCTTCTTCCTCTTCCATCTCCCTTTTTTCAGATTGAGTATCCTCAATCTCCATACCAGCTTGTTCTTCTGTAGATTTACTAATCTCGTGCATCTCTAACTCCTGATTGTCTCCTTCTATAAATACTCCAAGCTGTATAATATCTTCTGTTGATTGAACTTTCTTGCATGATTCTGAAATCAAGATCAAATCTGTAGGATTACAGTTGGACTTTTCCCCATCCCAGTTGGAGTGTTTTCCTTTTTCATCTTTTCTAGCTACAACAGTATTCAGTAGCACGGTCTGCTTGTCTAGTTCCTTTGGCTCATGTTGTTTGCTGCTTCCAAAAGTTTTCTCAACCCATCGGGTTGTTGATTCCTTAGCATTAGGATCTGTATTCGTATCCCCTCTCTTCTTCTCTTTGTTTAAACCTTCTGTCTCCATGCTTTTCGGTTTCTTCTTAACAGATCCAATACCAGATTTTTTTCCTCCCTTTCTACAATCATCTTTATTGTGGCCAATCTTATGACATTTATCACATAATATGGGTTCCTTTTCATATTTTATGTGCTGCCATCGCCCAGCTGTGCCTAAACCCAACCAAAACCTCTCAACTTTGTCTTTTTTTACATCAATTTCAACACACAGACGAGCCACGCTAGGTCTGGACAGTGTTTGGGTTGGTCCATCTACTTTCAATACTCTTCCAACTATGTTTCCTATAGCTTTGAGATCTCTAGGATTAAAAAGATTTATTGGTAAGCCTGGAAGAGATATCCATATAGGAACGACTGTAGGTTCAGAACCTGCCTGGAAAAGAGGCGTCCACTTAATAAACCTTACTAGTTGTCCTTCTATGTAGCAAAAATCCTTTAACCATACAGATATGAAGTCTTCTTCAGATTCAAAATGGATGAGCAGATGTTTCTCGTCTAGAATACCAACAGAGATCAAGAGTTTTGTGTGGAAAGATCCTTGGATGTAGTTTTTCAGAACTTCAATGGATGATCTCCCATAAGCAAACTTTGCAATAAGGACTTTTTGAAAAACAGCCGCAGAGATCTTGAGTTCCTCAGCCGTGTAGAAAAGAGCTGGTTCACCTTGGAAAGTCGCCGATTGCTTCACATCCTTAATAGAATCAAAAATGAAATCTTTGTGATGACCCAATCTCGATCTCAATGCGTTCCCAACTGCTTCAGCATAAGAAACCTTGGGTAGATCTGGTGGTCGTGGAGGTGATCTCCCTCCCATGGTGGCGGCTTCCATGAAACCCTACCTTGAATTTCAGAAACCCTATGCTAACTTGCACCTAAAAAGTTAAGATTGCTAACGTGCTCCTCCAGAGCAAATTATGCGAAAACTGGATCCCCTAGATCTTCGCTGTCCTCACGAAGCTTTAGAATCTCTTTCGGAATTGACGAAGCAAGAGGAAGAAGATGGAGTAATGTTGTAGACCTTCTATCACAAACAACACTAAGGTTCAAAACCCTAGATTTGCAAAACACAACTTGGACCACCCTTGTAGCTCATGAAAATCCTAGGGAGACTCCCTAGGTGCCCACAGTTTGGAGAGAGAGGAGAGGGAGAGAAAATATTCTGGAGAATTGTGATTAGCCTCTCCCCCACGTTTTGGTGTGGGTGTATTTATAGGATTTGGATAAATTCCAATCCTAATCCAACTATAACTTATCCATTAAGAAGTTATTTATTAATAATAACTCTTATTATTAATTTAAATAAAATCCTAGTTTAACTATAACTACTTTAGTTATAGTAACCCTACTAATTAAAGAGTCCTTATTAAATGAGAATTCCTTAATTAATAGGGATAAGTCAACAACCAACACAAGGAAGAATCCTAGTCAAACTAGGAAACCTAAACAACCAGGGGGGGCGTGAGCATCAAGGGGGGCGTGAGTTTTGAGGAGTTTAACAATCCTTGTTGCAATCCAACTCCATGTCATCTTAATCCTAATTGCAATCCAACCATTGGATTTTAATTCCTTAATTAATAGAGTTATTACTCAATAATTATTCAAGTAACCAAATCCCAATCCAATTAGGATTTCCAAAGTGGGCGCCCCACCCTAGGGTTTAAACCCATGGGCTTGGGCCCATATTAAAGGTCCATATTAATGGGTTTATGGATATGGGTCAAACCCATTTCCCCTTTAATTAGGTTAATTAAATAATGATTAAAATAATCCCTAGATTTAAATTAACAATTAATTTAAACCATAGATTAAATTTTAATCTTTTTAATTAATGATTAACTTTTAATCACTTAAATAATTGATTAACATTTAGTTAATTATTAAGCTTGTATTTCTTATGTGAGCATCTCCATAGATTGCTCTGGGACATTCTTACCCTGGCTTACCCAATGTTATCCCATTGACCTTAAACAAGAATTACATCGGAATTACAAGTGACGTGAGATATCCATGTTGCAATTGAATCCCAGTGTATGAATATTAACCAATATGGATCCCGCCACATGAACTTTTAAATTCGATTTATCCTTCCAATTACATTATCCCTAATGGGCCTTCGAGATTGTCATACTATCTAACCCATAGCCCATTGCACATCGTCCGGGTTTCCAAGACTTATGATTAAGCCATGAGAAACAATTTCTCATGAAAAACATTTTGAGAAAATCCTTTCATAAGTACAATATCTTTTAATAAAAGTATATTTCAAAACTTATTTTGATTTCAAAATCACCTGCGCAAGAGTTGAACTTAATCTACTGTCTTACCCGGAACTTGGATAATCTCTCAAATAAATGAGCATGGATTTCTTATTTGAAATTCATGATAACTTGAACAACTTTCTGACTATCCAACTGTCACTATATTGTATTCCCTAAGTTAGAAAATACATTGGTGGAATCAAAACAGTCAGATCACTGCTTAGTCATAGATGAACACATCAAATCTAAGGATCATTGAAACTGTTCGATGTGAATGAGAGACCAACTATCTGATAGTATGTTTATGCAAGAGGTCTCTCATCGAATGCAATTAGTCAGTGTACATTTATGCACCCATATGCTGATGTGTAGTCTCCACTACAATAGTTCGAGATAGAACTACAACTCAACTATTGAGAACATCTTAGCATTTTGGAAGCCATATAAGTGAGTGCCCAGCTTCACCTACAACTGTGACTATATAAGGTATAAGGAACTAGACAGTTATATCTGCCTATGATAATCCAATGACATAACTTTCCTACAATATATCCTATGGACCTTTATCGATATCTCATATCGTATAGATCATCTCATGATCATGGTCAATTACCCATAATGAATACACAATAGATTAAGAAGAAGTCTTTGTTAATCAAATTAATAAGAGTCTAACAATCTAAATGACTTTTTTGGGCATCATGTCTAACAATCTCCCACTTGCCCTAAAAGTCATTGTGCCATAGATTTCAATCCCATATTATCTAAGTGTGTTACAAATACTTTATCTGATAAAGCCTTGGTCATCGGGTCAACAACATTAAGTTGAAACCTAATTTTTGTAACCACTACATCTTGCCTATCAATGATCTCACGACTGAGATGATACTTCCGCTCCACATGTTTCATCTTTTTGTGGCTCCTAGGTTCTTTGTTGTGGGCTACTGTACCATTACTATCACAGAAGAGAGTGATAGGTTTAAGTACTGAAGGAACATTTCCTAGCTCTTGCAAAAACCTTATGAACCAGACTGCTTCTTTTGCTGCTTCTGAAGCTGCAATATATTCTGCTTCTGTGGTGGAGTCAGCAATACTCTTCTGCTTTATACTGTGCCAACTGACAGCAGCACCACCCAGTGTGAACACATACCCTGATGTTGAAGCTCTATTATCCGGATCAGATTAGAAATCGGAATCCGTATAACCCAGTCCAACTAAATCTTTTGATTGAAAAGTAAGTACATAATCCCTAGTCCTTTTCAGGTACTTCATGATATGCTTCACTGCTGTCCAGTGATGGATACCTGGATTGATTTGGAACCGACTAACAACTCCCACTGCATGACAGATATCCGGTCTAGTCATAACATTACATAAATGAGGCTCCCAACTGCCAAAGCATAAGGACACCTCTTCATCTGCTCGATCTCATCAGCTGATCTAGGGGCCATCTTTTTAGATAAAGTGACACCATGTCTAAAAGGAATAAGCATTGTCTTACTATCACTCATACTGTACCTAGACAATATCTTGTGTATGTAGGAAGTTTGGCTCAATCTCAACATTCGGCATTTTATATCTCTCAAAATATTTATTCTGAGAATATAGGATGCCTCTCCCAAGTCTTTCATTGAGAAATGTTGAGAAAGCCATATCTTGACTGATGATAACATCCCTACGTCATTCCCAATGAGTAGAATGTCATCTACATATAGAATTAGGTATACTACTGCTCTCCCACTGTCCTTCTTGTAAATACAAGATTCTTCCAAATTCTTTGATCGAAAGATCAAATCTTTGGTTCCAGCTTCTAGAAGCTTGTTTTAAACCATATATCGACTTGTTGAACTTACATACCATGTTCTCCTTGTTAGGAGCAATGAAGCCATCTGGTTGCTTCATATAGATGTCTTCATCTAACATTCAGTTAAGGAAAGTAGTTTTGACATCCATTTGTCATATCTCATAGCCATGGTGTGCAGCTATAGCTAGCAATATCCTGATGGATTTGAGCATAGCTACTGGCGAAATTGTAACCTTATAATCAACTCCTTGAATTTGAGTGTAACCTTTTGCAACAAGTCTGGCTTTATAGGTCTCCACGTTACCATTGGCACCCTTCTTCCTTTTGTAAATCCATTTGCATCTAATTGGCCTTATACCATCTGGTGGATCTACTAAAGTCCAGACGCCATTGTCATACATGGAATCTATTTCAGCATTCATGGCTTTATTCCATTGAGATGCATCTACATCTAATGTAGCTTCCTGACAAGTATTAGGATTCATATCCTCATCATCAGGGGTAGCTAAATAAACCTCATTATTGTAATACTGAAGTCTATCTGGTGGTCTAGAAACTCTTTTAGACCTTCTCAGTGGAATAAAATTAGGAGAATAAATAATAGAAGGATTAGGTTCAGTTTGGACACTGGCTGTGTTGTCTTTCATGTCATGAAATTCAATATTTTTAAGGAGGTCCATTTCTTCCTCCAAGAAAGTGGCATGAAGCCTAACAACTATTGTTTGGTCTGCCTTGGAGTAGAAATAGAAACTCTTAGTTTCTTTTGGATACCCTACAAAATTTCATTTCTCTGTCCTAGATTCCAACTTAGTGGGTTCAAGTTTGCGAACATGTGCAGGACAACCCCATACCCTTAGATGTTGTAAATTAGGTTTCCGCCCAGTGCACAATTCAGAGGGTGTAATCGGAGTAGACTTAGATGGAACCTGGTTCAGAATATAAATGGTAGTTTGTAAAGCATATCATCAAAGATATGAAGGAACATCAGCATGGCTCATTATAGAGTGAACCATATCTAATAAGGTCCAGTTTCTTCTTTCAGAAAGTCCATTTTGTTGAGGAGAGGCAAGACTTGTCGATTGCGAGATAATCCCATTATCCCTTAAGTAATCCATAAGCTCATTGGTGAGGTATTCACCACCTTGATATGATCGAAGTGTTTTTATGGATTTGTTAGTTTGATTCTCAACTTGTAATCTGAATTCTTTGAACTTTTCAAAGGAGTCAAATTTGTGTTGCCTCAAATTGACATATCCATATCTAGATAGTCATCGGTAAATGTGACAAAATACCGGTATTAACCTTATGCAACAATATTAAATGGACCATATACATCACTATGTATTAGTTTTAACTTTTCTTCGACTCTTCCTACCTTTTTAGGGTAAGACTTCTTGGTCATCTTCCCTTCGAGACAAGACTCGCAAGTAGGGATTGGTTCTACCTTGAGGAAATCAAGGGGACCACATTTTTCTAACCTCTTGATCTTATCAAGATTAATATGACCAAGTCTCTTATGTCAAAGATAAGTAGACTCAGTGCAATGTCTCTTCATTCCAGACATTCTAGATGATGATGCATTCTCACTTTGCAGACATTCATTATTTACTAAAGGAAATATTAAATAAAGACCATTAATGAGATTACCAGTAATCAAGACCATTCCATCTTTTTTAATTTCAACAATTGAATTAAAATTGATAGAGTATCCATAATGTAAGAGTCTAGTTACTGAAATCAAATTACGATGTGCTGAAGGCACATAAAAGTAGTCTTTTAAAATTAATGTCTTTCTATTAGGTAAATAAAGAGTAAACAAGCCGATTGACTTTACTGCAACATTTGCACTGGAGCCAACTTTAAGCTTCTGCTCTTGTTTGGTTGGCTTTCTGGTTTTCTTGAACCCCTGCAAAGAATTGCAAACGTGTACAGTAGATCTAAAATCCACGCACCAAGAGTTAGGAGGACCGTCTAGAAAGTTAGACTCAATAGTAATAAGCACTTCAAAGTATCTCATACCTTGAGTACTTCTGCCACCCTTCTTAAGAATTACGAGGTAAGTCCTACAGTTCCTCTTCCAGTGGCCTATTTTACTAAAGTGGAAACACTTTCCATTGCCCTTCTTATCCTTGCCAGCTTCCCTTGATGAACCTTTGACAACTTTTGCCCTACCCTTATCGTCTTTAAAATTACCTTTACCTTTATTATTCTTTCTAAACTTTTTAGATCGATTGGAGGTATCAGGTTTATCAACAGTTAAAATTTCACCTTTTGTTGACTTTTTGATCAAATCTTCTACAGACACAAGTGAGTTCATAAGCTCACTTAGTGACATTTCACTCTTGTTCATGTTATAATTTAACACGAACGAATTGAAGGATGAAGGGAGTGACTGTAGAACAGTGTCAACCTGAGTGATGGCATCCATCTCTCCACCAAGAATTTCCAGTTCATTCAATAAGCTCATCATCTTTATGATGTGTTCCCTGACTGGAGTTCCCTCAGCCATCTTGGTGTTAACAAGGGATTTAAATTTAACTTGTCGAGCTGATCTATTTTGCTCACCAAACATCTCATGTAGGTTTCGTAAAATGTCAGAAGCCTTATCCATATGTTCATGTTGGCTTTGCAAGATGTTAGACATTGAAGCCAGAATGTAACACTTGGTCATCTAATTGGACCTCTCCCGTTGCTCTAACTAGGCCTTTTGGGTCGGTGAAACATCTAGAGGAATTTCGGGTTTAGGTGTCTTAAGACATAGGTCAAGGTTATCAGCAGCAAATACTATTCTAATTTTTCTTTTCTAGTCTACATAGTTAGTTCGTACTAACTTTTCATCACGAAGAATTTCAGTTAATGGGTGTAGGCCTGTTATGGTCTAATCAAATGACAAAAAAGATAGTATTAGGGATCTATTTTATTCATTAATACCTATTAGATTAAATTAACAATTAATTTAAACCATAGATTAACTTTTAATCTATTTAATTAATGATTAACTTTTAATCACTTAAATAATTGATTACCATTTAATCAATTATTGAGCTTGTATTTCTTATGTGAGCATCACCATAAATTGCTCTGAGACATTCTTACCCTGGCTTACCCAATGTTATCCCATTCACCCTAAACAGGAATTACATCAGAATTGCAAGTGACGTGAGATATCCATGTTGCAATTGAATCCCAGTGTATGAACATTAACCAATACGGATCCCGCTACATGAACTTTTAAATTCGATTTATCCTTCCAAATACATTATCCCGAATGGGCCTTCAAGATTGTCATACAATCTAACCCATAGCCCATTGCACATCATCCGGGTTTCCAAGACTTATGATTAAGCCATGAGAAACAATTTCTCATGAAAAACATTTTGAGAAAATCCTTTAATAAGTATAATATCTTTTTAATAAAAGTATATTTCAAAACTTATTTTGATTTCAAAATCACCTGCGCAGGATTTGAACTTAATCAACTATCTTACCCGGAACTTGGATAATCTCTCAAATAAATGAGCATGAATTTCTTGTTTGAAATTCTTGATAACTCGAACAACTTTTTTACTATTCAACTATCACTGTATTGTATTTCCTAAGTTAGAAAATACATTGGTGGAATCAAAACAATTAGATCACTGCTCAGTCATAGATGAGCACATCAGATCTAATGATCATCGAAACTGTTCAATGTGAATGAGAGACCAACTATTTGATAGTATATTTATGCAAGAGGTCTCTCATTGAATGCAATCAGTTAGTGTACATTTAAGCACCCATATGCTGATGTGTAGTCTCCACTACAATAGTTCGAGATAGAACTACATCTCAACTATTGAGAACATCTTAGCATTCTGGCAGCCATATAACTGAAGTGCCCAGCTTCACCCACAGCTGTGATAAGGTATAAGGAACCGGAAAGTTATATCTGCCTATGATAATCCAATCACATAACTTTCCTACAATATATCCTATGGACCTTTATTGATATCTCATATCGTATAGATCATCTCATTATTATGGTTAATTACCCATAAGGAATACACAATAGATTAAGAAGAAGTCTTTACTAATCAAATTAATAAGAGTCTAACAATCTAAATGACTTTTTTGGGCATCATGTCTAACACTTGGCTCACCACATTTCTTAAACCTGCTTAAGTCTCATGACATACAAGATCTGACTATAGTTCTAATTGATTTTATTCAATGAAGGATAAAACAATCACCTTTGCGACTATGAAATTGATAAGTCTATTCCATGATTTGAAGGATAGAATGGTACTTGAAAAACTTCGCAATTGAAAAGTCTTATTCACGATTCACACGAACCTTCTTTAATCTTCTAAAGCTTTTCTCTAATAGAAGTTAATGACCCTTCTTTTATTCTTTTCTTGAATGCAAGATCCTTTCTTGATTAACAAGATTAGTTCTGATATTATTCAAGATCCAAACTAAAACCAAAAGAATAGAATGGGAGAGATGACCTACAACTACCAAAGGAGGGAGAGGGGGGTGTGAACTATTGGAGAGAGAGAAAAAGTTGGAGATTAATTGTATATCCAAGGGGTGGACGTCCCACCCTATATATAGCCTTCTTGGATTGCCTACTTGCAATCCAAGACTCCTCTCTCTTATCCTAATCCAATTAGAATTGCCTCAAAAAGATTCCTTAATGATAATTCCTAATTAATTAGGATTTATCTAAATAAGAAACCAACCTTATCAATTCCTATTTATTAGGAAAAGCAATTAGTAACTTACTAATGCAATTCCTACTTAAGAGGGAATCATTAGTAACAAACTAATCCAATCCCTACTTAATAGGGAATCACTAGTAACAAACTAATCCAATCCCTACTTAATAGGGAATCATTAATTAGCAACCAAGTAATCTTATCCCTAAATATTAGGAGATAAGATCACTGACTAACTAATAGATAAGTTCCACCATGAAGTGGGCATCCCACCCTAGGTGGGCCCCACTTCCACAGGTCCCATTAAGAGTTCCAAACTCTTGTTGGTCAAGTTTTGATCTTTATCAAAATCCCCTATGGGTCCTACCCATATGGTTAATCACATCTTATATGATTTCACCTATTAGAGCTTCACTATACCATATAGTGATATACATAGAGAAATTAATTAATTTAATTAATAATTAAATTAAAAGCTTTAAGAAGGTCCTAGTGTGTGGGATCTAAAGGGATCTCCTATTTTTGGTTGTGGGACCAAGTGCTTAACCTATCGGTTAAAGCCTTGTTGCTAGGAAACACTTTCCTATAATATCATTAGGATCATTGTATAGCATCGATATCCCTGGACTTCCACTAATCACAATAATGTCCATTAACACAATGTGACTAACCCCCATAAATTAGAGAATTACTTGCAGGTATTTTCTATTACAAGATTTGCTTACAGATGCGTCCTTCCACTTCTAATATTCTTACGGGACAATATCTTATACTGTCTGTAATCCCTAGTTTATATTGAGAACCCTTTCTCTTTGATACTTTTAGTCAAACTTGGACTTTCAAAACTATTTTTGAAATTCTTTAGGAAATAATAATAATAATTATTATATTCCTTTTACATAGAAAATAAACTTCTCGATAAAACCATTTCATCGATAAATACTAGCGCTAGTTTTCCAAGTCTAATTTGACAAATATCAACTCAATATAAATTACTCTAGAAAAGTAGTAAAATCCTTATTGAGCGTACACACACTTCTTCTAGTATAGCGTACATAACCCAACGAGCCCGTATTTAGTCCGGTGTGTTGGACATTGACGATTGGCTACAACAAAGCAATATAGGCAAATACTAGAGAAGATGTCGACCTCTCAGGTTAAGGACAATCTATCAAATTGACTACCCTAAATATATAGACAATATATTTCTAAGGGTATCCACTAAGCGATCCTGTTGCAATATAAATACTTCTTACTTATATCCACATCTTAGTGAAGAGACTCTTTTCTCAGTGATTAAAATTCATCACTCCATCATATGAAACTAATAATGTGTAAGTTAGTAGGAATACATTGTCTAGTTGTCTCCTAAATAACTTTGAACAATTCTAGGTCTACAAGGAACCAGAAAACCATATCTCTTTAGCAATTAGTTCAAAACTAATTGGATGGTTTTCCTACAATGTCACCTAAGGGACAAAGTAGTCTCATCTTATGAGATACTTTTAATATGTTACCCAATGTAGAAGACAATATGTGAATGTAAATATGCTTTTCTTAATAAAGTACACTAATACAATTCTGGAATGGCTTTTGTGGGCACATATGTCTAACACACCTATCAACTCTCGGGCTTCCTCAACTGGAGGCTCACCTTCTTCTTCTTCCTCGACGTATGCCTCCTCAATCCACGGCTCTGCCCTGTATTCCTGCTCTAAACCTGTTGATAATAACAGGTCAACTGAGTATTGAAAACATTTAGCATATATACAGTCCAACTAATAACATAACATAAATGTACATTATCAATGTAGAGCCTCGGAACATTTGCATGTCTTGGAATGCGTGTCAAGGCATGATACCTTGTAATCTCTATTTCCCATGAAATGAGAAATTGGAACCTTTGAGAATTTTGCAATTGTATTATAAAATAATTAAATAAAATAATTAACAAGGTACTATAGCCTTATAAGGGCCCTAGTCATGTCTAGAAGAGGTTAGGATGGAAGTGGGATAAGTCCAAGTAATGGATTGAGTGGAAAATGGACTCAGTGTCAAAATTTGTAGAGCACCGATCGCCCGGTCTAGAGTAGCGATCGACTGGTCCACGACCGATTGATCGGTATCTGTCGACTGGTGCACTAATTTGTATGAAGAATTTTTCCAGAGAGGGTGTTTTCAACCGAGAGCTTGGTCAGAAACACCGATCGGTCGGTCCTGACCACCGATCGCTCGGTCTTTCGCCTTTTTTCTGAATTTCATTAAGGGCTTTTTCATCTTTTGGGCATTACACCCTTGCCTATAAGGGCTTGCTCGAGCCTTGGGTTCCCACACACACCCTTAGCTATATTTTGAGAGAGAGTGAGAGAGGAGAAAGGGTTTCTAACCTAGGGTTTCAACTTGAGAGAAATCAAGGGTTTGAGAACCCAAAATCAGTCCCAATGCTTGGATTCTTCAAATCCAAGGCAAAGCACGTGAGGAGCACGTTCTCCGAGTGCGACAGCAACCCCACGAACGTTCCGAAGGGTTTTCCTCGTCTTTTCAAGGTTGGTACCCTATGCTACCCTCCTAGTTCATATTCTTCTTCTTTTCTTGGTTTTCCCCAATTTCTAAGCATGATAATATGTTGGGATGAATGGATAAAGATGGATGGTGGTGTATGGGCGATGGATGCTGTATGTGTGTTTTGTGATGAATGCAAGGGGAAGGGCATTGTACCAATAATGAACATACATGCATGTTGTGAACATTAATCCATCTAGAAAATCAATATATAGGCTTTAACCATAATGTACATATCATATGTTTGATGAAATGTTAAGGTGAAGAGAATGAATCATTAGTCAAGGAAAGCATGATTTAAAGCATATGGAAATTTCTAGGGTTTATGTTAGTGTGTTACTCGTATAGATTTACTCGCTTTCTAGAATTGCATGCTTGTAGATTTAATTGCCTTGATATTAAATGTTACCTTGAATGATTTTGAGCTTATCATGTTTTATTTAATTTCATGAGTTAATTGTACACAATTTCATGAGCACGGCATGCATGACATGGTTTATCGAGTTTTGCAAGAACAAGGGTTTTATTCTCGATTCACGAACACCATGACAAGGTCAAATGTAAGGGTTGGTAATTAGAGGTAGGGCATATCTTAAGATATGTTTTGCCTCGCTTTTGATAAGAACAAGTGCATCTCATTGAAAGAGGGGTCTCCCCTCCCTCGCAAGTGCATCTCATAGAAAGAGGGGTCTCCCCTCCCTCCCTAGTGCATCTTACAAGTAGCATGAGCATATTTAAATTCCAAGCAAGCAAGACATGACATGGCATGCATGACACGACAAGACAAGAAATACATGATATGACACGACAAGCAAAACATGGGATGACATGACAAAATGAACAAGACCAAACATGACAAGTTTTTCAAGCACGAAAGGAGTATTTCAAGTCAAGTCAAGTATATGACGTTTTCAAGGGTTTTTCCGACTTTGATATGATGCAAGCATGAACTATCAACTGTTTACTTTTCCAGTCAATTATATGAACTGCTTCCTACTTATTTTTGTTATTATTATGCTATGACTGTTGGTTAGTATTTGGTACCCACTGAGTATTCCATGTTTAGCCGTACTTTTGATGTCGGCAGGTGTTAGCGGAGCCTCATGCAAAGGGCTACTACTAAGTGGTAGATTTTAGGTGAGCGTGGGTGAGCATGAGAGAGATTTATACTCATATATTTTGGTGGGCATGTCCGTACTTTCTTTTTGTTGATTTCACTTTGTACGAAAATTGGATCACATGTATATACATAGAGGTTTTGTTAGACTTCCACTGTGTCATGATTAGTTTTATGCTTCTGCTATTGTGTCCTCTATTGTATATGCTCCATATGTTTTGCAGGATGGTTTGTCAAGCAAGTCATGTAAGTCATGATAAGTCATCCAAGATTCACTCTAACTCCTAGGGTGGGTTTTGGGTCGCGACAAGAGGTGGTATCAGAGCTTAGGCTTTAGGTCTTTAGGGTCACTTAGAATTGGGTACCACAACAACTTGACAAGAGCCTATGTCAGGAAGCAAGTTAGGAAGGAAGTAAGTTGGAAGCGAGTCATGTTTCAAGTGCAAGACTAAACTTTAGTCTTAGTAAAAAATGGTTGCTTCAACCAAGTACGGGTCGTAGAAACACTAGAACACTAAGTCTATTATGTATCACCGATGGTTATGATATGATGTATATTAGTATTATACAAATAATACTACTTGAATTATTGTGAAATGGAATTATAATAAATTGTGGTTCAAAGTTAGACTCATGTGGTGCTATTGTTCTCAGGACTTTAGTCATGAGGCGGGGCACACGGGGTCACGGACCACACACTAGAGCTTCCTCTTCTTCTCAAGATGAGGATGAGCAGTCAGACCTCTCTCAGGTCTTAGGTTCTATTACTGAGACACTAGCCATATTGGTGGCTAGGTAGACTATTCCGTCATCGGCGGCACCTACTCCACCACTTGTAGCTCCAGTACATCGCACAGCTGGGGTTGAGGCATTCCGGAGACTGAGGCCTCCATCATTCAATGGGAGTGTGGACCCTCATGCTGTAGAGGCTTGAATCCTCCAGTTGGAGAAGATCTTCGCAGTCCTCTCGCCCACGGAGGAAGATAAAGTGGCATGGACTGTTTTTATGCTAGAGGGTGAGGCCCACCATTGGTGGTTGTCTACCTTGAGGACTCGGGATTTGACAAAGCAAGGTCAACCATGGACTTGGGATGAGTTCAAGGATGTCTTTTGCAAGAAGTACTTCCCCGTTGGAGCTCGAAAAAAGAAAGAGAGAGAGTTCATCAACCTCGGGCAGGGTTCGATGACTGTGGCCGCATATGAGGCCAAGTTCTTGGAGCTATCACGCTTTGCGCCTCACATGATCGCTACAGAGGCAATGAAGGCAAGGAGGTTTGAGCAAGGGCTCAGAGACGTAATTATGGAGAGAGTCTCGGCCTTCAGACATGCCACATATCCGGAAGTGGTGGACAAGGCTTTATTGATTGAGACCAACTCGGAGGCTGTGTCTGTAGCACCCCAGAATTTTTGTGTTTGCTTTGGAACACGTGTCAAGGCATGGAACCTTATAAATTCCATTTTCATGAAAGGAGAAATTGGAAACCTTTGGAAATTTCGCAATTGTATTATAAAATAACTAAATAAAATATTTAATAACGTACCATGGCCTTAGAAGGGTCCTAGTCATGATTAGAAAATGTTAAAGTGGAAGTAGAATAAGTCTAGGTAGTGGATTGGATGGAAAAATGGACTTACTGTCAAAATTGCAGGCAACCGTCGCTTGGTCCAATATAGCAATCAATCAGTCCACAACCGATTGATCGGTATCTATCGACTGGTTAACTTATTTTTATGGGAAATTTTTCCAGAGAGGGTATTTTTGACCGATCGCTCGGTCAAGAACACCGGTCCCTTGGTATTAACCACCGATCGATCGGTCTATCGCGTTTTGTAGAAATTTCATTAAGGGCTTTTTCGTCATTTGGCCAGCACCCCTTAGCCTTATAAGGTTTGCTCGAGCTCTTGGGTCCCCATACACCTTCCTTAGAGCATTTTGAGAGAAAGGAAGAGAGAACCTAGGGTTCCAAAGGTTTCTCCTCTTTTTGTAGAGAAGATCAAGGGTTTGAGCATCCAAGAATCTTCAATAAGCTTGGAAGTCCTCAAGACCAATCCTCAAGCTCATGTGGAGCTTTTTCCAAGCTAGGGCAGCATCTCCCATGACATTCTTAAAGTTTTTCCTCTTTGTTTCAAGGTTAGTACACCCTACTAACTCCCTTAGCAATAACCTAGGTTTTTATTGTGTATGAGGACTCTTGATCATATGTTTTTCTTCCTTTTAAAATATATCATCTTCCCTAAATATAAACTAGATAAAGTAAAGGGAATGAATGTGTGGATGGGATGGTGATTGAGGTGATTGGATGCCGTATGGATGTTGTGTGAAATGGAAAATGGTGGAAAGAGCATTCTATAAATAATGAATGTACCTTGATGTATTGACGAAAAATATACACTAAAAAGAGGAAATGAAAGGACTAAGAAATGTTGCACACCGTGTGTTTGATAAAATGACTAAACAAGGGATAAATGGATTTGATGAAGAAAATGGAAATAGGAATTGTGTAAATTTTCTTATGAATGATCAATTGCTCAAATGCGCTATATGTTGCCTAAATTGTCATACGATTATGTTAGGAATAGAAATGCTATATTCATGTGATCCTCACATTCAAGCATGTCATCATGATTGCCACTATTGACAAGCACACAAGCACGCATGCATGCATGAACCAGATTTCCAAGAGTATCTGTATATGATAAATCAAACAAGAAAACAAGTCTATGTCAAGGAGGTTGGTAGCCCAAGTGAAGGGTGCTAGCCTCTGGCTCACAAGAATATGAAACAAGACAAGGAGGTTGGCAGCCCAAGTGAAGGGTGCTAGCCTCTTACTCACAAGTAAATGAAATGTCAATGAGGTTGGTAGCTTAGGGATGTACAGGTGCTAGCCTCTGGCTCACAAGTATACAAGTCAAGAACAAGTCAAGACCAAGGAAGACATGTGATTCTAAACAAGGCAAGACACGAATACATGATTTTCACAAGCAAGACCGAAACATGAAACAGGTTTCCAAACATGAGATTTACCGGAGTTTTCGCATTCATGCATGCATGTGAAGACTTTTATGTTACTTTATTTTCAATGCTATAAATGTCTTATATTGCTATTACTGTCTCAATTGATGTGATGAATTATGCCTTATTGCTTTGTTGTGAGTGTTATCACTATTGTTAGCTAGTAGCTTGTACTCGCTGAGTATTCCATGCTCAGCCGTACTTTTATGTCGGCTGGTACCGAGGAAGCCCTCAACCCCGAGCCGGGGGTTGAGGAAGAGTATGATGAGGAGAGAGGGCCCCTTATCCCGAACCAGTCACAGGTGGATAGAGATCTCGATGTGTGGCCGTACCTCGACTATTGTTGAGAGGAGAGTACGAGAGAGTTCTTTTTGTATATTTTGATATTTTGATAGGTGGGCATGTCCACCTTTGACTTGATATGTTATGTATATTTTCACTTGGAATACAGACCTTATAAAGAAAAGAAAAAGTTAGTTCCCGTTTCCGTATTTATGATGTAGCTTCCGCACTCTGATTATTATTGTATTATATCATGTTTAGCCTTGTTCATTACAAGATGGTTTGGCAGGTATGTATAGTCACACCTAAAGTATCCCTTAACTCCTAGGGGGTATTTTGGGGTGCAACAGAAGTGGTATCAGAGCTATAGGCATTAGAGTCCCTAGGGTCACTGAGTACTCAATACCATAATTAAACAAGACATTAGGTGTAATGAAAGAGTTGTATTCCAAGTACAGACTAACAAGTTAGTCTTGGTCAAAACTGGTTGAACTTCAACCAAACTTAGAGTCCTACGTGTAAATCCCTAAATAGGTGTTGGCAAATTCCGTGATCATTAGATAGGTCATGTGAGTCGAGTCATGTTCAACTTGTCAGAAGAGAAGAGCTAAAGCTTAAAGAAGATTGAAGAAAGAGAAGAAAAAGCTTCTACTCTGGATCTAGACAGGTAATGGACTTAGAGACTCCTACCTAGGTTGGTTTTGGCTTAGATAACTCTAAACATACCTAGGAGGATAGTTTTAAACCTAACAAAGTTGTTTGATCTTAGTTGAATCAAATAAACATGAAAAGACAAATGGTTTGAACAAAATTCTGTCTCAACCGATCGCTCGGTATTGGGACCGATCGATCGGTGGCTATCGACTGGACCAAATTTTTGTATGGGGAAATTTTCCAGAGAGATGATTTATACCCGAGCGATCGGTCATTAGAACCGATCGATCCGTTTTGAACCGAGCGATCGGTAGTGAGCACCGATCGATCGGTCCCCGTAAAAAGAATTTTTCTTTTTCTGGATTCTTTTTTAAACCCTATATAAACAACTTTTGGGAGACCTAATTCGCGTCTTTGATATATTTTGAAAGAGTAGAGGTCTGAGATACTCTTCTAGGGTTTTTCTTATTGCTTTTATTAGATCTTTGTTGATCCCTCCTCTTTCTTAGATCCTAGAGAATGCAAGTATAGATCTAAACCTTTGATCTTGCATTGTGTGATCTCAGATCTGTATGAGATCCCTCTAGGGTTTGAAATTTCTTAAATTGATTCACAACCCTACACCTTGTGTGTGTGTGTCCGGTGTTTGATCCGGAGCCTTAGTGGAAGGAGATCGATCGTGTGTGATCGTGGTTTTGAAGTTGCTTGAAAAGATTTGGTCGGTGTGGAACCGAAGCTGCTACGGCAGAGATCGAACCTGCTGGTTCGTGGAAATCAAGAGTAAGAGTCTATACCTAGGAACGTCGTTTCTATTTTGGTAAGGTCTTGTCTTGTACTTGATATCTTTTCATAGTGAAGTTTATTGCTGGACAAGGTCCCGTGGTTTTTTTCCCGTTAGGGTTTTCCACGTAAAAATCTTCTGTGTTTGATTTGTGTGGATTGTCTGATTGACTTGTTTATTGATTTCTAAACATACTAATTGAAAAATTAAAATTGGTTAGAAATTATTAGATATACCTATTCACCCCCCCTCTAGGTCTTAGAGATCATTGATCTGGATAAATTTCACTACGCTAGGAACACGGATTGTATGTTATAATATTGTGTTGTATACCATATGTGCATTATTCTGTGCTTAGTAAATATGCTTTGAATGAATGGTGAAATTATTACTAAATACGTATCCAAGTTAGACTCATGTTGTATTGTCATTCTTAGGAGAAGTTATGAGAAGCAATACTCGGGATCGTGGATACAACACAAGGAGCAATGGACGTGATGCTCCATCGGGGGATGATCAACCCGGCTTTGCCCAAGCTTTTGCCTCAATAGCCGAGACCTTGGCTATGTTAGCGGCAAGGATGAGGCCTCCACCTAATGCCACACTTATACCAGCTCCTCCTAATCGTGCACAAGCCGGAATAGAGGCTTTTCGAAGGATGAGGCCTCCAACATTTTGTAGGAGCATTGATCCACTTATGGCCGAAGGATGGATTTGGAAATTAGAAAAGATATTCTCAGTGTTAGCACCTACGGAGGCAGAAAGGGTTACTTGGGCCGCCTTCATGCTTGAAGGTGAGGCCGATCATTGGTGGAAGTCTGCACTTAGGACCCGGGAGTTGGCCCGATAGGGTCAAGACTGGACTTGGGGAGAATTCTTGGACGTCTTCAACAAGAAATACTTCCCAATAGGGATGAAAGAGAAGAAAGAGGTTGAATTCATTACCTTGGAGCAAGGTAATATGTCAGTAGTCTACTATGAGGCTAAGTTCTCAGAATCGTCTCGATTTACTCTACATATGATAGCTACCGAGGCTATGAAAGCCCAGAAATTTGAGAGGGGGTTAAAGGCTTAATTCAAGGACCGAGTTTCGATGTTCTGGCATAAGACATATGCTGAGGTAGGGGACAAGGCACTATTAGCGGAGGCTAATTTTGAAGAGTTCTTCAAGAGAAGAGGGATGGAGAAAGGCCAGTCCAGTGGCTCAGCAGAAAAGAGAGCTAGGACTATGTCATACCAGTCCGCAGGGCCGGCTCAGTCACAGAGGATGTATTCGGCACCACAGGCTCCCCGCCCTTCTGCTCCACCAGTTTTTTGCCTGGCTCTCATTCAGGCTCCTCGCCCGGCAGTGACTCAGGCTAGGGGATATGCTCCTCCCACCTATTCACAAGATGTCTCCACCCTTTGTGGAAGGAGGCATCCAGTAGGGGAATGCCGTAAGGCTACCGGAGGCTGTTTTCATTGTGGTGACCAAGGGCACATGATTCGAGATTGCCCCTGACGTCATCTACCAGCTCATTCTTAGGGGAGTAGGCCCCCTGTTAGGCAGATATCTTAGTAGGGCTCTTCCAAGGCTTCGAGGGCCTCACCGTCTACACGGCCTCCTCGCTCAGCCACCCAGGGCTGAGTTTTTGCCCTATCAGAGAGAGACGCACATGCATCCAATGATGTCGTGCAAGGTATATGAGAATGTTAAATTTTTATGTTGAAAATGTTTTCTATGATGTGTTGTGATTATACTAGGGGTTACCCATGTATGATACATGTATGCTTAAAATCAATTGACGTCAACTATTTAATCGCACATGCACTTTATTAGTGAATGAGTGTCTCGCCCAAGTGTTGATCGACATAGGATCCACTCACTCCTTTGTCTCACCCAGTTTTGTAAAGGGATTTTTGACTGAGGCTGCTCAGTTGGAACGGGAGTTGACCATTGCAACTCCACTTGGCAAGTCAGTTGATACAGACAAAATATTTAGAGATTGTGTGGCTCAAGTGTGGGAGAATGAACTGTTAGCCGACCTCATCATCCTAGATTTTTAAAACTTGGATTTTGATGTCATCCTAGGGATGGACTGGTTGTCAAACCACCATGGCCATGTTGCATGCTTTGAAAAGATGGTGAACTTCAAGCCGGAAGGGGTTAAGCCATTTCACTTTCAAGGATTGAGAGAAAGGGATATTGCTTGCCTGGCAGCCTTGAGCTTAGTAAACCCAGAAGCACAAAATTCCTCGGCCATTCCAGTCCTGAGTGAGTTCTTGGATGTGTTTCAAGAGGAACTTCCCGGGTTACCTCCTGATAGAGAGATCGAGTTCGCTATAGAGCTTGCTTCGGGCACCGCTCCGATTTCAAGGGCATCGCATAGAATGGCCCCGATAGAGCTTGAGGAATTGAAAAAGCAAGTTGAAGAGTTACAACAACTTGATTTCATCCAACCAAGTGTCTCGCCATGGGGAGCTCCGGTCCTCTTTGTAAAGAAGGACGGGTCGATGAGAATGTGCATCGATTACTGGCAGTTGAACAATGTCACCATCAAGAATCGTTATCCCTTGTCACGGATAGACGGCCTATTTGACCAACTAAAGGGAGTGAGATTCTTCTCCAAGATTGATCTTAGATCGGGATATTATCAGTTAAAGATCAAGGCGGAAGATGTTCCGAAGATGGTGTGAGCGCGGGAATTTCTTCTGCTCACAAAATGGTGTGATATTACCTGTGTACCCTCACGGGTGTGCAAGGGTTTTATCTTTTAAGAGTCGCCACCTATTCATTCAGAAGGGATAAGTCCCCCGAGTTTGGATAAGGTCTTGGTCTACGAGTGAGATCAAGGTAAGGGATTCGGTTAAGTCCGGGGACGGTGTTAGGCACCCCGAGGCTTCCATCTTTACAACGTTTCCATACTCCCTGGGTTTAAGCCAAATAAATTTTGTCTTGATTAGAATACCTAAGTGTTTAAGTTAATACTAATTCAAGAAAGGAAAAGCTAACTAGGGTCGAGCTCGTGTTGGACTGCCTACGTACTCACATGTGAGATCAGATTGAGCGTAGTTCTGGCACGTGAGCCTGTGTCGAGGCTAGGGGCTTGTGTGTGTGTACCAAGGGTGGCTAACATGGACTAGTCTAGTAGACTAGGGTGTGGTTGACCGAGGGGGTCAAGTGCATGGTATTCAAGCCTGATAAGCTTAGGGATAGTCCGGTAGACTAGGATGGAGTCCGGCCTAGGTTAGGGTTACTAACCGGGTTAGGCCGAACTAACTATGGTTAGGGTTGCTAACCACAGTTAAAGGGATGTGATGTGTAGCCCAGTAGGCTAAGGGGAGGCTCGGTAGGCCAAAGATAGTCCTGTAGACTTGGTTTTTAGGCCCAGTAGGCCGTAAACCGAAAATAACTATAATTAGGATTGCTAACCGCGGTTAAAGGGGGTCTAACTGTGGTTAGGGTAGCTAACCAGGGTTAGGGGGAGGGCCAAAGTTAGTATTATAGACCGATTGAGTTTCAGGAATTCTGTTTAATTTCCCAAAGTTTGTAGGGTTAAGGGGTGCTTAACCGTGGTTAAATGTTAAGCGGAGGTGGATTTAACCGTGGTTAAGGGTCTGGTATGGTATGAGGTGGGCCCAGGGGAGATAGGCAGGGCCTATAGTGGCCTCCTACCAGGCCTGGGCCCTTGAAAAAGGCCAGAATAAAAACAAGGTTAATGTCGGTAATATGATTACCGACATTATGTACAGTGTTTTTGAACTGTGTTTTTGCCGAAGTTAACCAGGGTTAAGGTGTAACCCAGGGTGAAGTGAAGGTATGGGAGTGTAGGGGGGACTCCTGGGAGTCTTCCGAGTCTGATGTGGGCCCCAGGGGATGCCTGGAGTGGGTCCCACAAGGCTGTAAAGTCACTGTAGCAAAAATAGTTTATTGGCGGTAGTTATTCTACCGCCAATACAAAACTAGGCCAAAACAGGATGTCGGTAGAGGGATCACCGTCAATATGGAAACAGGCTTTACCAGGGATGGCAGTACTGAGTTTACCGCCATTCCTGGATTTCTATAAAACTGAATTTCTGCCCATGGGGGCTGTGCGCAGAGGTTACTAGGGGTTCCCTCATGATCTGAGGGACCCCAGAAGGTTCTATGATGGTTGCAATGCTCGGTGAAGATTGGTATACCCGTAGGGGTTCACCACACCTATGGTTTAGGTGGGTGAACACCCTGTATGGGTTTGTACTACTAAAAACAAACCAACATCAATAATAATAGTCCCCTGGAGATGACCAGGGGCTCACTAGATGAGTGGGACAAAAGAAAAGTGGTTAGGGGAAGTCCTTACCCTATACTCTGTTTCTGTCGAAATGGGGGACGACCTGTGCACGATGGTGGTGCACCCTGGTGGTGCTACACGAGCAGGGGAGGTGAGAGGCAGGCCCAGGGGAGTCCTGGTCCAAGACCAAGGTTGGGGATCACTGTTTTTTTTACAGTAGGGGTTCACTTCTAAAAATGCAGACCGTTTACAGTGAAGGGGAGCTATGGTTTTATAGAGGAGAGCCTAAGGGACCTAAAGGGGATTAAAGGGAAGGATGGGCATGGTATTGGACTAAGAGGAGGTCGACTAACAGGACAGACGAGAGAGATCGAGGTGAGGGTTGAGTGTGCAGGGGTGTTCGCAGACTGAAACTCGGGACTTACACATTATCGGTAGAAGGTCTACCGACAACACAAAAACAGATTAATTTATAATGTCGGTAGAGCTTCTACCGAAATTATGGGAAACTCATTTAACTGGGTTGGGACATGCACATACAGGTTATGGGGGGTTGTTCTAAGGTTTTTGGTCCTTAAGGGGCTTGAGGTTATGGGTCAAGCCCTATAGCCCATGGGTCTTAGGGTTATGCTAGGGTCACTTAAGGCTAGGATTTTTAGACATGGGCTTTGTACGGTTTTGACTAGAGGCTTACCTACGGTTAGGTAGGGGTGTAAAAATCGGGTGCTTACAGCTGCCCCTTTTTGCTGGAGAATGCCAAGGTTGGCGATCTGAATGGCAAAGACTGAGATCATCCTATTTTCACACCGAGCTCGGATAACAGGGATGTAGAATGATGAGATGTATGCATGCAGTGCCAAAGGTGAGTGTGATGTAGTGGCATGGCCACTACTGGGAAGAGCGAGTAGTTCGGACTACTTAATGGGGAGTGATGGATGCAGGGATGGCATAGCCTGAAGGTGTCGGCTAGAGGGATTCAACTGAGTTTGATCGAAAAGACACACAGGGTGTCGAGAGCGCACAAGGTGCTGAAAGGGTGACATGCGGTGGTGTACAGTATAAAGGTACACACGGGATGTTGAGGACACACAGGGTGTCAAAAGAGAGGACATGCAGGTGGTATACACTATAAAGGCATACACGGGATGTCGAGGACACACGAGGTGTCAAAAGAGGGGGACATGTAGGTGGTATACACTATAAAGGCATGTACAGGATGTCAAGGACACACAGGGTGTTGAAAGAGTGTGGCATGCCCAAGAGGCACTAGCCGGATGATTGAAATGGCCGGAAGGCGCTGGATTTTGATCAAAGATGATGCTGAGGAGTTTGATCACACAAGGTATGATGCTATGCAGGGACGTCATGTAGGGGGTAAAGGCGAAGATGCTTTCTCATGACTCTACTGATTGCGACTTGTGGGGATGCATGGTGTCGGCTTCTTCTGTTTTGTCTTGCCGGGTTGCTAAGTGCAGGCTGGTATGATCTGGTCAGGATACTAAAGAGGAGCTGCTTTTTGAAATCATTTTTATAAAAGGGTATGGACCTTTGTAAAAGTTCTAAACAAAAGAATGTTCAACTAGCTATCAGTTTTGCCAGGAAAGTGCCTTAGGGCTTGGGGATCATGTATTCTGCCTTTCGCTCTTGGAAAGTGGAGTATGACCCAGGAGAGGTTTTGTCACCACTAGGGATGTTCGTGGGTAGACTTGTTTGCCTTGTCACCGCTGGAGATTAGACTCTGATTGGGGAGAAGCTTTCTGGGGCAAATTGGATGCCTTTGCTCAAGGATCCGCCGAAGAATGTAATACCATTGTAGACCGCTACTAGGGATCTGCTAGGGGATTTAACATTGTCGTAGATCATTGCTGGGAATCTGAACTCTACGTGGGGACTTGTGTTAGGGAAGCTGCTCTTCTGGCTAGTCTGACTGCTGTCGGATTCTGTTGCCAAACTACTTTTCAGCTTTTTCTTCATTTTTTACCCTTGGTGTGACCAAGTCATGGGGTTCGCATAATTTTTACGTAGTGAGGCCGTTGTCAGTTTTCCTCATGCTTGTGAAGCTGATGATTTTTGTCCCTTTTTTACCCCTAGTCATAAGACTAGGTTTGGGGATCGCGTGATTTTTTGCGCAATGAGGCCATTGCCGGTTTTCACTCATGCCCGCGACTTACTGGGGAAGTTTTGTTTATGCTTGGGAAAATAGGTCTTCTCCCGTCATTGCCCTGAATGGCACTCCTCTGAGGATTTGAGGATGATATTTCCGCTAGGAATGTAGATGCGATACTGTGCTTGCACTCATAATTCCTAAGGGATCGAGAAGGACTTAGAGTAGGACAAAATGTAGGCTGAGGGACCGATGTTTGGGACACCCTAAGATTTCTTCTGTTTGTTGATGATTTGCACTCCCTTGGAGGTTTTGGTTTTGATATAATTGACTTCAACTCTCTGGAGAATTTAAGCTTTCTAGGTTTCCCGACGGAGGGATAGTTTTTTTTTGCTCCGCTGGGGAATGTGGAGAAAGGGTGAGAGAGGTTGTCTCTGCTGAGGATAGAGAGGTTGTCTTTGCCTGAGGATTGTTCTTCAAGAGAGGTTGTCTCTGAGAGGTTAAAGATTCTGGAGAGGTTGTCTTTGTGGGGAGTCTTTGACTGTTGAAATGTTTCGACTTCTATTTTGGGTTTTCTACTGATAGAAATTTTGTACTCTTGAGAGTCGATTTAGGCTGGAAGAATTTGTTATTGGTTGGGGAGTGACTCTGCAGAGGATAGTTGATGGCTCTTTTTTGGGGAAAGAGTGACTCTGTTTGGGGAGAGTCGGGGACTGGATACCCCTTATGTGACAGTACCGGATTTGACAGTTTGCCTACGTACCTTTGCAGGATCAGGTCAGGACATAGCTCAGGCCAATGCCGCAAAGGGCGAGGGAGGGTGTCCCTGAAAAGGTGTAATGAAAGAAGGGCTATCAGGCTTGAGGGGCTAACTAGTGAATTTTATTTGATTTGTAAACAGGTTATAAGAAAGAGGGATGAAGAGTGTGCCAAGGATGGCCTCTTGTTATTTCCCGGAGAAACTACAAGTGTGAAGCCCCTATCAGATCTAGACCCTAAGCATAGTATCTTTTGATTTTGTCCATGTTCACGGGCTCTGGGAGGTCTTCGTCATCCATACGTCCGAGTTGAAGGGAACCGCTGGAGAATTTGTCTCAGACGACGTATGGGCCTTTGTAGTTGAGAGTGAACTTACCCCTTGGGTCAGGGCAGTTTGGTAACATTTTTTGGAGGATCAGGTCACCGATTTCGATGCTTCTTGGCTTGAATTTCCTGTTGAATGCCCTAGCCATGCGCCTCTGATAGGCCTGAGAGTGATTGATTGCTTTCAGTCGCTGTTCTTCAATCAGATTCAACTGCTCATACCGGGTCTGTGCCTATTCTGCTTCTGAGAGCTCTGCTTCCATTAACACCCAAAGTGATGGAATTTGTACTTCGACGGGGAGGACAGCTTCCATAACATAGGCCAGAGAAAATGATGTTGCCCTTGTAGAGGTTCAGATGGACGTTCTGTAGGCCATGAGTGCATAAGGGAGCATCACATGCCAGGCAGAGTACTTGGTTGCCATCTTCTCTATGATTTTCTTCAGATTCTTGTTGGTGGCTTCAACTGCACCATTGGTCAGTGGCCTGTACGGCGTAGAGTTGTGATGTTGGATCTTGAATTTTTGGTAGAGATCAGTCATCCCCTGGTTGCAGAAGTTGAGAGCATTGTCTGTTACAATCTTATACGGGACCCCATATCGACAGATGATATCCTTTTTCAGAAAATGTTGAACCATTGAGGCTATGACGCTGGCATAAGAGGCTGCCTCGACCCATTTTGTGAAGTAATCGATTGCTATCAGAATGAATCGATGCCCGTTGGATGCTTTTGGAGCTATGGGTCTGATCACATTGATGCCCCAAGCTGAGAATGGACATGGAACAGTGAGATTGTGTAGCCTATTTGGCGCTGTAGATTTGGTACAGGTGGCACTTCTGTACGTGCTTGCAACAATCTGATTCCATGGTGGACCAGTAGTAGCCCAGGCTGAGTATCTTCTTAGGTAACATCAATCCGTTCATGTGTGGGCCGTAAGTTCCTCCATGAACTTCTTCGACTACCCGTGCTGCTTCACTGGTATCCAGGCATCTAAGCCAGAGTAGGTTCAGTTTTGTACAAGATGCCCCTTGATAGGATGAACTGAATAGCCAGTCTTTCGATTTCCTGGCGGTCTGTTTTGGTGGCATCGAGGGGGAAGGTCCCATCCTCGAGATGCTGCTTGATGTCTACATACCAAGGCTTATTGACTGATACCTCCTCAATCTGAAGGTAATAGGCAGGCTGATCCTGTTGTTGAATTTTGATTGGCCAAAGCATGATGTCTATAGGGATCTGTGCCATGGAAGCAAGCGTGGCCAGTGCGTCGGAAAATCTGTTCTGGTTCTTGGATCTGTGGCTGAAGCTGATTCTTCGATTTAATAGATTCAATATTTGATTTCAATATGATTTTATTCTTGTCGTAGGTTTTAATATGTTCAGATTGAAATCATTCATGTTATCTTTCTGTGATCGCTAATGTGAATTTTATGCAATGGTTTTATTGTGTAAGAGATTGAATTGCGGGATGTTCTATGCTTAGGGAAAATGAGTGATTTCACAACCCTAGTTTAGTGTATATCCGTAACACCCAAAATTTCGGAAATGGCTGGTGACCCAACTCATAATCCCTAGATCGCCCATTCTTCGAGAACTCGAAAAGTTAAGATGAAAATGAATTATATTCTATAGTAAAATTAATATTATCTGATCATTCATTAATCAAAATTACACATTTTGTTGTCACAAATTTCAAACCATATTAACCAATTTATAATATGATGTAACAATAACAATTATAATTATGTAACAGTCATAAGAAATTCAATAAAACAATATTATCATAATGAAAGACTCATAAGGCCGAACTAAGTCTTACAATCATCAATCTCGATCAACATAAATATTAAAAGGAAAATCAATAACTTTTTTTTATCATTAGTCCAACTTCCCACCACATTCAGTAACTCAATCTGAAAATATAAATCAATTGTGAGCTTCACAAGCCCAATAGGAAATCAACTCAAATCAAATATCATAATAGTGATGATAAATACTAATTAAAGAAAATCATTCCTTTTAAAATAATGCAATACAAGAACTTCTATGAGAATAACTCAAATAAATTTAACCATACATTCACACTTATACCAAAGACTTTCTTTCATCCGAATTCGTGTATTAACGTGGCTCGATTTTCTTACCAGCTCGACCCAACTCTCATAATACCCACACTAGGATCTTCTCGAGGATGTTTGGGGTCTTTCACCCTAGGGCACCGGGTCCTATTTTTTTTACGTTAGGGATTTCTCCCAGGGGGTCTCAAGGACATGCCCATATACACATATTCAAACAAAACAAAATTCACCGTTGATCATTCTCATTATTCTTTTTCAATTCTCAAGTATAAACACTCCAAATGAATCCTTGTTTCTTTAGAAAATTAACTCAATAAAGTTTACTATAAAAACATTAAACATTTTAAATCTCATGATGTTTCACATAAAATAAAATAAATTTTGACATAAATAATGATGCTGAAAACAGTAAATTGTGAAATAGTTATGGGTTCAAGAATTATTATAAACTAAGTATAAATCCAATTATAGTCAAATCACATGGGTTTTAAAGCTAACTCGCATATACATTACAAGAAAAAGTTTGAGGATTTATAGGGTAACCTTTCATACCTAAAATATTTAATTAATAGGGATATTGTATTGCAGATTCTGCAATCCAGAATCGACCACGTCTCACTAATAAATTCATGTTAAATTCAATATAACTCGGAATTGGATGAAACAAGTTGGGTTTTAAAACTGACGGAAGAAGGAATCTACAGTAAAAATATCACGATTTTATCAAAAGAATAAATATATAAAATAATTCATTTAAACACCATCACCGGAATCTTGGTATGCAGTTTACTACAAAAACCCCCAAAATACGTGATCAAATAAAACACTAAATGATCAATAAAAAATCTAAAAAAAATTACAGAAGTGGTATTAATCAATTAAGATTATTTTCCAATTGGACAAAGTATTAAATTTTATATATACAATAAGTTACACATATTTATCTCAATCACATACAGTTTTTGACAGATTCTATAGAAATGAATTATTTGCACAAAATAATTTATGAGTCATTTAAAAAAATTCATGAAGAACATTATGATGAAGTCTAACCATAACATAGATTTTAAACTAATTAATTTTAACAGAATAATATTTATCTATTTATTTTAATCATTACACAATCATGATCTAAGATTTAGGTTAGATTCCTACCTTGCTTTCACAACTCAAAACCTTTGATCTTAAGGCTTCAATGATCTTCTTTTCATTCTTCTTGATTGCTTCCTTGAACTAGTGAATCATCAACATAAATTATTTCTTAGGATTAGGGCTTAGAGAAAACATGAGAACAAAAGAGAAATCTTACGTATAAAATTCTCTACTCCCTTAATTCTCTCAATTCCCTTTAATCTCTCCCTACTTCCCTATTCTTTTGAAGTTCTAACTCCCTATCATTTTAAAATTCAAACTACTACTCAAGGCTTAAGAGGGTGTGGGCTTGGCCCAACCAAGCCTCTACTATGAACTTTCCTTCTTTGGGCCCCAAGAGTTAGTAGGCCCAACAAACACAAAACGTCAAAAGATCTAAAATAAAATTGAGTTATTACAGTATCACTCGTGCTAACCACAGATAGGGCATACCTAGGGTTTGATTCCTTGCATTATTCTTGATTCGATGAGTTGAGACTTGTAGTCACACTCATCCCTATTGTTTACTCCTAAGAAACCTGAATAAATGCATTACGGTTCAATTCAGAGGCTAGTAGTGGATTCAAACACTCTAGATCTTCTCTCCTTATTATCACAAAAACTCTTATTTTGATTCCATTAGTTAAAACTCATTAGTTTAATTTCTGTTATTTAAAATAATTCAAATCAACCTTTGTTACTCATTGACTTAGAAATAATCTTAAGAATAAAGCAACGAAACCAGCACAATCTTCTGTGGTTCAACACTCCATACTAGTCGCTATTCTACGAAATTACATCTATTACAAGGCTTACTAAATTGACGATCAAGGAACCCTAGTGAAGGTATTTCAATAATTTTTTTTTTTAATATTATTATTTTGGGTATAGAAACTTAAGGGATATTTTAGATTAAAAAAATTGTGAGAGACATGTTGCTTATTAAAATATGATGTTGGGACATTTTAAGAACCAAAAAGCTTTAGAGACATGTTGGGTATAGCAAAGAAAGGGGGCGGGTGGGACCTTGGCGAGACGTTCTTCTTTCGGAGCATTTTGCCAAGAGAACGAAAATTTCGATTATGCCACTGAGGTTGCCATGTGTCCCTTTTAACACTACTTAATTGTGATTAAGATTCACCCACCCTATGGTTTACCCACTTATCCTAGGTTTTTAGAAAAAAAAATAGGAAAAATTAATTTAACCCTTGGAGTTAGTGATTTTTAATCAAGGCTTAAAATAAATTAATATTTTTTTCTAAAAACCAAGAATAAGTGGTTGAACCCTAGGGGTCAATGAATCTTAATCACAATTGGAGTCTTGTTACACTCTTGAGGTTGCCGTGTGTCTCTTTTGACACCCCTTAACTATGGTTAAGATTCATCTACTCCTAGAGTTCACCCACCTATTCTTGGTTTATAAAAAAAATATAAATTTTTTTAAACCGTAGTTAAAATTCACTAATTATGAGGGTTAATTTTTTTTTTCTAAATTCCAATGATAAGTGGGCAAATCTTAGGAGTGAGTGATTCTTAACCACAATTAAAGAATGTTGAAAGGGACACATGGCGACCTCAGTGATGTAACCGGACTTTAAGAAGTCCGGTTATAACTGTAGAGAATTTCAAGCCTAATAGATAATGAGTGAGGGATAATATGGGAATTAAACAAATATTTAATTAAGTGTTTGGCTTATATAATGATTATGATTATGATAAGGGTAGTTTGGGAATTTTTCCAAATTTCATCCACGTTTTCAAGGCCTCATTATGCAAAGGGTAGTTTTGGAAATTTTCAAAATTTCATCACGTTTTCAAGGATTTATTATGCAAATGGTAGTTTTGGAATTACAAATGATTCAATGATCCCTCTTGGTATCCACTGGCATCAGGCTCTAGGGTTGATTGAACTAGGTCTTGGGCCTTTTTTTTTGCCTTTGGCCTGATTTTTGTGGCTCCTCCTCCTTCTCGGAATTGTTTGACCGAGAGCTATTACTTCAATAGCTCTAGAAGATTCTGCCTTGTCCAAATCAGCTAGAATGGCAGCGACTGAGTTCTGAGAACGTTGCCTTTCTTAGAGATTTTGCTCGAGCGATGTATTGGTTCCTTAGAACAACGGAGTTATAAGCTGCTCTGGATCAGGGTTGTTTCTTGTACTAACCACATTTACAGACACCCTTTCATAATGGGGTTACGATGTTCTAGTTCTTGGTTCCTCCCGATCAAGATGAGTATGAGATGACCTTTGATTTCTAGACCTTCTTGGCTTTGACCGATAATTATATGCCCTCCTCGGCCGAACCGAGAGGTATTTCCAGTTTCTGAGCTGGAGGATCTCCTCAGGATTTTCTTCCTTGACATTTCAAAGGGAAAATAACTTATATTCAGCACTTTGACCCGAGGGTCATGCGGTGTTCTGGTTCTTCTTCCTAGTTCCGTATTTGTTTGGCCCCAGAATGGACTAACATCTCTGGACGGAGGTCGTTGATGTTGATGAAGAATAGTTGTCGTCATTTCTGTGAAGGTCTCCGGATTAACGCCTCTGAATGCATTTGGACCTAGCCTGAACAACAAGTTCCTGTCTGCTAGTGCTGAGTCTAGGTTTGTGTTTGCATAACAGCCAAGTGACTTTGATCACGACTGTTAATGCACCTTGCGTAGTTTGAAGAAACTTGTAAGTTTGCACCTTCATTTCTTGATCTAATAACATCGTTGATGATATCATCAGGAGTTGAGTTTTGTCCCAGGAGGACTCTATTCTTGTTGGCCCTCAACTGCCAACTTTTCTCTTTATTGGAAGAGAAATTATCTGTGGATGGTGTTGAATTTGTCCATAGGTCCCTCCTTCTGTTAAGAGGGGCTTGTCCGTGGACTCTTCTATCGCAGACTCAGGTCTGTTTCTAGACCTGTCCATGGAGTTGCTTGCAACTTTGCCTGCGAAATAAGCCTGAGTTGGACCCTTGCGTCTGGCTAGGCTTTGGGTCCGTGGACCTTGATTGGTGTCCGCGGATGGGCATTGCCCCTTACCTACAGAGTGGCCTTGACCACTTCTCCTTCTGTCTACAAGATTATCTTGCAGACTGGTCTTCTGATCTGGGGACCTAGTCTGCGGATTGGTTCCCTGCGATTTTGCTGGGGAATTTTATGTAAAGTCCTTTAGGCTAGTGGCCTTGTTCTTTTGCCCTGAGATAACTTGGGCAACATCTCCCTTCTATTGATAAACTTTTGAAGGGTGAGTCCCAACAACTGACTTGGACTGGGGGATCTCAACAGTCTGTCTTAGGATCGACCTATATGGCTTTTCCTGTTTAGACTTTGAATGACTTATGGTTTGGGCTCAAAACGAGCTTGCTCCATTAGTCGACCCCGAAGGGTTAACAAATTTAGAATCCTTTTTCAGGGTTTTGAATGACATAGGTATACCTTTTGGGCTGACTTGTCGTAAAGCTGCTGAGCCACTTTACCTTGTGTGCACCCGGTTGGGTGCACCCTCCTTGATATTCGTGGAGAGAGTTGTCTGCGGGTGGGTACTTCTTTTATGAGGTGCCCGCGGGCTGGCGACCTACTGTTGGTGGGCAGATTGCCTTTCTACCCCTGAGTTGATGGGATGGGTTCTGCTTTTCCTACGGATTGGGGCATTTTCAACAGAGGCCTGGTCTGGTGACCGCGGCCTTTTTGCAGAGGTCTGACCAGTTGGCCAGACCTGCCTAGTGGGAGCTGCTGCTACCTTAGCCCAAGTGAGTGGATGAGTCACCGGGATTCGGATTGGGGGTACATATACACGCCGGTTGATGGTCAGGATGTAAGCTCGACGAGATGTAGACAGTCTCGATCATTCTGGTCAGCAACAATAAGAAAAGAAAGGAAAAGATCACTCTTTTTTTTTTGGTTCTTCTTATTTTTTATCTTTCTTCAAAGATGAGAGGAGAAGAAAGTTCCACCGGGCATTTCACTAATTTGTAAGCGGTAAAGTTGTCTTTGCCTATCAAACTTCCTTCATTGTTGTATGGAGTTTATTATTTGTGTGAGGGACTATCCTTCCAATCTGAGTAAACTCAAATTGTTAATTACCTTCCCTATTTGGGGAAAAACTTCTGATTAAGAAGAAATATTAAAGAAGAACAAGATGTATTGAATAAAATATTTTATTTATTCAATGAGATTGCCTAGATCCCATGTAGGCGTTACAAGATACCTCATAGGGGTTTTAGCATCAAAAAGAAAGAAAAGAAAGAGAGGTGGCCTTATTGAGGGTTCACCTAGTATTCACCATATGGGGGAGATCCTCCTTCCTCCTTGGTTGTTGTTTTTCCTGTAAAAAGAAAGCCTTTTTTTGTTCCGTCTTCCTTACGTACGTGGATATTTTTGCATTGAGAGTTTCTTGTGAGAAACTCTCTCTTTTATATATTTTGGAGAATCCTCATTGGACTCCCCTTTGACTTCCTTTTTTTAGGAAATCAAAAGAGGCGAACTCTCCTTAAAGAGGACCATCTGTCCAAGACAGCTGGTTTCTCTTATCTTGGAGAAACCACACGGATAGGAGTCCTTTTTGAAGGATTCCAAATTGGTTTTTTTTTTTTGGGAAACCTGGGAGGATCAAACTTTTTCTCTAAAAAGGGAAAAGATTCTCATCTTTCCAGAAAAGGAAAGAGATAACTTCTCCTTTCGGATAAGGTGCCATATGATACTCTCTCATTAGAGAAAGAGAGGGGATCTCTATCTTGAGTCTCTCAAAGCTGGCAGAGAGTCTTTTTTATTAAGGATTCCCTGCCACATGGCGGTCAGATACTGGCTACCATCTGGTGAAGGACTGACCTTGGTTAGTCCGCAATTAAAGAGGTGAGACCCATGGTCTCACCTGCGGTCTAGGTCAGGTCCAAGTATATTTGGACTGCGGACCAGGGTCTGACCTTAGTCAGTCCGTGGACCAATATAGGGTGGGACCATGGGTCTAACCCTTGGTCTAGTTTAGGTCTATGGCCTTTTATGGTCATGGACTTGGCTAGTTATTGACTGGCCCACGGATAGATTCGTGGAGTTTGTCTGTAAGTTTGAATAAGGATTTGTCCGCGAGAGCAAACCCTATCCACGTGTCAATCCCCTAAGGACTAACACAAAGGATCACCGTGGAACATCAATGCCCTGTTGCTAGCATTTAATGCTAGGTGGGCTGGCAGTAAGCCAGCCCTTGGCTAGCTGGTGTGCGTGCCTTTGACATGCGTGAAGCCTAACCGCCCATTCAATGGGTGGTGATCCTGTGTAGGCAGGTGCACCATGCACCCGCCGATGAGATTTCATTGCTGAATAATGAGATCTCAACCAAAGAGAATGGGAAACCTTAGAGCTCTTAAAAGCAATCTCAACTCTCTTAAACTAAAACCCTAATTAGTTCATAGAACAATTAGGTTAAATAGGAAATCCAAAAATAGAGTTTTAAAGTGCTTAGAAGTGTTGAAACATGTTTAAACACTATTTATAAGGTTATTATTCACTACTTCGCGCAACCAGGGGTGGAGCCAAGAATTTTTCATTGGGGGGGGGGGGGGGGGGGGGGGGGCGGGCAAAATACATGTATAAAAAAACTAATGGAACTTGGGGGGTGGGGGCATAGTCCCTGAGAAAAAAAAATTTGGGATAATTTTTTTATTTTGAGAATTTTTTTCCAATAATGTCATTGAGGTTGCCACGTGTTCTATTAATACGCCTTAACTATGGTTAAGATTCACCCACCTATCCTTGGTTTTTTTTTTAAAATATAAATTTTTTTTACCAACCCTAATTAAAATTCACTAACTCCTAAGGTTAAAAAAATTTAATGTTTTTTCAAAAATCCCAGGGATAAGTAGGTGAACCCTAAGAGTGGGTGAATTTTAACCATAGTTAAGGGGTGTCAAAAGGGACATGTGGCAACCTAAAAGGGCATAATTAGACTGTATTGGGGGCTTACTATATATATGACAAAAAAAAAATTGGGGGGGCAACTATATATAAGACAAAATTTTGGGGGGCCAATTATACTAAAAAATTAAAATAAAAAATTGAGGGGCCCATAATTCCATACCACTACAAGAAGAAATTACAAAAAAATAGGGGCGAGGGGGGTGGGGTGGGGGTCATGGCCCCCCTCGCCCTGGCTCTGCCCATGCACGCAACTGTTCGAATGGTTAAGGAACCGTTCGAACTGAATTATTAATCACCTACTATTCCTCGATTACTATTCATCAATACTATTCATGACACTATTCACAATATTGCACATAGACCATTTTTAGTTCATTTTGAACAAGATTATCAATCTAAGAAATAAATCTCCTAAGGTAAGAGGGATTAGTCTAAGTCAAATCCACCTAAAGAATAACTAGGTATCTAAGTCACTTACCATCCTAAAGGTGAGACGAAGGCGATGATTAGTCAGTTGTTCTTATTCAGTATTCATCTTCATGAACTTGATGTCTATGACACAAGGCACATTACTTGAGTTGCTTGCAAATTTGTCGTTGTTTGATAGGCATGTTTTTATTTTATTTATTTAGTTTTTTTGGTATATGCACTATTTATTTAGAATAATAGGTGAAGAGTTAGTATCTGTTATCTGATAATCTGATAATGATGAACTTTTTAACTACCACATTAACTCAAGGAATTGTTCTCAGTATACTCAAGCGATGGGTAATACACAATAGACACTGCCATTGAAAGGAATGGACAGATGTTGTTTTGACAGACATGTTATATTTACAAAAGTTAAAAAGAACAATTAATAATTAATAAATCTACATTTCAGACATTAACATATGTGTGTATACTAAATGAGATGGTGATAGATGTATATATAATGGCACTGGATTAGGTTCTGTATCTCACCAGCTACCTTATTAAATGGTCTCTATTGTTTTAGCAGCCAGTATCTAAGACAAAGTTAGTTACTTTTGTGGTACCTGTACTTTTTTTTTTTAAAGATGGGACTCGGTAGTTACCATCCTGATTTGATTTAGTTACCGAATCTCCTGCTCAATATTCAAATTAATAATGGAAAATACTTAATGTACCCATGGTTTCCATTTTGTAATGAAGTGGCCAGTCATCATTGAACCACACCCCAATTTTAAATAGCCTCCAAATGTTAAGATTCACTCACCCTAGGATTAAGCAATTCGACCTTAGTTTTTTTTTAAAAAAAAAACAAAACAAGATCTAAATTCTAATTTAGTTAAACTTAATCAGGGTTAAAGAGGTGTTAAAAGGGACACGAGAGTAAGATAAGAAGCGGACCCTAAGGTCCGCTAATCACTGCTCATTAATTATGAGTGGTGTTATGCGCAACCCCAAGATAGTATGACTACACCCTATTGTTTATTTTTTTGCCCTTTGAGTTTTCTTTAAATTTAAGGGAAATAGTTAACCTACCTGGGAAATGGATTGTAAAATCCAAGGTTGGATCTCATTGGTCTATTCTCCCCTCTTAAATACCCACCAATTGTGTTGGGTATTTAAGCGGGGGATGAACCAATGAGGTCCAGCCTTGGATTTTAAAATCCATTTCCCAGGTATGCTAATCACTGCTCTAAATTTAATAGCCACACTACCTTACCCCACAACCGTTCTCGCCTTTTTTCTCTGCTCGCTTCCTCTGCTATGGGTTCTTCCACCACTCATGCTCCTTCCTCCATGTGCTTCTCGATCTCCAACATATATGCTTTAGCCAGCAGGAAATGGACTGATGTTGCGAGAGTAAGGCCGCATTTGTAATCGATTCATTTACCATGCCCATTCAATTGAAGTTGTTTCTTTAATTTCTACAAGTAACAAGCTAGCTCACATCCTTTCATTGTGAGGAACATTTGATTATAAGGATTAATAGATCAAGAATCAAAGTCAGAATAGGATTAATAGATGAAAAATCAAAGCCAGAATATATACCACGCGACATGTATGACTTTGGTCTTTATACAAGCATCCCCAGATCCTAGATTCTCTGATGAGCTTAGTTCCTTCTTGGATTCACTGTTTGGGGAGCTAAAATTCATGTCTAACAATCATAGAAATTACCCTAAATCATAAGCAGCACATCCAAAAATAAAGACAAAAAACGATGAAGAAAATAAACACTTGTTCCATAATGAATTCATAATACATGCATGCAAGCGGTGTAAAATTGTTACCAGATAGTTACCAAGTTCGAGTTTGAGAATTATTTGGTTAAGAAAAAATTAATAATATAAGGTAATTTTTTTTTTTGAAAAATGCTGGCCAAAAGATAATTAAACAATAAATAAAAAATTTATTTTAAAAAGCTTATAATAAATTGTCATTGGTGTGTAGTTGCTAATGAGGTGCAGTGATCAAAAAGTGGGGTGCGCCTAACAACACCCTTAATGATTTAGGATGAAAAAGAAAAAAATTGATCAAGGATGATCGCAGCCATCCGATCAATTGCAAACTTAGACAAGGGTGTTGGTCCTTTTGAGTTGTTTGGTCGTGACATTAAGGGGGGCGTTTGGATAGACTTCTCCAATAACTCCTAAGGATTTCTAGTTCTGGAAAGTCAAAGTTGACCAATCAAGTATTTGGTTTGCCATGTTGGTTTTAACTTCCTGAGAAAGTTGAAATATCAATTTCCCCACAAAGCTGGTCGAGATAATTTATGCGAGGAAGTCCATATATTAACTTTGACGGAAAGTTGACGGAACGAATGAATGGACGATTCGTACTCGTACCATCAAATTAACGAGAATTGCTAGCCCTATTCTCACCCTCTATACCCACTTGTTCAAATTACAATGATTGAAGCACTCTCTCACCTAGTATGGAGTAGGTCTAACATTCCTCTCAATCAATTGATCTCATCTCTTCCTCCACCATTTCGTCATCCCATATTTATCTTCTTTGAATTTTTTAAAATCCCTATGTTTTCAGTTATTTGTAAATACTCCATTGTGTTTTGTGATTTTGGATTATGCCCCCTCCAACTAACTTTTAAAACTTTTGCAAATTCACCCTTCCATCCAAAAGCAAGGTAAGCATAACCAATCTAAGGTTAATATTTTTTTCTTCCAAAAACCAAAGTTAGATGCATGAACCCAAGGGATGAGTAAATCTTAATCACAGTTAGTGGGTGTTAAAAAGGACATGTGGTGGGTTGTTGTCGTGCCCCAAAATCCCACCTAGGAGTTAGGCGTGACTTTGTGCGTGACTAACCTGTCATATCAAACCATCCTGTATAAAAGACACAAGACACAACATAGCGGAAACGTAAACTAAAAATTTCTTTAACTTATATAAGACACTATTCCAAGTTTATACAAAATCCAAGTTTATACAAAACTCCATAATCCAAAAAGTGAAGTGGACATGCCCACTCTAACAAAATACAAAATATAATATCTCCATCACTCCTCTCAACAATAATCTAGAGAAGGCTACCTATCTAGATCCCTATCCTCTTGAGGCTGCATCGGGATTACCTCTTCTTCCACATACTCTTTTTCAACCCATGACTTGGGTTTGCAATTGTCAAATAGACCTGTCGAAATAAAATGTACAGCTGAGCATGAAATACTCAGCATTTACAAACTATTAGTTAACAATGTTATAATGTCAATAATATCACATGAGTACTTAAAAGACAACAATTGATCATTCATGCATTAAATTGAACTTAGAACAATACTTCAATTACAAGTAATAGTGCGTAGTTTCCAAAACTTTATCTTAAGAGCTTTCGTAGAAAACAAAACATGTCTTATGAGTTCTTATGAGTCTTATGAGCTTATGAGTTCTTATGAACCTTATGAGTTTTTATGAGAGATCCTTGTGAGCCTTGTGAGCTTATGATCTGTAGAGACTTGTGAGACGATCTTCGACTAGATCCTTATGAGCTTGTGAACTGATCTTAGACTTATGAATTTCTTATGAGTTCTTATGAGAGCCTTGCGAGGCTTATGATCCTTAGAGACTTGTGAACCTATCTTAGACTTGATCCTTATGAGCATTTGTAACCGATCTTAGACTTATGACCCATATAGAAATTGTAACCGATCTTAGACTTTACCAACCAAAGTTTGACCTTGTCAAATCTTATGAGCATATGAGTTTTCTTATGAGATTTTCCTTAAAACTCTTCTTATGAACTTTGAAATACTTGTGCATACGAGAAAACTTCGATCATTCGAAACATAGAGTGCATAGAGTGCTTGTGAGCATCATAACATACTTGGAAAACTTTAAATATTCTATACATGTTTAGATAAAATCATAGAGGCATTTAAATATACTTAGAAACTCTTAAACCTAATCATAGAAGACTTATGAATATCATAATAAGCATAGGGAAACTTTAAACATTCAAACATGGTCATAGAATACCATTCATGGCAATAGCATAGCAATAATCATGACTATTAAGCCTATTTCATCACATCTCACTAAAATCATGTTTTCTTTAAGGAAAAATCCTACCAAGTCAAGCATAGAGTATATTTACCCTTTTATTGAAAAATCCAAATCTTGAAACCCCTAATTTGGTTAAATCATAGCAAGGTTAGAGAGTAGGTGTATTTACTTGTAAAATAATAACAAAATTAACTAGTAGAAGTATTTACTATTATTGTTGAGAAATTCTCATTTAAAACCCACATTCAAGACTTGGATCATAACAAAGCTAGATAGGAGAATGTATTTACTTAGGACATCACAACAAAACCAACTAGTAGAAGTGTTTACCTTAGAAGATCAAATCCCTTTGATCTAAGGCTTTAGATGGGTTGAGAGAGCTTGAAGAAGCAAAACCCGAGCTCGATGATGAAGCTCCAAGCTTTGAGAAAGAAGATTCAAGCCTTGGTGGCAACATTCGAGCTCCACTTTGATCTCAAATGAAAACCCCATTTTAGAACCCTAGATCTCTTTCGTTTCATCTCAAATAATGTCTCTTAAAGTGTTAGAACCCTTAACCCCACGAAAATTAGGTATTTATAGAGTTAGGTTTGTGAAATTTTCCCAAATACCCTTCGTTTATGCTGTTTACGAGTTTTGGTTACTTCACTCGTCGACGAGTGAATTTCTCTAGCTTCAGTCATCGACGAGTGGTTTCAGTCATCAACGAGTGAGACTTCTAACTTCCTATTTCAACACTGCCCTCTTTAGTCGTCGACGAGTGGAAAATACTCAGGTTCACTCGTCGACGAGTGAACCCTGTTTTCTTTTCCTCTGTTTTACTGTTTCAACTATAACTTTTGACTCACTCATTGGATTTAGGCGATTCAACTTGCGTTGGACTCAAAATTCAAAGATGAAATTTTTTGTCTCTAATGTATAAGTCATAATTTTGAATTATTAATGGTATAAAGCCTTAAAGTGGAGGAACTGTTAAGACATCATAGGGGTGAGTGAATATTAACCACTGTTAGGGAGTGTTAAAAGGGACACATGACAACTTTTAGAGCCGTCTTTAACTGTGATTAAGCATAATCAATCTAAAGTTAATACTTTTTGTCGTAACAACCAAGGTTAGATGCAACATTGTCATTCCCTTTTTTCTTCGTCTAACATTGCCAAACAATACTTATTAGGAAATATAAGATATAAGAAATAATCAATTGATTGGACAATTGATTGGAAAATACTCATACAAACAAGGTTAGATGCATTGCATAAAATATAAGAAATAATCAATTGATTGGACGATACTTGCATAAAATATAATACTCAATATAATGCTGACTGCTATAAGAAATAATCAATTGATTTTTCTTCGTAACAACCAAGGTTAGATGCACCACGTGTACCCCTTCTTATAGCAGTCAGCATTATATTGAGTATTTGTAATGAAATTTTGGTGATGATTTACATAAAATATAAGAAATAATCAATTGATTGGACGATACTTATTAGGAAAATTATCACTTAAATATGAATGTTTATTGCTTGATATTGCATGATGTTTCTTATAAAATGGCACGCCAATGTTTGTATGTTTTGGATTTTTACATGATTACATGTTTTAAATCTTGAATACCAGGTGTAATAATTTGTATATTACCTGCTAGTGCATGCACGTGTGTAAAACATATTTTTATCTCTGTTTTATCTATGAGCATCACAAATTCTACAAGAGTTGATATATGGAAATAATCATATATCAATTTTATACATACCATATGTAAAGGAAAATTAGAAGTTACTTCATGTAAGTGTAAACCAAATGCTAACTTGACTTAAGATTTTTAAAAATCATTTTTTAGATGTGCAAATCAAACACTATTTTATCCATCAAATAACTTTCTTAGGTGATGTTTGGTAACACTAGTCTAAAAAGAAGTGCTTATTTGAAAATTATGCTTAGTTGGACTTTAGATTGTTAAGTTGAAGGTTAATTGCATGTCTACATTTTAGAGAATTTAGGGGTAAAAACTTTTAACTCCTCGCTTCGTTCATGCATGCGGTGAGTCCCTTTCAGTCGTTCGACCAGTGAATGAACAACACTTTCAGAACCCCTTGACTCAGAATGTTAAGCAAGGGACCTACTTTTTGAGCTTTAGTGTGTCCCCCTGCCGGGTGGGTAGGGGGGGCTTGCTTTCAAGGAAGTGAGGGAATGGAAAAAGTAGCTATGGAGTTACTTTTTAAATTAGAGATTTTTATCCTTAAAATCTCTAAAATGCAGACATAGAATTAACCTTCAACTTAACAATCTAAAGTCCAACTAAACATAATTTTCAAATAAGCACTTTGTTTTACATGAGTGTTACCAAACATTACCTTAGACTTTTTAAGGAGTTGCTTTCTCCAAAGTAACTCTTGAAAAAATATTTCTTCTATTAGAAATGTCTAATTAAATGCCACCTAATAGCTAATATTGGTGCTGGTCCTTTTCCAACTTATAGAGGCAGAGGAAAGTCTTAAGTGTGTACTTTCGCCATTGAGCCCTCTTTTCCCTTTCACTTTCACTGCATTAAAGAACTCCTGACTCTGATTTTGACTCGGAAGAAGCTAGCATGCTTTGAGTTGCCTTTGTTTTTTTTCGTTTTTTCTGGTTGGCAAGGTGGTTTAAAGGAAATCCCGCACTAGCACACCTTTTTTGCCGTTCATCTCACTAGCACACCTATAGAGTCCCGTTCGTGCATACATCTAGTTTGAAGGACATCAACGTGTATGTTAGTATGGTCCCTTACCACTTCGCTTTTGCCACAGGAAATCTATGGTCAAACTTATGTCGACAGTTTAACATGAGGTGTGCTGAGTACGCATCGCGCGCAGTTTAGAAGTAACAGAACGTGAGTCATAAGTCACGATGAGCACTAAGAAGGAGATGAGGAATGCTAAGCATACTCTTAGGATATCTACTTCTCATCTTTTTAATTATATAAAATAAATGATTTTGTAGGACTGCAAGCCAAGTTAGCTCGTGACTTGACAAAGCTCGGCTTGTTTGAGCTAAACTCAAGCTCACATTTCAGACTCGAACCAATGAAACCAAGCTAAACTCAAGCTCACATTTCAGACTCGAACCAATGAAACTAAACTTTTATTTGAACTCGAACATTTAAACAAGTCAAATGCAAGCTAAACCTTGTTTGATTAAGCTCAGTTTGCTAAGTTCAAAATATTTATATATATATATACAAAATATTTTCTGGTAATATTATTTATATTAATACCGAATAATATTTTTATATCATAGATTGTAATAATTTTTAATTAATAAGTTTATAATAACAATAAAAGTTAAGAAGTTAAAAATAGGAACTTAGATCCAACTCTAATCTCTACTATTTAGAACAGATAAAGTTTGAGTTTGAATACACGGAAATATTTCCGTGTCGCGACTACACCAAATCCTATTTTCATATATGAATGTATTAAACTTATGGACTTTCTTGTATTATAATTTACTAATACATATTTTTATTAAAATCATGTTAAATAGATAAAATGAATCCGTGAATTTTGCTTGAGTCAATCCCGGCTTGGTTCAACTTAAATAGAGTTTGAGTTTGAGTAAAGCTTGTTTAAGCGAAGCTCAAGCCTAAATATACGAGCTCGAGCATGTTCAAGCTAAACTCAAACTTGGCCAAGCTAGTCTCAACTGGGCTCGAATACACGGCTATGATTGTCTACCTTCGTTTTTATTTTTTGGTATAGGTTGAGCCATAAGAATAAACAAGGGCTCCAAAAGGGCTGACTAATGAGGAGTTGTGGATTGAGTAACGAAGAGTTGTGGATTCTTATACACATTTGCCAAGTTTAGTACTCAGCCGGGACTATAAAGTTCGAAATTTATTACCTAAAAATGATGATAATAGGGTTTGTGAGAATGCGCTTAGCATTTCTTGTTGGAAAAATTCTGTTTTGGAAAATCTGGGAAAACAGTTTTTTACAAACTTTGACCCAAAATAAAAGTGGGACCCACAAAGGTTATGAGGCGGGTCCAAGTGGATTCATGTTCTCCTCCATGAGGAGATCAACGTAGTGTATTCACTTGTCCAAAACAGTGAAGTGGTGAATGAGAAATTCATCTCAAAGTGGGCCACTTGAACATAAATTATAAGTTGAAGAATGGTGTAGTTTAATAGTCCCACATTGGAAAACTATTGAAACTATAGTGTGGTTTAAATACCATTACCTTGGAGTAAAGGGTGGGCCCTTGGGGCACCCAAATTTTGTGAAGGAGTGAGCACTTGCTCCAAGGTGGAACCAACACACACGCGCGCGCCGCCGCCCCGCCCCGACCCGACCCGTGTCCGGGTCCGGTCCGGCCGGCTGGCTGGCTTGGCTTGGTTCTAGTGGGCCTACCAGAGCCCGTTTCAACTTATATAGTTATTCCAACAGCTCTTTTAATCCAACAGTCATGTCTGTTGGATTTAAATTTGAAACCCAAGAGACATGACTATACTGGACAGTCTCCTTTGCCTACTATTTAAGGCTTTTCTGGTGCATATTCTTAAGTACGAAATTCCTTCTTCTACTCCCAAGTCTCTGCATTCCTTCTGCATATTTATAAGTCTCTGTTAATCCAAGAGAGAGAGATATAGCATAGTTTCTGGTTCGTTGGACAAACAGATTGCTGTGCTTCTTCTGTTTGTGTAAGGATCAATTTATCCTGGGAGGCAGACGTCCGTATATCAAAAGCACCAGTGTGAGGGACGAAATCTGTCTTAAGGAAAGAGTTACTACTCGACTTGATCTGTTGATTCTCAGTTTCTAAATCAGTGAGTTCATTCTATTCTGTAGTTTCTATTTATTGTTACATGAACAGAATATATATTCAATCAAATTCATATTCTGTACACTGGATAGTATTGTTCTATTTCACTTAATAAAGATTGAATACAGGATTATTTAATTCAAATACTGTTAATTAAAACAACAATCTTAAGACAGATTTCATTTGTATCCAATCTTTTACTACAAATACTGGTTTTCAAAATTTTGATTTCTGTATAATGCTTACAATTTCAAAATTCTATGCACATTATAATTTCCAGAATTCTGTATACTGTTTCTACTTTCACAAATCTACATGCTGTTCCTGATTTCAGAATTCTGTATAATACAATAAATTCCTGCATTCTGTAATACTGTATTAATCTTTAATTTCTTAATACTGTATATCAGAAATTATGTCAGTCACTGCACCTACTGCTATGCATACTCCGTTACATCCTACTGTTCCTGTGAACCATGGTGAAAAGCCAGAAAAGTTTAATGGAACAGAGTTTAAAAGATGGCAGCAAAAGATAATGTTCTATCTTACAACTCTGAATCTGGCTAGATTTCTCAGAGAAGATGCTCCTGCATTGAAGGAAGGAGAGACTGATATGCAAGTTGTTGCTGCTGTAGAGGCATGGAAAAATTCTGATTTCCTATGCCGAAACTACATCCTCAATGGATTGGATAATACACTGTATAATGTCTACAGTCCAATCAAAACAGCAAAGGAACTCTGGGATTCCTTGGACATCAAATATAAGACAGAAGATGCCGGTGCAAAGAAGTTTGTGGTCGGAAAGTTTCTAGAATATGTGATGTCAGACTCCAAGACTGTTATCAGTCAAGTCCAGGATCTCCAATTAATTTTGCATGACATTCATGCAGAAAATATGGTTCTTAGTGAATCTTTTCAGGTGGCAGCCATGATTGAAAAATTACCCCCGGGCTGGAAAGATTTCAAGAACTATCTGAAGCATAAAAGAAAGGAGATGAAGATGGAGGAACTGATTGTGAGATTGAGGATCGAAGAAGACAACAGAATTTCTGAAAAGAAAACCGGAAAACTTCCAATAGAGTCCAAGGCAAATGTTGTGGAACAGGGGAAAAGATTAAATGGAAAGAGGAGGCAATTCAATGAAGGCTCCTCAAAAGGATATAAAGGTGGAGAGAACAAGAGATTCAAATTCACCGGCAAATGCTACATCTGTGATAAACCTGGACATCGGGCTAAGGATTACAAGAGCAAGCGAATTAGCCAAAACAAGAAACCTGCTCAGGCCAACTTCACAGAAATGGACATGGTTTCAAATGGAGTCCATGATATGAATTTGTCTGCTGTAGTGTCTGAGGTGAACCTCATTGGAAATTCCAAAGAATGGTGGGTGGACACCGGAGCAACTCGCCACATTTGTATTGATAAGAATATGTTTTCTTCTTATCAAGTGGTGGAAAATGGAGAGCAACTCTTCATGGGTAATTCCTCAACTTCCAGAATTGAAGGACAAGGAAAAGTGGTGCTGAAAAAGACTTCAGGTAAGGAACTTACCCTCAACAATGTGCTCCATGTGTCGGACATCCGGAAGAATTTGGTTTCAGGATCCTTGTTATGTAAGAATGGGTTTAGATTAGCATTTGAGTCAGACAAGTTTGTCTTGACTAAGAGTGGTATGTATGTAGGGAAGGGTTACATGAGTGATGGACTCTTCAAACTTAATGTAATGACCATTGTACCTACTAAGAATATGAATAAGAATGCATCATCTTCTAGTTATTTGCTTGAGTCTTCTAATTTGTGGCATGGAAGATTAGGACATGTAAATAATGATTCTCTACGAAAACTTATACACTTAGGATGTTTGCCTAAATGTAATTTTGATAAAAATCATAAGTGTGAAGTTTGTGTTGAAGCAAAATTAACTAGAACTTCATTTCAATCTATCGAAAGAAATTCAGAACTTTTAGATTTAATTCACACAGATATATGTGATTTAAAATTTGTACAAACTAGAGGTGGAAAGAAATATTTTATTACTTTCATTGATGATTGCTCAAGATATTGTAAAATATATCTTTTGAGGAGCAAGGATGAAGCTTTGGATATGTTTAAACAGTACAAAGCCGAAGTTGAGAATCAACTTAGCAGAAAAATTAAGGTTGTTAGAAGTGATAGAGGTGGTGAATATGAAGCACCCTTTGGTGTTTTTTGTTCAGAAAATGGTATCATACATCAAATCACAGCACCCTACTCACCTCAGCAAAATGGTATTGCTGAAAGGAAAAATAGAACCTTAAAAGAAATGATGAATGCTATGTTGATTAGTTCGGGATTACCTCAGAATTTGTGGGGGGAAGCAATTCTTTCTGCAAATTATATTTTAAATAAAATACCCCGAAAGGTAATCAATAGAACACCCTATGAAATATGGAATGGAAGATCACCTTCTTTCAAATACTTGAAAGTGTGGGGGTGTTTGGCTAAAGTGGCTGTTCCTAGTCCTAAAACGACTAAGATCGGACCTAAGACTGTTGATTGCATATTCATTGGTTATGCAAATAATAGTAGTGCATATAGATTTCTGATTCACAAATCTGAAAATCCTGATATGCATGTAAACACTATTATTGAATCAAGGAATGCCTATTTCTTTGAAAATATATTTCCTTGTAAATCTGGACAAGAGACTAGTTCAATTAAAAGAACTAGGGATACTACGATGAGTAGTAATAAAGACTTTGAAAATAATAGTGAAGAACCTAGACTTAGCAAACGTGCTAAAAAGTTAAAGTCTTTTGGTCCTGATTTTCTAACATATTTGTTAGAAAATGAGCCTCAAACTTTTAAGGAAGCTATGTCAAGTCCAGAAGCTCCTTTATGGAAAGAGGCTGTAAATAATGAAATTGAATCTATTCTGCATAATCATACATGGGAGTTAGTTGATCTCCCATCAGGAAGTAAACCTCTTGGATATAAATGGATATTCAAAAGGAAAATGAAAGCAGATGGTTCAATCGACAAGTATAAGGCAAGACTTGTGGTTAAAGGATATAGTCAAAAGGAAGGACTAGATTACTTTGACACATATTCTCCAGTGACGAGAATAACTTCAATTCGAATGATGATTGCAATTGCTGCATTAAAGAATCTTGACATTCATCAAATGGATGTCAAGACGGCTTTCTTAAATGGTGATCTAAATGAAGAAATATACATGGAACAACCTGAAGGTTTCTGTGTTCCAGGACAAGAAAGGAAAGTATGCAAGCTTGTTAAATCACTTTATGGATTGAAACAAGCACCGAAGCAATGGCATGAAAAATTTGACAATGCAATGTTGTCAAATGGATTCAAAATCAACGAGTGTGACAAATGTATTTATGTGAAAAACATAGATGCAGGATATGTCATAATATGTCTTTATGTGGATGACATGCTCATCATAGGGAGTAATGATCAAATGATCAAAACTACTAAGAAATTGTTGAACAAACAATTTGATATGAAAGACATGGGAGTGGCAGATGTGATTTTGGGAATGAAAATTACCAAAACATCTGATGGATATGCTTTATCTCAATCACATTATATTGAGAAAGTACTTGAAAAATTTAACAAGTACGATGACCATATAGCAAGGACTCCAATAGATGGAAATGTACATTTAGCTAAGAATACTGGTGAAAGCATATCTCAACTGGAGTATTCTAGAATCATAGGAAGTTTGATGTACGTGATGAACTGCACACGTCCTGATATAGCATACTCCATAAGTAAACTAAGTAGATATACCAGTAATCCAGGGAAAGACCACTGGAAATCCATAGTGAGGGTACTTCGATACTTAAAGTTTACCCAAAACTATGCATTGTACTACACCAGATATCCAGCAGTCCTAGAAGGATACTGCGATGCAAATTGGATATCAGATACTAAAGACTCCAAATCCACAAGTGGATATGTCTTTACATTGGGGGGTGCATCAATTTCATGGAAATCTTCTAAACAAACATGTATAGCACGGTCTACAATGGAATCTGAATTCATTGCATTAGACAAAGCTGGAGAAGAAGCAGAATGGCTTCGACAATTCTTAGAAGATATTCCTATGTGGCAAAAACCTGTGTCTGCCATATGCATACATTGCGATAGTCAATCTGCAATTGGAAGAGCACAGAATCACATGTATAATGGGAAGTCTCGACACATTCGTCGTAGACATAATACCGTTAGACACTTGCTTTCAAGTGGGATAATCTCTTTAGAATACATAAGATCAAAGGACAATATTGCTGATCCTTTAACTAAAGGTTTATCAAGAGAGCAAGTAAGTAACTCATCGAGGGGAATGGGGTTAAAGTCTATAACTTAAGGGTATTCACAATGGAAACCCAACCTAGTTGAATGGAGATCCCAAGATCTAGGTTCAAAGGGACAACTAAGTTGTGTATGACTCGACCTAATCACTTAAGAGATAATGTCTCTTACCCATTTCTGAAATGAGAAAGTGATGACTGCATCATGTTAGGATTAACTAAGTTATTAATGATTCTTATATCTTGGACTACCAAGTGGAGTATAGCAGAATACTCTTAATAAGAATCACCTATGTGAGTGTGAACTGGGCCGGTTCTATAAGAATTGACTAGACTACAATTCTCTAGAGCACTCATGAAACCAGGAAGTGTTCAGGGCCAAAATGAACACAACAATGAGAACTAAACTATGTTTGGGGATATCATGTGTGTATTCTATTGTCTTGGTTTACAATAACGGCTGGACAGTTCAAGACATCATGTTCACTGACTAGCCAGTAAATCCGATAGTTATACATAAGGGAAGGTTCAAAGCCAAAAGCTACCTATCCTATGCACGATATCTCCTCTTATGTACTCTCTCTTAAGTGTCTGCATAATTTCTGTATTCTGTCCAGGAATTTTCATTCATGTGGGGGATTGTTGGAAAAATTCTGTTTTGGAAAATCTGGGAAAACAGTTTTTTACAAACTTTGACCCAAAATAAAAGTGGGACCCACAAAGGTTATGAGGCGGGTCCAAGTGGATTCATGTTCTCCTCCATGAGGAGATCAACGTAGTGTATTCACTTGTCCAAAACCGTGAAGTGGTGAATGAGAAATTCATCTCAAAGTGGGCCACTTGAACATAAATTATAAGTTGAAGAATGGTGTAGTTTAATAGTCCCACATTGGAAAACTATTGAAACTATAGTGTGGTTTAAATACCATTACCTTGGAGTAAAGGGTGGGCCCTTGGGGCACCCAAATTTTGCGAAGGAGTGAGCACTTGCTCCAAGGTGGAACCAACACACACGCGCGCACCGCCGCCCCGCCCCGACCCGACCCGTGCCCGTGTCCGAGTCCGAGTCCGGTCCGGTCCGGCCGGCTGGCTGGCTTGGCTTGGCTTGCTTTGGTTCTAGTGGGCCTAAAGCCTGGCCCCTATATTTATTTTTTGTTTTGCTGGGCCAGAGCCCGTTTCAACTTATATAGTTATTCCAACAGCTCTTTTAATCCAACAGTCATGTCTGTTGGATTTAAATTTGAAACCCAAGAGACATGACTATACTGGACAGTCTCCTTTGCCTACTATTTAAGGCTTTTCTGGTGCATATTCTTAAGTACGAAATTCCTTCTTCTACTCCCAAGTCTCTGCATTCCTTCTGCATATTTATAAGTCTCTGTTAATCCAAGAGAGAGAGATATAGCATAGTTTCTGGTTCGTTGGACAAACAGATTGCTGTGCTTCTTCTGTTTGTGTAAGGATCAATTTATCCTGGGAGGCAGACGTCCGTATATCAAAAGCACCAGTGTGAGGGACGAAATCTGTCTTAAGGAAAGAGTTACTACTCGACTTGATCTGTTGATTCTCAGTTTCTAAATCAGTGAGTTCATTCTATTCTGTAGTTTCTATTTATTGTTACATGAATAGAATATATATTCAATCAAATTCATATTCTGTACACTGAATAGTATTGTTCTATTTCACTTAATAAAGATTGAATACAGGATTATTTAATTCAAATACTGTTAATTAAAACAACATTTCTCAAGAGAGATAGCGTCTGATGGATGTTTTAGTCAGTAGTAGATGACAAAGAAGCTGAAATACACGCTCTGTATCGTCCTATAGAAATTAGAATCCAACTTCCCCCCCACCCACGGACACCTCTTAGTTATATACAGCTAGCTTAACGCGTTTTATCATGACACGCACTGGTTCATTTCATATGACGACACTACCCTTCAGATGATCTATGTCTTTAACACTTTCCTTTTGTGCTTTTTCATTTACCACAAAATTTTAAATAAAAGTATATAAGGTTACGGAAAGTATACCTTTGTTTTTATTATTTTTAATTATATTACTTTTATCGTTTATGTAACGACCCGGATTTTCGGAAGAAAATCCTGAAACTAGATTGACATTTAATTAAGTATAATTAATTTAAAAATAATATTTATAAATAAAGTTTTTGGGTTTAAGTGTGGGTTCTGGTTATCGGATTCGCTGTCCGATAAATTACCGGTATTTTTGTACTTCGTGTCGGTCCACTACCTGGATGATTACCCATTGCGTCGGATTCGTTACGCATCGATTTGCAAAGTTACGGGGGCCTCGTACATATAAAAACCAGAAAATCCGTAGATTTTTGAAATTCAGTCGGGACTCAATATTTACTGATTGCTCCAATAGAAATCTGCGAAACTCGCACACAACTCGCACATCGCATTTCAGTCGACCGTTCTAGATGATTGTCTGTCATCTCGGCTATTCATCATCTCAAACGGCGAAACCGCAACGTGTTTTGTGTCCAAAATTAGGAAATTTGTGAGTTCTGTAATTTTCTTCCGGATCTACTTTTTACAGTCAAAACTTAGCATTTTTCTTTGAAATTCGCACAGTGGGTGTTGGACTGCTCCTAGTTCAGTCACCTGTCATTTTGGCTTCATTGCATGTCGTCAAGCAATGTTACAGGGGCTGTATATACAGAAAAGGGGAAAATCCGGTCAAACCAATCAATGGGGTCAAATCACCATGTGTGCGGCCCATGTGCTTGGCACATTGTCACGGACAATTCACGTAGCTACTCAAATCCCATGTGACCCTTGATCAATCTATCGATCAAGTCAGCATGTTCAGTCAGTTACCTAAGAAACAAGAGTAAAACACACCATAATACACAAGAGAGAAGCAAAGATCAATAATATTGCATCAAGGGAAAGGTTACAAGACACTATACATGCAAAGAAAATAAAATACATTAGGGGAGCAGGTGATCAAAGATGGTGCAAAGACAACCCACTCAAGTGAACTACCACCTCCCCTACAAGGTGGATGCTAAACCTTTTACAAGTTAGTAGAAGGAAACATCCTATGTGCTGGTGGAGTCATACTCCCTCATTACAAAAATGTCACTAAGATTGAGGATTAAATTACCTTTTAATAAAAGATAAAAAGACACAAATAGTGCCACCACCAAGGCCATGCAAACATTGCTGGATGAATTGTCGTAACACACTCCCCCACTTGTTAAGTTAACACCCTCGTCGGCTTGTTCTTCATTCTTGTCTGCGAAAGGGAGAAGGGTGATGCCTAGTTTCCAACTAGCTTCCACGTCAGATAGCCTTTTTCATATTACCAAATACTCCATGTGCGCGGGCCTGGTCAGTGAGGCTTGGACATCACGATCCGCAACAATACGCACAACTTTTCTTTGGTGTATGGTCATTACGATAGTTGCAAACCGGTTTGGAGTGTTGCGAGTGTGATCTTCCTTGTCTGCATTCTTTGACAAACTTATAGGTGCTTGGACTAGTTCCTTGGTAACCGAAAATGACTGTATGATGCGTTAGTGGTTGTTGCTCGGTTACTAACTCGAATGGGCTTTTGTTTGATGAAGAGCTCTGTTGTAAGTTGAAGCAAAATTGAGCGATATCAAGCAACTTCACCTAATTCTTCTGATTAGCACTGACAAAGTGCCAAAGGTATTCTTCAAGGAGAGTGTTAAAACGCTCCATTTGGCCATCAGTCTGAGGATGACTACTTGTTGAGAAGTTGAGCTTGGTCCTAAGAAGTTTGAACAATTCTGACCAAAACTTTCCCGTGAATCTTGAGTCCCTGTCATTCACAATGTTCTGAGGCACACCCCAGTATTTCACCACATTCTTCATGAACAAGTAAGTTGTTTCCTCTGTTGAACAGTGCAAAGGTGAGGGGATGAAAGTAGCATACTTTGAGAACCTGTCGATTACCACCAGAATCAACTCAAACTCCCCCACTTTTGATAAGGCCGAGATGAAGTCCATAGAGACATTCTCCCATGGTCTCCTATGGATAGGTAATGGCTCAAGAGTCCAAGAGGCCTATTCTTTTCTGGCTTATCTTGTTGGTACACAAATCAAGTCTTTATATATTCTGCAACATCATCTCGCATACGAGACCAGTAGTAACCCCGTTCTAGCAAGGCAAATGTGCGGTGCCATCCCTGATGGTCTGCCCAAAGAGTGTCATGACACTCTCTTATAAGATCTTTCCTTAGGTCTCCCATCGTGGGACAAAGATGCAACTTCGATCCTTTATTGTAAAGAAGTCCATCGTTGATCCAGATGCGACGAGTCTTGCCACTTTCAACTAATGACCAAATTACCTTAGCTTGGTGATTAGTCTTCAACCCTTCACGGATCTTGCGTGCAAGGTAGACTGCACCAGTTGCATACTTCTATGCATCACCTTCTTAAGGGCCGCAAGTTACGCTTTACGACTTAAGGCATCGGCAACATTGTTGTATCGACCCGGCTTGTACTCTAGCTCAAAGTTAAATTCCGCTAGCAACTTTGCCAACGTGCTTGCTTGGACGTTAGATTCATTTGCGTTTTGAAGTGAGACACGACAACATTTTCGGTCTTCACCACAAATTTTGATCCAACTAAGTAATGCCTCCACAACCGAAGGCAATGCACCATTGCAAGCAACTCTTTCTCTTAAGCTGTGTAGTGACGCTCAGTTTCAAATAGCTTCCGACTCTCATAAGCAACTAGATGTTCTTCTTGCACCAACACTCCTCCAATAGCATAGTCTGACGCATTAGTCTGTACTTCAAAATGCTTCACCAAGTTGGGAAGTGCAAGAACAAGATGTTGGGACATGGTAAGCTTCAGTCTCTCGAAGGCTTCTTTGCACTCCCTTGACCATACCCATGCATGCTCCTTCTTAAGTAGGTCAGTTAATGGTGTTGCTATTGCTGAGCAGCCTTTAATGAACTTACGGTAGTAGTTCACAAGGCCAAGGAATGATCGTAGTTCGATGGTAGTCGTAGGTGGCTTCCACTCTTGAATGGATAGGATCTTCTCCTCTTCCATTCTCACTCGTCCCTCGCCCAAAACGTGGCCAAAGAAACTAATAAGCTCCTACGCAGATGAGCACTTCTCTTTCTTAACATACAAATTGTTCTCCTTTAGTAAGGCCAACACCTTTTGCAAGTGCTCAACATGCTCCTCAAGAGTTGATCTATATACCACGCTATCATCCAAATAAACCACAATGAACTTGTCAAGGAACTCATGGAATATCTGGTCCATTAGTGTTAAGAAGGTAGTTGTTGCGTTGGTAAGGTTGAAAGGCATCACCATGAATTCGAATGAATTGTATGTCGTTACGCAAGTCGTCTTAGGTTCGTCACCCTCCACGACGTGAACTTGATAGTAGCCTGACCGCAAATAAAGCTTACTAAAGTACTTGACTACCCCAAGTTGATCGAACAAATCAGCAATCAACGGGATGAGACTTGTTCCGCACGGTCAACTTATTAAATGTTCGGTAATCTACGCAAAGCCTAAGATTCCCATCATGCTTGTACTGGAAGAGGATTGGTGCACCAAATGGTGCCTTGGAGGGGCAAATGAAGCCTGACTCCAAAAGATCATCCAGTTGCTTCCGAAGTTCTGTAAACTCCGGAGGGGCCATACGATAAGAGGCTTTAGCAGGTGGCTTAGCCCCGGCAACAAGTTCTATCTCGTGGTCAATTGCTCGATGAGGAGGAAGGGACTTTGGTAACTTGTCGGGCATGATGCTAGCAAACTTCGCCAACACCTCGGTCACTTCCTTCGGAACTAGACTTTGCTCTGGTTGAGACTTTTCCCTCAATGTGGCCAAATAAGTCATCTCTCCCTTCTTCAACCATTTCTTAAGCTGTGGGGCCAAAAGCATCTTCTCTTCACCTTTGTTTGCCACTGTTGGGATCATACATGAAGAGTCACCAAAGATGCACATCGATCACAATTAAGTCATTGGCACAGCCTTGGATTCTTACAAGAACTCCATCCCCACAATGATCTAGAATTCATCCATAGGAATTGCTGTCAAGTTGGTCTTTCCTGACCAAGCTCCTACTTCAATGGACACTTCCTTAGTTACCCCATGAATAGGCTTCGCTGCTGAGTTCACGGCTTTGATGCAACTTGAATCTTTCTCCAGCTTCAATTCAAGTCGCTTAGCTTCCTCTTCTGCAACAAAATTGTGAGTCGCCCCCGTATCCACCATGGCATGGGTGACCTTTCCATTGATTTTCAAATCAACGAACATGAGCTCCTTCGGCTGTGGTGCCTTCCCATCACCTTGAGTCTTAAGAGCACTAAGCAACCTAATGGCTCCCATCTTAGGCTACTCTTCCTCATCATCATCACTCTCGGATACATCCTAATGCATGGCCGAGTTACCCATTGATGCTTTTCCACAATCAGTGGAATCAAGTCACATGTAGTTCCAGAGGCTAGTTGATGGTTTGAGTTGATTTGTTTAGATGGTGGGTGATTGATGGGTTCGACAGTTTTTGCTCATATCCGAGAGTGAAAGGGCAATTTATGCTCTTGCTGAGGAGCGATGAGGTAGTTTAAACTCATGTCGGGGAGTAGTAGGATGATTTAGGTTCATGTCAAGTTGTATAGTGAATGGGGTAGGTTGAACATAGGTTTGGGCAGAGGTTCGATTAGGCTAGGCTAGGTTTTGAATATGAATTTGGGCAGAGGTTCGTCTAGGCTAGGCTAGACTTGTCTAGGTTTTAAACAGGGATTTGGGCAGAGGTTCGACTAGACTAGGCTAGGCTAGGCTAGGTTTTGAATATGAATTTGGGCAGCTATTTGGCTAGGGTGGGCTAGGTTTTGAATATGGATTTGGGCAGAGGTTTGACTAGGCTAGGCTAGGCAAGGCTAGGTTTTGGAAAAGGATTTGCACAAAGCTTCGATTAGGCTAGGTTTTGAATATGAATTTAGGCCGAGGTTCAGTTAGAGTAGGCTAGGTTAGGCTAGGTTTGAACCAAATTTTGGGTAGATGTTCGATAGGGTAGGCTAGGCACTTAGTCTATGCAAAATAAAGCAATTTAAAATATCAAACTAATAAAAGATGAAAAAAATATAGGGGTTCGAGAAAGATTACCTTCCAGGAAATCTGAAAATATTTTTGAAGAAGAGGTCCCGAGAACCGATTCTTCGAAATCAGGTTTCTCAGAATCCAAGTCGCAAGAGAGGGTTTTCCAAAGAGAAAAAAGAGAGAGTGGGAGTGAGAATATGAGAAATGAGAAAGAGAAGGAGGGTTTATATAGGTTTTGAAAAGGGATATTCTAAGGAATATTATTAAGATATTCCAATGAGCATTTAAAACATAATATTTTTTATGTTTTTGTTGGCGCATGTCGCTCTACGGTTTGCCGAAAACCTAATTTTGCATTTCAAGCCCGTTTTGATTCCAGAAACAGCCATAATTGATCTGAAAATTTCCAGAAAAATATTTAGATAAAATGTGAATTTTTTAAAACTTTTCAAAGGTATTTTGGTCATTTTGCACTCTAGGGGCATTTTGGTCATTTTTCATCTCATGGGCATTTCTGGAAATCGGAGTACTTGGAAAAAGTTTTTAAAAGAGAGTTTGAAATTCTTTTGAAGGATTTTGAAAATATTTTTGAAGGATGTAAAATGAGACAAAATGGATGCAAAATTGGGGTGCTTACATGAAGCATGCTGGAATGTCTTGGAAGGCATTCAAGAAGGACATCTAGAAGAAGTTTATCTGACCATTTATCGAAGTGGGGATGAAGATGGAATATAGTTTCCAGTAAATGTGTACATATTTGGCCTGAACACTGGGAGGAGCTTATAGAGTTCACTCTTTCTAGTGACTTGAAGATTTGTAAAAGATATAATTTGTCCATTAGGTGTAGACAATGGGAGGTTAAAATCTAATATGGGCTTTTTAGCAAAGGATTAGGTTTATGGTAGGATTTGGTTTAGATTTCTGCTTTTCCTTTATCAATCTCCTCTGAACATGGCTTTGAAAAAGCCATTGTTAAGTTGAGTTGAAAGCTTGCAACTTGGAGTGTTCCTTCTCATGTAGCGCCCTAAAATTCCCCCCAGGAGTTAGGTGAGACTTTAGGCGTGACTATACATAACCTGGCAAATCATCCTAAAATGAACAAGACAATAACATAGTATAATGAAGACATAGCACAGAGTGCGGAAGTTAAAACAAAGTGGAAACGTCAACCAAAATTTTCTTTTCATTTCTATCAATGGTCCATATTCCAAGTTCATATACAAAACATATCAAGTAAAGGTGGACATGCCCACCTATCAAAATACAAAAAATCATAACACTCTCGCTCACTCTCAATATTCGCCCAAAAAGGGCCAGGTATCTAGGTCTCTTACCTCCATCTGAGGCTCTACCATTGAGTCCACGTGAGACTCCTTCTCACCGTAATCCTCCTCGATCCAATGACCCGGAGCACATATATCAAACCATGTACCTACCGACATCAATATGTATGGCTGAGTATGGAATAATCAGCGAGTACAAGCTACTAGCTAACAATGGTAATAACATAATATAATCACATGAGAGTGCTTAATAGAATACAGTTCATAAATCATTCCTAAAGACCAACATACATTATCATTCGTCAATCTTAATTCTCGTAGAAAACAACACCATCTATAACTCTTATGAGTCCTTGTGATTTCTTATGAGTTCTTATAAGTCTTGTGAGTTCTTATTTATTTTAATTCTTAGTGCTTATGAGAAAACCTCGGTTCATACATGCATGCATGCTCGTGCATAACAAGAGGTGACATCGAGGTGACATGAAACTAGAACAGCACATAACATTTCAACAATTCTATAAGAATGTGAGAATTTTGAAGGAACATCTAGAGCATTTTCTTGACATTACCCACTTGGGGAAAAATCACTAAATCATAAATTTCATAGCTTTGAGTTTAATTTCCACACATTCATTTCATCAATCACATGACATTCAACATTTCTATGGTCTTTTAAATTTATTGTTTCATTTTTCAAACATTTTATCAAGCACCTTGAGTGCGTTCATTATGAGTACATTGCCCTTCCCCTTTTTCCATCACACCACAACATCCACATCCTACATGACATCCAATCGTCTCAACTATTCATCCATTCCACACATCCCTTACTGAAAAATCTTATTTGGTGAACCTCAAATCAATGGTTTGAGTTGAGAATCTACAAGTTCGAGGGGATGGTTAAGGCTTCCTTTAAGTCTATCTACCATTTCTGATGTTTTAACAATTAAGTTATTAAGTTAAGGGATGATGTACTTTAAGTGCGGAAAATCGAAAGCCAAGCAAACCATACCACAAAGATTTTTACATGGAAACCCTTCAAGGAAAAATCACGGGACCTAGTCCAGTCATGAGAATCCACTAAGACAAAGTAAACAAGAACTTACAAGACTCGAACTTGACTCCTTCGGACTCGACACCTCAATCCTTCAGTTCTTAGTCCTCTACGCCTTGAAAAGTCATCAAGTACTCTCAATTCCCGTGATCAACCGCAGCTACTCGTACTTCTCTTTGTGTCTTGAAAACAGTCCACGATCTTCCGATCGTTCTCCGTCAATGACGGCTTCGGATTCCACCAACCAAATCACTCTACCACGATCCTTCTCGGATCAATCTCCTTCGCAAAGGCTCCGGAACACTCCGGTCAAGGTGTTCTATCTAGAATGGGTTGATGGTTTGATAAGAATCATCACCTAGATGGACTCCTTCAATTCACAAGTCCAAACAAGCTAATATGGAGCTTTGGGCTTGCAAACTCTAGGTTTAATACCTTAACAAAAGGGGTAGAGAAAAATATATTCCATAGGTTTTATGACCTCTGGAGAACTTTAAAAATACTCTCCACACACTCCCTAAGTTTTACTCCACGAAGTGGAAAGGTTCATAATATATAGAGACCCAAAAACAGTCTTTAGAAGTTGCTAAAATAGGTTGAAAACCAAAAAGGCAAGCAAAAATGAGTTTGGGCATATTTCTCATATCAGGGTTGATCCCCAACGATCCTTTGGTCGACCAAAATGTACACTTGGGTCGATCAAAGGATCCTTCAGGGTTGACCCTAAACACCCAATGTTGACCCAGAGGCTAAAAAAGATTTTAAAACTTCATTTTCAACTCTTGGTCCCTTCACAAAAGTTGTAGCTCTTTTTGACATCGTCGATTTGACATATTATAAAGCAAAATCTGAGTTACGGTTTGGGAGATATTCCTCTTACAAGCAACCTTTGTTTTTTAAAAAATTTCAGCATTGCTAACTTGTTTTGCACTACTTATCTCATCACCTAGGGTCCGTATGATTAGACTAGGACACTTACTACTTAAGGCATAGTGTTAGGATTATTCTAGGTCAAATCCCACCTATGATGGCATGGTATCTAGGTCAGTTACCATCCTATGAAGGAAATGATCAACCGAGTAGATCAACCGGTCTTCTTTGGTCTTCAACTTCGCTTTGGCGTTGATGCTTGAAGGTAATGACACAAGACACACACCTAGACACCTAGACTCACTTGTTTTGACACTGGAATATGCCAATACAAAAACATGGGCTTTACACTTACCATTTACTTTAATTTGCACATTTTAGGGAGAGTGATGCATTTCAAGAAGGAGCATACAAAATCAATCCATTATCATACTTGAGGAAAAACCTAGGTTATTACTAAAGCCAACTAGGAGGGTGTACTAACCTTGAGGATTTACTCCTAATCTTGAAGAAAAACCCTTGAGAAGAAACCCCCAAGCTTGATGGAGGAGGATCCAACCTTTAGGATGAGGATCCTTGCTTGATGTGGAGATCCAAGCTTGAGTTGAGCTCCTCTTGACCTTCAATCTAAACCTTCTTTGAAAATCCCCAAATTTCTCCCTTCTCCTTTACAAAATCTCCTCTAGGTTTTTGGTTACCCAAAAACCCCCAAATGGATCCCCTATTTATATGCAAAGGGGGGTTAAAACCCTTATTTCCGCGTGTTTAGAAAAGAACAGAGTCACGCGATGACGATCGATCGTCAGGCTTGGGACAATCGATCGTCCAAATTCTAGTAAGCTGTCTAGATTTCTGGGTTCTGGGCAATCGATCATCTAGTTTGGGACGATCGATCGTCCAAATTCGAGTCAGTTGCCCAGGTTTCTGGGTTCATGACGATCAATCGCACACTTCTGACGATCTATCGTAAGTGACCCGAATGTTTGCCTTGATTTTCCTTAGATGACGATCGATCGCTGCCATACTGCGATCGATTGTCAATCCCAGTTTTATCTTCTTTTTTAAAACCTACAGACCCCTTTGGGGTGGTTTTAAATCTTGTTTTCATCTCCCTTAGGGCAATAACCCCTTTCATATTTCACACTTAGGTTGTTATTAACCATTTCACATAAATTACTAGTTCAAATGCGTGAAAGGCCCTTTGGCCACAAAGGTATACTTCAGTAACCATGTACACAAGTTCTAGGGTTCTACATCCTCCCCCTTATAAAAATTTCATCCTTGAAATTAGAACAGTACAAGAAGCTACAAGAAAACCAATACATACATAACATCTGAAACTAAGCAAACAAATGAGGCTATTTCTCTTTCACTTCAGCCTCACGCTCCCTAGTAACCTCTTCTACTGAATGGTGCTGCCATCTTACAAGGACCAATGGAATGGTCTTGTTATGTAGAACTTGATCTCGCCTGTCCAAGATCTGAACTGGTTGCTCCACTAGCGTGAAATCCTCCCGCACCTCTAATGGTTCAAGCTCGATGACATTGGACAGATCAAGGATATATTTCCGGAGTATGGAAATGTGAAACACATTATGGACCACCACCATATGCGCAGGCAAGGTAACCCTATATGCCACCTCACTAACCTTGGTGATGATCTCGAACGGAGCCACATACCTAGGGCTTAGCTTTCCTCTTTTGCCAAATCTCATAATGCCATTTGTTGGCAAGATCTTGACGAATACAAAATCGCCAACAAGAAATTCAAGATTCCTCCTACGGGTGTTGGCAGAGCTCTTTTGTCAATCCTGTGCAGCCTTCAATCTTTCCTTGATAACCTTGATCCTGTCCACGGTCTGCTCTATCAACTCAGGACCCAACACCTTCCTTTCACCAACTTCATCCCAATACAGAGGAGACCTGCAACTTCTCTTATACAAGGCCTCGAAAGGTGCCATTTGGATGCTCGCCTGATAATTTTTGCTGTAGGCGAACTCAACCAAAGGTAAATGATGTTCCCAACTACCCTTAAAGTCTAGCATGCATGCCCGGAGCATATCCTCTATCATCTGATTCACCCTCTTGGTTTTCCCATCAGTTTATGGATGAAAGGTTGTGCTAAAGTCCAAACGGGAACCCATGGTGTCCAGAACCTAGAAGTGAATCTAAGGTCTCGGTCTGAAACAATGCTCACTGGCACTCCGTGCAATCGGACTACTTCCTTAATGTACAATATAACTAGCTGGTTCGAGTTGAATGTAGTCCAATACAGCAAGAAATTGGCAGACTTCGTCAGTCTGTCAACTATTACCCAAATGGCATCGGAGTTCTTAGCAGTCACGGCAACCCAACAATAAAATCCATAGAAATATTCTCCTATTTCCATTCTAGAATAGGGAGGGGCTGTAAAAGACCTGTCGGTCTCATGTGCTCGGCTTTAACCTGTTGGCACACCAAGTACTGGGACACGTACTCCGCTACTTCCCTCTTCATGTTCCACCACCAGAAATGCCCCTTGAGGTTTTGATAAATCTTTGTACCCCCAGGGTGAACAGTATACTTAGACCGGTGTGCCTTGTCCAAGATTTCTCGTCTCAGCTCCTTATCGGTTGGGACACATATCCTCCCCTTGAATGTGATAGTCCCATCACCCTTCAAGGCGAAGTCCTCGCTATCACTATTAATCATCTTGTCTCAATAAGCAAGTAGCTCGGTATTTGATCCTTATAACTCTCGGATCTTGGCCAATATGTAAGGCCTAACGGTGACATTAGCTATTACTGGCCCAAAGGTAGGGAGACTGAAACTGATGTCGAGGTTAGATGCATCCTCCAACAACTTCCACTCTTGCACCATCATGTGAGCCAAGAGTCCAGGAGACTTCCTACTAAGTGCATCGGCCACCACGTTCGCCTTACACAGATGGTATTGAATGGAGAATTCATATTCTTTCAAAAACTCCTTCCATCGTCGTTGCCTCAAGTTCCACTCCTTTTGGAAAAATATATACTTTAGACTTTTATGATCTGTGAACACATCAAACTGTTCCCCATAGAGATAGTGTCACCATATCTTTAATGCAAACACCACTGCGGCAAGCTCTAAGTCGTGTGTAAGGTAGTTCTTCTTATGATCCTTTAACTGTCGAGACGCATAAACAATAACCATCTTGTTTTGCATCAGAACACACCATAACCCAACGTGTGAGGCATCACTATAAATGAAAAAACCGCCACTCCCATATGACACTGTGAGGATGGGAGCCGTAGTGAGCCGCTTCTTCAACTTCTAGAAGCTAATCTTGCATCTCTCACTCCATACAAATTTAGAATTCTTTCAAGTAAGATACGTGAGTGGTGCTGCTAAACTGGAGAATCCCTTACAAATCTGCGGTAGTAGCCTACCAACCCGAGGAAGCTACATATCTTTGTAAAACTCTTGAGTCTCTCCAGCTTATCACTGCCTTTATTTTTGCCGGATCGATCGAGATATCCTTTGCGGACACCACGTGGCCAAGGAATGCCACTTTCTCTAACCAAAATTCGCACTTGCTTAATTTGGCGTACAGTTTATGCTTCCGTAGAGTCTCAAGAATAAGGCGAAGGTCTCGATCATGATCTTCCCATGTCGGGGAATATACTAAGATGTCATCAACAAACACTATGACACATTGATCGATACAAGGTCTGAACACCCATTTCATCAAGTCCATGAACACCGTCGGTGCATTCATCAAACCAAAAGGCATGGCAAGGAACTCGTAGTGCCCGTACCGAGTCCTGAAAGCAATCTTGGGAACATCTTCTGCCCTAATCTTCAACTTATGGTACCCCGATCTAAGATCAATTTTGGAGAAAAATCTTGCTCCCTTCAGTTGGTCAAACAAGTCGTCTATCTATGGCAAAGAATAATGATTATTGATTGTGACCTTGTTCAACTGTCTGTAATCGATGCACATCCTCATCAACCCATCCTTCTTCTTCACAAAGAGTACTGGAGCTCCCCACGGTGACACATTTGGTCGGATGAAGCCAAGTTGTTGCAACTCTTTGATCTGCTCCTTTAATTCTTTAAGCTTTATTGGGGCCATCCTATACGGTGCTCTTGAAATCGGAGCTGTGCCAAGAGCAAGATCTATTGCAAACTCAATCTTCCAATCTAGAGGCAATTCAGGTAATTCATCAGGAAATATATCCAAGAACTCACTCACAACTGGAATGGTTGAGGAGTTTTGTGCCTCTGGGTTCGCTAAGCTTAACACTGTGAAGCGAATAATATCTCTTCCTCGTAACCCTCGAAAGTGAAATGGCTTAACTCCTTCTGACTTGAAATTCACCATCTTCTCAAAACATGCCATATGTCCATGGTGACTCGATAGCCAATCCATCCCGAGAATGACATCAAAATCTAAGTCTTGGAAATCCAGGATGATGAGGTCGGCCAATAACTCATTCTTCCCCACTTGAACTACACAATCCTTGTGTATCCGGTCCGTATCAACCGACTTGCCAAGTGGAGTCTTAATGGTTAACTCATGCTTCAATGGATTGGACTCAATTGGAAAACCCTTCGCAAAACTAGGCGATACAAAGGAATGAGTGGATCCTATGTCGATCAACACTCGCGCTAGACATTCATTCACTAATAAAGTGTCTGTGTAATTACATAACTAACATCAATAGATCTCAAGCAAGAATACACATCATACATAGGTAACCCATTGTATAACTGAACAAACATATCACATAATAATAAGCACTCATAATTTAAAGATCTTATCATTCTAGCATACCTTGCACGACATCATCAGATGCACGTGCATCTCTCTCTGATAAGGCAAAGACTCAGCCTTGATTTTCCTTGCGAGACGGTGGTGTGGGCCGTGTGGGTCTAGATGCAGAAGCTTGTGAAAATCCCTGCTGAGAAGTCTGTCAGACTAGGGGCTTGCTCCCCTGAGGCTGGGCGGATTGCAACTGCCTACGAGGGTAATCCCTGATCATGTGGTTCACATCTCCATAGTGAAAACCCCCACCCGAAATTTTGTGAAACTCTCCAGTCTTGTCTCTCTGGCCACAATAAGGGTATTCCTCAAATGACGATGAGGATGTAGGTGGCACATATCGGGTGGCCTGTGTAAAGCCCCAGATTTTTTGCAAACACTGATCATGTGAGTGAATAGTGCCTTGTACTAGGTGTGTTCAAGCCAAGGTGTTATGCGTGATCTTGGCATTTGGTTAATGCTAAGGGGAATATGTTTTTGTGTAAAACATGTGATATGTGTTGTGTGAGTTTAGTGTATGAGTCATGGGTTATGAGGTATCTGTGGGAAAGCAAGCAAAGAGTATAAAACATACTCTTAAGTGTTAAGTGGATAGTGCATATAGAGGTCAAGGCCTCTATGTATCTTCTTGGATATTTCTCAGTGAAATGATGGTTCGATGTGTGTGTGTTGAGGCTCAAAAGGCTCAAATATGAGTAGACTCTAAGTGGGTAAAAGTCAAGGGTATAAAATACCCTAAGTGCTTAAAGGGTCATAAGTAAATAGTGCGGTGAATAGTGCTGTGAATAGTGCTATGAATAGTGCTTGTGAGGCTTAAAGTTCTCTATGTGCTTGTGAATTAGGAGAGGAGTTTATTAAGTCAATTAGTATAGGTTTTATGGTGTGTGAGGGTACTAAAGAACATCCTTGATGTTTATGGGTATTAAAATAAAAAAGGGGAAAGGTTCTAAGTGTCAAGAGGGTGGATGTCTTACCATAACCTCAACTTGAGGGAGCTCTAGTTGGGTCATAGCTTATTGGAATTGAATGATTATTAAACCATTAGAAAGATATTGAACCCCTATTTAAAGTTCATGTTTATCACTTTTTGATATTTGGAATAAAAGTTAAGTCAAACGTGGGATTTCCGAAACCTGGTCTACTGAGAATTTCTGAAACAGTTTGGACCATTCCACTTGTGGGCCCATTTCAGCCATTTAAAACTTAGAATTAGGCTTTGTGAAAAACATGAAAGTTGTTTCTCTTTGAATGTAGAATCAAAAAAAAGTTGAATCATCAAAATCGGATCACTGAGTCAAATGTTATGGCCAAAACAGTGAGGCAGACAAAATAGGGCAGCTTGAGCGGGAGACCAACGGTCGACCCCTCCACTAAGGGTCGACCGGTCTCGAAATTTTTTGTATGGGGGTTTATTCCAAAACCTCTTAAGTGAACTGGTCGACCGGTGGATGCCTCCGGTCGACCCCTCCATGCTTTTTGGTGCCTAAACCGACTTTGGGGAGATATTTTGAAGGGTATATGGGGTTTTTGACAACCCCTTTGCCTATATAAAGCCCCACACTCGTGGGTAAGGGTTTACACAACCCTTAGAGAAGATTTTGAGAGAAATGAGAGAGAATTTAGGTTTTCTTGCAAAGGGTTTTTCTTGTACTTCGTCAAGGATCGCTAGGTGAAGCTTGTTCTTGCTTCCGAAGCCCGATCTTCACTTCCTGAGCTTTCTCAAGCTTGGAGTGGATTCCATAAGCTTTCTCAAAGCTTTTATAGCTTCAAAGGAGTTCTTGTAAAAGGTAGATACACTCTACTACCTACCATGTTCTATTCCTTTTAAGGCAAAACACTATGTTTAAGGTTGTTTTTGGATTGTGTTGGATGATGATTGGTAGACAAGATGTAAGCTATCACTACTATGGAAATTCTATGAATATCATGCCATGTTTATGAGTTTTCTAAGTCCACATGATATTCACAAGTACTATATGCACCGTATGTTCACAAGTCTAGGATGATGTTTTTAAGTCTCGCATGATCCGATGTTTTCTCACAAGAAAAGGGTTTTTCCAAAAGTTCATAAGCAAGGTTTTTATAAAAGAATTCTCACAAGCTCACAAGTGATAAGGCCAAACTATGGGTTGGTAAGTGACAAGCGCTAAGATCATTTCAAAGCTCACAAGGAATCCCACTATACATGGACTCACAAGTAGTCATGTCTCACAAGCTCACAAGTTCACAAGCTCGCAAGTTCACAAGAAATCATGCATAGTCAGATCCTCGCATGCTCACAAGGAATCCCAACTCTCGCAAGAATTCACAAGAACTCACAAGAACATGATTATCACATGACCTCAAAAGATTTATCGGTTTTGATTTCATGCGAATACTGTTAAGAAAAGGTTTTTGGAAAACTACTTTCACGTACGCTATACTCTAAGCTTATGCATGTTCATGATATTATTCACTGTTAGTTAGTAGTTTGTATATCACTGAGTATTCCATGCTCAGCCGGTTATTGACTTCGGCAGGTGCACGTGTTCCATTCGATGTCTGTGGTATGGAGCCTTGGATAGAGGAAGAATACTACGAGTAGGAGCCCTCTATAGACCATTACCAGGATGATGGATCACGGGTTAGGCGGCCCGATTTTGATTTCTGTTGAAAGAGTGAGAAGGATGATATTGATATAGGTGTATGTTGAGAGTGGGACTTGTCCACTCCATCTTTTGGGTATGCTATGTTGGTTCACACTTGAACCTATCGATAGGAGTATTCATTATAAATTGTTTCCGCTATGTTTTATAATTTGTATACTCTGACAGGATGGTAAGTATGTATGCCTTATGTTTCATACGGGATGTATGATACGAAGGTCACGAACTGAAGTATCCCTAACTCCTAGGGGGTATTTTGTGTCGCGACAGCCTGTGAAAAAGTGGGGCGAGGTAACTGTGTAGTTGTCTGGCGAGATGCTTGTGGTACTAAGGGAGGCCTCTGTGACTGCATTGGCCTGGTTACCTGATATGGGGCTATCCTAGCCCTCTTCTCCGGTGGCCCCAAACTACTAGGCTGACCTCGAGTCATCTCTCTCCTCTTGAAGAATTCTTCTGAATTCTTCTCAGCAAACTTCGCCTTGCTCATAACTTCTCCCCAGGTTCCCACTTGGAACATTGAGACCCTGTATCTAATGAAGGGCTTCAATCCTCGCTCAAACTTCCTGACCCGTATGAGTTCGGATGCAATCAGGTGAGGTGCAAATCTCGACAATTCTACAAAAGTAGCCTCATAGTCGGCCACACTCAACTCTCCCTGCTCAAGAGTCATGAACTCAATCTCCTTCTGTTCTCTGACAGCAACTGAAAAATACTGCTTGCAGAAGACATCTATAAACTCTGGCCATGTCCACGGTTTCCCTGACCTAGTGGACTCCCTCTGTCTCTGAGCAGCTCTCCACTAGTGTTCGGCTGCACCTTCTATCATGAATGTGGCCAAGTTAACTCGCTGCTCATCCGTACAGTGGAGCGCTCAGAAAATCTTTTCCAGTTGCATCACCTATGTTTCTGCGACCATGGGATCCATAGTACCAAAGGAAGTAGGAGGACGCAATCTCCTAAATGCCTCCAATCTTGAAGTATGGTGTACCAGAGGAGGCATAGCAGGAATAACAGTAACAGGCCTAGCTGATAGCATAGCCAAAGTCTCAGCTATAGATGCAAAAGCTTGAGCAAGGTCGGGTCGCTCATCACCTGAAGGAGCATCACTTCCACTACCCCTTGTATTGTATCCACGACCCCCCGCGCACCACGTCTCATGATTAAATCCTGAGAACGACATCACAACATAAGTCTAACTTGGATATACCTTCCATAATCATTTCAACAATCACTTAATATTCACTAAGTATACAATAACACACCAAGGCATATATAACACATGATAGGCATACGATTCGTGTTTCTAGCATATGACACTAAGTTCGGTTAGGTTTCAACCAGTTTTGAGTTAGACTAAATCCTTAGTCCATACTTAGAATACGGCTCTTCTCTTTGACCTAAGGCCTTGATCAATCATGGCATAAATTTTAAGTGACCATAAGGACCCTAATGCCTAGGCTCTGATACCACTTCTATCGTGCCCCAAAATCCCCCTAGGAGTTAGGTGAGACTTTAGGTGTGACTATACATAACCTAGCAAATCATCCTAAAATGAACAAGACAATAACATAGTATAATGAAGACATAGCACAAAGTGCGGAAGTTAAAACAGTGCAGAAACGTCAACCAAAATTTTCTTTTCGTTTTTATCAATGGTCTGTATTCTAAGTTCATATACAAAACATATCAAATAAAGTTGGACATGCCCCCTATCAAAATAAAAAAAATCATAACACTCTCTCTCTCCCTCTCTCTCAATATTAGCCTACAAAGGACCAGTTATCTAGGTCTCTTGCCTCCATCTAAGGCTCTACCATCGGGTCCATGTGAGGATCCTCTTCACCGTAATCCTCCTTGATCTAAGGATCTGGAGCGCATATGTCAAACCATGTACCTACCGACATCAATATATACGGCTTAGTATGGAATACTCAGTGAGTAAAAGCTACAAGCTAACAATGGCAATAACATAATATGATCACATGAGAGTGCTTAATAGAATACAGTTCATAAATCATTCATAAAGACCAACATACACTATCATTCGTCAATCTTAATTCTCGAGGAAAACAACACCATCTATAACTCTTAAGAGTCCTTGTGAGTTCTTATGAGTTCTTATAAGCCTTGTGAATTCTTGGGAGTTCTTGTGAGACTTCCTTTTGAGATTCTTGTGAGCACGAGATTAGTACCCTTAAAACCTAGGCTACCATTCTCCTTGACCATCCATTCAAAATTGTGAGAATTTCTTGTGAGCAAGAGGTTAGTACCCTTAACCTGGGCTACCAACCTCCTTGACAATCCAGTTTCTTGTGAGCAAGAGGTTAGTATACTTAACCTGGGTTACCAACCTCCTTGACAGTCCAATTACTTGTGAGCAAGAGGTTAGTACCCTTAACCTGGGCTACCAACCTCCTTGAGATTCCACCATAATTATGCTTATGAGATCCTACTTGTAATTCTTTATGAGTTCCACTTATTTATTTCAATTCTTAGTGCTGATGAGAAAACCTTGGTTCATACATGCGTGCATGCTCGTGCATAACAAGAGGTGATATCGTGGTGACATGAAACTAGAACATCATATAACATTTAAACAATTCTATAAGCATGTGAGAATTTAAAGGAACATATAGTGCATTTTCTCGACATTACAAACTTGGGAAAAAAATCCCTAAATCATAAATTTCATAGCCTTGAGTTTAATTTCCACACATTCATTTCATCAATCACATGACATTCAACATTTCTAGTCTTTTAAATTCATGGTTTCCTTTTTCAAACATTTCATCAAACACCTTGAGTGCGTTCATTATGAGTACATTGTCCTTCTGCTTTTTCCATCACACCACAACATCCATATCCTACATGACATCCAATTGCCTCAACTATTCATCATTTCCACACATCCCTTACCATTTACTTTAATATTCACATTTTAGGGAGAGTGATGCATTTCAAGAAGAAGGAGCATACAAAATCAATCCACTATCATACTTGAGGAAAAACCTAGGTTATTACTAAAGCCAACTAGGAGGGTGTACTAACCTTGAGGATTTACTCCTAATCTTGAAGAAGAAACCCCCAAGCTTGATGGAGGAGGATCCAACCTTGAGGATGAGGATCCTTGCTTGATGAGGAGATCCAAGCTTGAGTTGAGCTCCTCTTGACCTTCAATTCAAACCTTCTTTGGAAATCCACAAATTTCTCCCTTCTCCTTTACAAAATCTCCTCTAGGTCTTTGGTTAACCAAAAACCCCCTAAATGGATCCCCTATTTATAGGCAAAAGGGGGTTAAAACCCTTATTTCCGCATGTTTAAAAAAAAACAAAGTCACGCGATGACAATCGATCGACAGTCTTGGGATGATCGATCGTCCAAATTCCAGTAAGCTGTCCAGATTTTTGGGTTTCGGGCGATCAATCGTCTAGTTTGGGACAATCGATCGTCCAAATTCGAGTGAGTTGCCTAGGTTTCCGGGTTCATGACGATCAATCACACACCTACGACGATCGATCGTATGTGAACCCGAAAGTTTGCCCTAATTTTCCTCAGATGACGATCGATCGCTGCCATGCTGTGATCGATCGTCAATCCAAGTTTTCTCTATCTTTTTTTAACCTGTAGGCCCCTTTAGGATGGTTTTAAATCTTGTTTTCATCTCCCTCAAGGCAATAACCCCTTTCATATTTCACACTTAGGTTGTTATTAACCATTTCACATAAATTAGGAGTTCAAATGTGTGAAAGGCCATTTGGCCACAAAGGTATACTTCACTAATGAAATTCCTTATTTCAATGCACTCTTTGACCTAGAGGGGGGGGGGGTGAATAGGTCTACTTCAATTTTCTTTTCCAATTTTAGTTTTAGACAATCACACACAAACAATCTCACTTGAACACACAAGATTTTTATGTGGGAAACCCTTCTGGGAAAAACCACGGGACCTAGTCTAGCACAAAATTTACTATGAGAAGATTTGAACAATACAAGACTCGAATCTTGCCCAACCAGACACGACACAACATTCCTCAGTATCGATTCCTCAGCTTGCAAACCACGAACACAGCACGTTCGATCTCCGCAACAGCAGCTCCGGTTCCTCACCGGCCAATCTTACTCAAAGTGATCAACCACGGTCTCCGAAGACCAATCTCCATCCTTGACGGCTTTAGCTCAGGCTAACAAATGCTCACAGTAGAGCATACAGTGGGTTTTAGGGTTTATGGAAGCCCTAGGGTGATCTCTTAATGATTAAGGATCATCTAATGCAAGTTTGAGAAATTCTACTTGAAAACATTGCACCACTTAGAGGTCAACTAATGGAGATGAAGATCAATGAATCTAAGAGATTTCATCAACTCAAAGTAGGTACAAAGTACTCTAAAAAGTCTCCAATCAATGTCACCCACGAATTGGGAGAAAGCCAATATATATAGGAAAGGATTAGGGGTTTAGAAGTTGATACAAATTAATTTTAGAAAGTTTTTTCATATCATGGTCGACCTTGGGGGATCCCTGGGTCGACCCACTATAGCAACAAAACATAACATCCGAAATCCCATACTAGGGTCGACCCAAGGGGATGGTTTGGTCGACCAAAGTGTACACTTCGGTCGACCGGATGATCCTCATGGGTAGACCCATGTTTTTTCAACTCTCTGCCCAAATTCACCATACAAAATAGGGCCTATTTAGGGTTGACCCAAAACGGCCTGGGTCGACCCAGGGGTGCAAAAATTCATTATTTTTCTCCTATTATCTTTAAATGCAATCCCCTATACTTATAGTGATTTTTAACTAAACTTTTATGATGAATGGGACAATTTTATGAGGTAACCTAAGGTCATCTAGGTCTCTCTTTCAAAACTTACTTTTTGAGCCAAGCTTAGTGATGTAGTTTCAAGATTCTTCATGGCTTCTTCTTCACATTGTCTTCAAACCAGATGAGACCTTCTATGACCTATATACAACATTTTGGGCTTGAAATTTTGCCAACAACACTTTGAATTTACAATCTCCTCCATTGGCAATTCTGAGACAAAACACACAGAATAACTAGTGGACATGACTTTACAGACTCTCTTAAACCCACAAGAAACAAAGAGAATGAAAAATACAGACACTGGATATTTTGACTTCTTCCATGTAGTAGTATGCCTTATAAGATCGTTGATGCATCAATCACTCCTGAAACATTGAAACAATCAATACCTTTGTGAAGCATGGGGGAATTTCATTAAAATAAAATAAACATTGAAACAATGAACATCATGCAAAGAGTATGAGATCTCCCCCTCAATCTGAGATCCCATCTGACAAAGGTTTCAAATTCATGAACATGAGAGTAATGTGAATATAATATGCAACATGTCAATATGAATATAATATACAACCAGAGATAATGTGACATAACAATTGCACATATGATGAGGTGATCAATCTTAGCCAACATGTGATCAATCTTAGGCAACTTCACCCCCTTTTTGGCTTGAATTGCCAAGGGAAAATCAATCCTGCAGAAATAGCAGCTCTAGCATGAAGAAAAATGAGCAACAAGGAGCAACAGCATAGAGAAACACAAAGAAGAAGAGGCAGGAACTAAGCTGCAGAAACAAGGAAGTAGCATCCCATATACAGGAACCAAGGGTGCACAACACAAAGACCAACCACAGACTCATAACAAACAAAGTAGACTAACTAAATCCAGTACACACGATGTAGAGCCCCAGACTTTTTCATGCTTAATACATGGCACTTTCGTAGCCAATTTTCATTTAATGTAGTATAATTAATAAATAAGGAAGAAATTGAAAATTTCAAAATGTCAGAAATGTTTCTTTTCGAAGTACGAAACCAATGCAAGTCGAATTGTCAAAATCATACGAACGAGTCAAAAGATATGGCCAAAACAGTTTGGACCTGTAGAGTACTGATCGCTCGGTCATGGAGCGATCGATCGCTCTAAGACCGATCGATCGGTAGCTATCGACTGGACAAGATTTTTGTATGGGGAAATTTTCCAGAGAGCTGATTTTTGACCTGGAGCTTGGTCAATTCACCGATTGCTCGGTAGGCAACCGATCGATTGGTCATAAACACCGATCGCTCGGTCTTTGTGTTTTTGCAGAAATTTCAATAAGGGTGTTTTCATCTTTTTGGCGTTTCACTCTTTACTCTTAAGGGTTGCCCGAACCTTTAGGGCTCATTTACAACACTTAGACACATTTGAGAGCTAAGGAGGAAGAGAAAGGGGTTTTCCTAACCTAGGGTTTGATTTTTGAGAAGAAATCAAAGGGTTTGTGAACCCTAGATCACGTCAAGCTTGGATTGCTTCTGTCGCGACTCAAAACCCACCCTAGGAGTTAGAGTGAACTTTGGACGACTAATCATGGCTTACATGACTTGCTTGACAAACCATCCTGCAAAAACCCACAGAGCATATACAATAGAGGATATAAACGGCGGAAACATACTCTAACATAGCACAGCGGAAGACTAACAAACCTCTATGTATATATACGCACATGATCCATGTTGGTACAAAAGGAAGAATGCACAAAAGGAAGTACAGACAGGCCCGCCAAAATACATGAATAGATATCTCTCATCTCACCCATAGCTCTATCACTCAGAATCTACAACCACTAACTAATAGTAGCCCTCTACCGGAGGTTCCTCCAAAGGTTCCTCGACGTACTCCTCCTCCACCCATGGACCAGGAGCACAGAAATCAAAAGGAGCAGCTGCTCCGCTATCACCTGCCAACATAAGAAGTACGGCTGAGCATGGAATACTCAGCGGGTACCAAATACTAACCAATAGTCATAGCATAAAAATGGCAATACATAAATCAGGAGCAATTCATATATATTAAACGGGAACAATTCATTTCATACAAGGAAGTAAAGCAATTTATAATCATGCTTGCATTTTGTAAAAAGCTGATAAAACCCTTGAAAACACTGTGCACTTGACTTGACTTAAGTACCATTTTCATGCTTGAAAACTCGTCTTGTCTATCTTGCTTGATTCTTGTAGATCGTGTCATGTCATGCATGTCATGCGTGCTTGCCTGTGATCATGTAACTTGTGAGATACACTTGTAAGATGTACTTGTGAGATGCGCTTATGAGATGCCTTGAGAGGGAAGGGAGACCCTTCTTTATGCAATGCACTTGAGAGGGAAGGGAGACCCTTCTTCATGATATGTATGTATTTGCGAGGGAAGGGAGGCTCTTCTTTATGCTATGCACTTGTGAGTGAGGGGAGACCCCTGGTGGAATGTTTGTTCCTGTTTTCTTGTGAAAAGCGAGGTAAAACATATCGTAAGGTATGTCCCACCTCTCAACCTCGTTCTTGAAAACCTCGGTAAATTCATGTCATGCATGTCGTGCTCGTGGAAGTGTGTACATACTTGCATTTAAATTTAAATATGACATTTGGAGAGTTAACAATACACAGAACATCAATCATTTGAGTAATTCAATTGTAGAGCCCCGAACCTTTTCACATTTAATGCATGACACTTTCGTTGCCATTTTTCCTTTAAAGAGGTATAATTAATAAATAAGGAAGAAATTGGAAATTCCGAAACGTGAGAAATGTTCCTTTTCGAAGTACGAACCCAATGCAAGTTGAATCGTCAAAATCCGACGAGCGAGTCAAAAGATATGGCCAAAACAGTCTGGACCTGCAGGCAACCGATCGCTCGGTCCATAGAGCGATCGATCGGTCCAAAACCGATCGATCGGTAGCTATCGACTGGTCAAGATTTTTGTATGGGGAAATTTTCCAGAGAGTTGATTTTTGGTCGAGAGCTCGGTCAACACACCAATCGCTCGGTAGGCAACCGATCGATCGATCATTAACACTGATCGCTCGGTACCTGCGCTTTTGCAGAAATTTCAGTAAGGGTATTATGGTCTTTTGGTCGGTTCACTCTTACCTTAAGAGTTTAACCCGAGCCTTTGGGGTTCATTCATAACCCTTAGAGTATTTTGAGTGTTAGAGGGAGAGGAGAAGGGTTTCCAAACCTAGGGTTTTGCTTTGGGGGAGATATCAAAGGGGCTTCAAGACCCACAATCATCCTCAAGCTCATTTTTCTTCAAGATCAAGGTTCAAGCTCGTGAGGAGCACTTTCCCCAAGCTAGGGCAGCATCTACACGCACGTTTTTGGAGGAGTTTTCTTCCTCATTGATCAAGGTCGGTACTTCTTACTACCCTCCTAGTTATAGCTTCCCTTTTTCCTTTGTTTCTCCTTGTTTTCCTTCACTTATATATGTGTTCTGAGATTGGTGGTATGAATGGTGAATGGAGATGGATGTTGGCGAATGGATGCCGTGTGGATGATGTGATGAACGAATGGGAAAGGGCATTGTACTAATAATGAACATACAAGTGTGATGTGAGCATAACCCACCTAGAAAAGCATGATCTAGGTTTAAGTGAATAATGAACACACCCCATGTTTGATGAAATGCCAAGGTGAACAAAATAAATGATAAATTAAGGGAACCCACGCTTAATTGCTCTTGAAATTTGTTAGGGTTCATGATAGTGTGTTTCTTACATTTCTTAAAATGCGTAGATTATTACTCACTTAAATTGTTATATGCTATGCTTTGTGAATTACCCCAAATTGCCACATTTAATTCCAAATGCAAGTATGCACACGATCTCACGAGCACGCATGAAATGACGTGATTTACCGATGTTTTAAGTATGAGACGTAGAGGTGGGGCATATCCTAAGATATGTTTCACTTCGCTTTTGACAAGGGCAAGACAATCATGCATTGCATAGGGAAAGGTCTCCCATCCCCTCGCATGACATGCATAGCATCGCATGACACGCATGGCATAGCATGGCATGACAAGCATAGCATAGCATCACATGACACGCATAACTCTGCATGGCATGACACGCATGGATGCTAGTTACGACGGGCTATGAACGGCAACTAGGCATTCACATTCCACATGGATGCTAGTTGCGACGGGCTATGAACGGTAACTAGGCATACCCATCGGCATATAGGGTACTAGTTGCGACGGACTATGAACGGCAACTAGGCATATGAACATGTTTAAATTATGAACAAGCAAGCATGATACTCGCATGACATGACATGGCACACATGATGCAAGCATGACAAGCATGACACGGTTAACAAGTTCCCAATCACGCAAAGGGTATTTCAAGTCAAGTCAAGTGCACGATGTTTTCAAGGGTTTTATCAATCTTTCTGAATGCAAGCATGAATATAAATTGCTTTACTTCCTTGTATGATATAAATTGTTCCTGTTCTATATATGCAACTTGCTTCCTACTTTATGTATGCTATCTGTATACTATGACTGTTGGTTAGTATTTAGTACCCGCTGAGTATTCCATGCTCAGCCGTACTTCTTATGTCGGCAGGTTCTGAGGGAGCTGCTTCTCCATTTGATGTTTGTGCTCCTGGTCCATGGGTGGAGGAGGAGTATGTCGAGGAGCCTTTTGAGGAACCTCCCATAGAGGGTTATCAGTAGGTGGTGTTAGATTCTGAGTGGATTAGCTGTGGGTGAGCATGAGTGATTATATCCATGTATTTTAGGCGGGCATGTCCGTACTTTCTTTGTTTTGATTTCTTTGTATTAAACTTGGACCATGTGTATATACTTAGAGGTTGTTAGACTTCCGCTGTGTTTTATAGTTATGTTTCCGCTGTCATCCTCTATTGTATATACTCTGTGGGTTTTTGCAGGTTGGTTTGTCAAGCAAGTCATGTAAGCCATGTTTAGTCATCCAAAGTTCACTCTAACTCCTAGGGTGGGTTTTGGGTCGCGACATCAATATTCATGTAATTTAGGGAAAACAAGAAGGCACACTATCATAGGTCCTAGCAATTTCCACAATTAATTAAACATGCATTTCCTTAATTTACAATTCATTTCCTTCACCTTGGCATTTCATCAAACATGGTGAGTACATTATTTGTTAAGCCTATCACATGCTCTTCTAGGTGGGTTCATATGCACAACATGCTTGTATGTTTATTATTGGTGCAATGCCCTTTCCCATTTCATTCATCACGTCATCCACACGGCATCCATTCGCCAACATCCATCTTCATTCACCATCCACACAACCCATCTCATAACACATATATAGATGAAGGAAAATAAATGATAATAGGAATGAGGGAAGAAAATAAAGAACTATAACTAGGAGGGTAGCAAAAGGTACCGACCTTGATCAATGAGGAAGAAAACTCCTCCAAAAACGTCGTGAGGCGCTGCCCTAGCTTGGAGAAACTCCTCCTCGCGTGCTTGAATCGAAATCTTGAAGCAATCCAAGCTTGAGGTGATTGTGGGTCTTGAAACCCCTTTGATTTCTCCCCAAAAGCAAACCCTAGGTTAGGAAAACCCTCTCCTTTTTCTCTAACTCTCAAATTTCTCTAAGTGTTGAGAATGAACCCTAAAGGCTCGGGCAACCCTTAAGACGAAAGAGTGAAACACCCAAAAGACGAAAACACCCTTAATGAAATTTCTGCAAAACACGAAGACCGAGCGATCGGTGGTTATGACCGATCGATCGGTTGCCTACCGAGCGATCGGTGTGTTGACCGAGCTCTAGACCAAAAATCAACTCTCTGGAAAATTTCCCCATTTTTGGGTTCGTACTTCAAAAATGAACATTTCGACGTTTCAGAATTTTCAATTTCTTCCTTATTTAATAATTTTACTATATTAAAGGCAAATTGGCCATGAAAGTGCCATGTATTAAGCATGAAAAAGTCCGGGGCTCTACAGCTTCAAGATTCCGGTTCAAGCACTCGTGGAGCACTCTCCTCAAGCTAGGGTAGCATCCACATGCACGTTTTGGAGGAGAGTTCCTTCCCTCATTTGTCAAGGTCGGTACTTCTTGCTACCCTCCTAGTCATAGTTCCACTTTTCCTCCATGTTTCTTTGTTTTCCTTCATCTATGCTTGTGCTATGAGTTGGGATGTGTGGATGTTGTGAATGGAGATGGAATGGGCGATTGGATGCCAATGGTTGTGTTGTGATAATTGAAATGGGGAGGGCATTTATATCCACAATGAACAAACATGTATGATGGAATTGTAACCCACCTAGAGAAGCATGTTATAGGGTTAACAAATAATGAACATACCATGTTTGATGGAATGCCAAGGTGAATAAAATGAATAATAAATTAAGGAAATGCATACTTAAAGATTATGAAAATTGTTTGGGTTATGATAGTATGTTTTCGTGCTTTCCCTAAATTGTTTAATTTGTTACTTGTTTAAATGGTGATGTGCAATGTATTGTGAAATCCCCAAACATGTCATATTTAAATTCAATTGCAAGTATGCACACGACCTCCATGAGCACGGCATGCATGACATGATTTATCGTATTTTCAAGAACAAAGTTTAGAGGTGGGACATATCCTACGATTTTTTTTACCTCGCTTTTCACAAGAAAACAAGAACAAACATTCCATGAGGGGTCTCCTCTCACTCACAAGTGCATAGCATAATGAAGGGCCTCCCTTCCCTCACAAGTACATACATATCACGAAGAAGGGTCTTCCTTCCCTCTCAAGTGCATTGAATTAAGAAGGGTCTCCCTTCCCTCTCAAGGCATCTCACAAGCGCATCTCACAAGTACATCTTACAAGTGTATCTCACAAGTTACATGATCACAAGTAAGCACGCATGACATGCATGACATGACACGATCTACAAGAATCAAGCAAGATAGACAAGACGAGTTTTCAAGCACGAAAATGGTACTTTAATTCAAGTCAAGTGCACGGTGTTTTCAAGGGTTTTATCGGCTTTTATGAATGCAAGCATGATTACATACTGCTTTACTTTATTGTTATGATATGAATTATTCCTGCTTTATATGTATGAATTGTTTCCTGCTCTATGTATCGCTATCTGTATGCTATGACTGTTGGTTAGTATTTGGTACACGTTAAGTATTCCATGCTCAGCCGTATGTTTATGTCGGCAGGTTCTGAGGGAGCTGCTACTCCATTCGATGTTTGTGCTCCGAGCCCTTGGGTGGAGGAGGAGTACGTCGAGGAACCTTTGGAGGAACCTCCGGTCGAGGGTTACTATTAGATGGTAGTAGATTCTGAGTGATGTAGCTGAGGGTGAGTTGAGAGATATATATTCATGTATTTTGGCAGGCTTGTCCGCACTTTCTTTTGTGTATTCTTCTTTTGTGTAACTTAGGTCACATATGTATATACATAGAGGTTTGATAGACTTCCATTGTACTATGTTAGAGTATGTTTCCACTATTTTTATCCTCTATTGTATATGCTCTGTGGGTTTTACAGGTTGGTTTGTCAAGCAAGTCATGATTAGTCGTCCAAACTTCACTCTAACTCCTAGGGTGGGTTTTGGGTCGCGACAAGAAGTGGTATCAGAGCCTAGGTGTAGCACCCCGGACTTTTCTATACTTAATGAATACCGTTTTCGTAGCTAATTGGCCTTCCTCATAGTCTAATTAATAAATAAGAGAGAAATCGGAAATTCTGAAACGTCAGAAATGTTCATTTTCGAAAGACGAACCCAACGCAAGTTGAATCGTCGAAATCCGACGAGCGAGTCAAGAGATATGGTCAAAACAGTCCAGACCTACAGAGCACCGATCGCTCGGCCCAGTCAGCTGTAGAGCCCCGAACTTTTGACATTTATGCATGACACTTTCATTGCCATTTTGCCTTTAAAGAGGTATAATTAATAAATAAGGAAGAAATTGGAAATTCCGAAATGTCAGAAATGTTCCTTTTCGAAGTACAAACCCAACGCAAGTTGAATCATCAAAATCGGACGAACGAGTCAAAAGATATGGCCAAAACAGTCTGGACCTGCAGGTAATCGATAGCTCGGAAGGCACTAAGGACGTAGCTCGGAAGGCACTAAGGACGTAGCTCTGATAACGTGCTCTGACAACGTGCTCTGATAAGGCATAGACAACGTACTCTGATAACGTAGCTCTAGCTCTGATAACGTATACGTTGTGCATCCGTTGTGCAACAGACAACGGGTACGTTGTACAGCTCACGACGGGCACGTTGTACATAAGACAACGGACAACGAGCTCAGCACTATGCACAACACAACGTGACAACGGGTTCGGCACCCTTCACAGCACAACGTGCTCGGCACTATTCACAGCACAACGTGTTTGGCACTATTCACAGCACAACGTGTTCGGCACTATTCACAGCACAACGTGTTTGGCACTATTCACAGCTCAACGTGTTCGGCACTCGTGTTTTTGCAGAAATTTCAGTAAGGGTATTATGGTCTTTTGGTCGGTTCACTCTTACCTTAAGAGTTTAACCCGAGCCTTTAGGGCTCATTCTCAACACTTAGAGGATTTGGGGGATTAGAAGAGAGGAGAAAGGGTTTCCTAAGCTAGGGTTTTGCTTTTGGAGAAGAATCAAAGGGGTTTTGAGACCCTAGATCACTTCAAGTCCGGTTTTTCTCCAAGATCACGGCTCAAGCACTCGTGGAGAGCGTTCCCCAAGCTAGGGCAGCACCTCACGGTCGTTTTTGGAAGGGGTTTCTTCCTCATTTCTTCAAGGTCGGTACTTCTTACTACCCTCCTAGTTATAGTTCCTCTTTTCCCTTTATTTCTTTTGATTTTCTTTCATTTACACATGTGCTATGAGATGGATGGTTGTGAATGGTGAATGGAGATGGAATGGGCGATTGGATGCCAAGGGTTGTGTTGTGATGATTAAAATGGGGAGGGCATTGTATCCATAATAAACACACCTTTATGATGTGAGTAAACTCACCTAGAAAAGCATGATTTAGGTTTAAATGAATAATGAATAATGAACACACCATGTTTGATGAAATGCCAAGATGAATAAAATGAGTTGTAAATTAGGAAATCCATGCCTAATAAATTATGAATATTGCTAGGGCCTATGATAGTGTGTTTTCTTGCTTTCCCTAAATGATATGAATATTACATTGCTCAATCATTGATGTTATATGTGTTGTGAAATTACCCAAATGTCATATTTAAATTTAAATGCAAGTATGTACACGGTTCCCACGAGCACGGCATGAATGACATGATTTATCGAGGTTTTCAAGAACATGGTTAGAGGTGGGACATATCCTACGATATGTTTTACCTCGCTTTTCACAAGAAAACAAGAACCAACATTCCACGAGGGGTCTCCCCTCACTCACAAGTGCATATCATGAAGAAGGGCCTCCCTTCCCTCGCAAGTACATACATATCATGAAGAAGGGTCTCCCTTCCCTCGCAAGTGCATTGCATAAAGAAGGGTCTCCCTTCCCTCTCAAGGCATCTCTCAAGCGCATCTCACAAGGATATCTCACAAGTGTATCTCACAAGTTACATTATTACAAGCAAGCACGCATGACATGCATGACATGACACGTACAACACGCTCGACAAGATCAAGTAAGACAAACACGACAAGCTTTCAAGTACGAAAAGATATTTCAAGCCAAGTCAAGTGCACGATGTTTTCAAGAGGTTTTATCGGCTTTCTACGAAATACAAGCATGATTATAAATTGCTTTAGTTCCTTGTATGATATGAATTGTTTCCGTCTAACATATATGAATTGCTCCTGATTTATGTATTGCCATTTTTATGCTATGACTATTGGTTAGTATTTGGTACCCGTTGAGTATTCCATGCTCAGCCGTACTTCTTATGTCGGCAGGTTCTGAGGGAGCTGCTGCTCCATTTGATGTTTGTGCTCCTGGTCCATGGGTGGAAGAGGAGTATGTCGAGGAGCCTTTGGAGGAACCTCCCTTAGAGGGTTATCAGTAGGTGGTGTTAGATTCTGAGTGGATTGGCTGTGGGTGAGCATGAGTGATTATATCCATGTATTTTGGCGGGCATGTCCGCACTTCCTTTGTTTTGATTTCTTTGTATTAAACTTGGACCATGTGTATATACTTAGAGGTTGTTAGACTTCCGCTGTGTTTTATAGTTATGTTTCCGCTGTCATCCTCTATTGTATATGCTCTGTGGGTTTTTGCAGGTTGGTTTGTCAAGCAAGTCATGTAAGCCATGATTAGTCGTCCAAAGTTTACTCTAACTCCTAGGGTGGGTTTTGGGTCGCGACAGAAGTGGTATCAGAGCTTAGGCTTTAGGTCTCTAGGGTCACTTAGAATCTTATACCACGGCTTGACAAGAGCATATGTTAGGAAACAAGTTAGGAAGGAAGTGAGTCGGGAACGAGTCTGGTTCCAAGTTTAAGACTAAACTTTAGTCTTAGTCTAAAATGGTTGCTTTAACCAAGTACGGTCCTAGGTACGCCAGAACACTAAAGTATAAGTATATTGTGATGAATACTCTGATGACTTGATGTGATGTGTATTAGTATTAAACAATTAATACAAATTGAATTATTGTGAAATGGCATTGAAGTAAACTGTGGTTTCAAGTTAGACTCATGTGGTGTTATTATTCTCAGGACTTTAGTCATGAGACGGAACACACGGGGTCGTGGACCACATACCAGAGATTCCTCTTCTTCACGGGATGAGGATGAGCAGCCGGACCTCTCTCAGGTCTTAGGCTCTATTGCTGAGACACTCGCCATACTGGCGGCTCGGCAGGCTATACCATCATCGGCGGCACCTACTCCACCGCCCGCAGCTCCAGCACATCGTACCGCTGGAGTTGAGGCATTCAGGAGATTGAGGCCTCCACCCTTCCATGGGAGTGTGGACCCTCTTGCTACGGAGGCATGGATCCTCCAGATGGAGAAGATCTTTGCGGTCCTCTCGCCTACAGAGGAGGATAGAGTAGCATGGGCAGTTTTCATGCTAGAAGGTGAAGCCCACCATTGGTAGTTGTCCGCATTGAGGACGCGAGATTGGACCATGCAGGGTCAACCTTGGATTTGGGAGGAGTTCAAAGATACTTTTTACAAGAAGTATTTTCCGATTGGAGCACGGGAAAAGAAAGAGAGAGAATTCATCAACCTTGAGCAAGGTTCGATGTCTGTGGCCGCTTATGAGGCCAAGTTCTCGGAGCTATCACGCTTCGCGACACATATGATTGCCACCGAGGCAATGAAGGCGTGGAGGTTTGAGCAAGGACTCAAGGATGTCATCATGGAGAAAGTATCGGTCTTTAGGCACGCCACTTACGCTGAAGTGGTGGATAAAACCTTGTTGGTTGAGACCAACTCTGAGGCGATGTCCAAGAAGAGGGAATTGACGAGAGGCCAATCCAGTAGTTCAGCACCTCTAGAGAGGCGGGATCGTACCGGCCCTTATCAGTATGCGTGGCCAGCACCACCGATGAGGCCATCTTATGCACCTCCAGCTCCACGGTAGTATGTGCCTCAGGCACCGCGACCTCAGGCTCTTCCGGCCCCACGGCCTGTTGTACCTCAGACGATGAGGTATGCTCCACCTCCGGCCCCTCCGACTTATACACACGAGGTCTGCACTTCATGCGACCGAAGGCACCCGGCAGGAGATTGCCGAAGAGCATCGGGTGGATGTTTTCATTGTGGTCGCCAGGGCCATATGATCAGGGATTGCCCCAGTCGGCATTTACCAGGCCAGTCTCAGGGGATTAGGCCACCAGCACGCCCAGTAGGATCATATCAGGCGTCATCTCAGACTACCCGGTCTACACCTCAGTCTCGCCAGGTGAACCAGGGGCGAGTTATTGCCTTAACAGAGGGTGATGCACTTGCATCTGACGATGTAGTGCAAGGTACGCAGTTGTAGCTTATTTAATTATCCGTAAATTAAACTGTTAAGTATTAATTGATTGTGTACGTACTTGGCATGTTATATATGTATATATACCTACATGTATACACTGTTGATGCATGGATTAACTCCGCTAGTTAAAATTTCAGGAACCCTACTAGTCAATGAGTATTTGGCTCGAGTGTTGATTGATACCGGGTCTACTCATTCATTTGTCTCGCCGAGTTTTTCAGAAGGCTTTTCTGTAGAGCCAAGTCAGTTAGAACCGGAGTTAGCCATTTCGATTCCTCTTGGCAAAACAGTATTGGCAGATAAAGTGTATAGAAATAGTGTGGTCCAAGTTGGAAGCCACGAGTTGGCGGTTGATCTCATCGTCCTTGGATTCCAAGACTTTGATGTTATATTGGGAATGGATTGGTTAGCAGCGCATCATGGGCATATAGCTTGCTTTGAGAAAATGGTACTCTTCGAGCCAGTAGAAGGAAAACCATTCCACTTTCGCGGGTTGAAAAGTAGATATATTGCTCATTTACGGTGTTGAGCTTAGCTAACCCCGAGGCAAAGGACTCATCGACTATTCCGGTTGTGAGTGAGTTCCTGGATGTATTTCCAGAGGAGTTGCCAGGATTGCCTCCAGATAGGGAGATTGAGTTTGTGATCGAGCTTGCACCAGGCACAGCTCCTGTTTTCAGGGCTCCGTATAGAATGGCCCCTATTGAACTCAAAGAGTTAAAGACCCAGTTGGAAGAATTACAAGGTCTTGGTTTCATTCGACCAAGTGTCTCACCGTGGGGTGCCCCGGTGTTGTTTGTTAAGAAGAAAGATGGCTCGATGCGGACGTGCGTCGATTACAGGCAATTGAACAAAGTCACTATAAAGAATAGGTATCCCTTGCCTAGGATTGATGACTTGTTCGATCAGTTGAAGGGAGCGAGATTTTCGAAGATAGACCTTCGATCGGGTTATCACCAGTTGAAGATTAAGGTGGAAGATGTTCCCAAAACTACTTTTAGGACGGTATGGACACTACGAGTTCTTGGTGATGCCTTTTGGACTCACGAACGCGCCGGCAGCCTTTATGGATTTGATGAACCGGGTGTTCCGGCCGTATCTTGATAGGTGAGTGATTGTATTTGTTGATGACATTTTGGTCTATTCCCAGACAGGGGAAGATCACACACGCGACCTATGCCTTGCTTTGGAAATGCTAAGAGAGCACAAGCTATACGCCAAACTTAGCAAGTGTGAGTTTTGGTTGGAAAAGGTGGCATTCCTAGGCCACGTTGTTTCTGCAGAAGGTATCTCGGTAGATCCAAAGAAGATCGAAGCAATTATGAGTTGGGCGAGGCCCAAGAGTGTTACCGAGATACGCAGCTTTCTTGGGTTGGCAGGCTACTACAGGAGATTCGTAGAGGGTTTCTCTAGCCTTGCAGCACCGCTCACTTACCTGACAAGGAAGAACGCCAAGTTTGTATGGAGTGATAAGTGCGAGATCAGTTTCACGGAACTGAAGAAGAGGCTTACTACAGCCCCTGTCCTTACTGTGCCATCTGGACCTTATGGGTATGAGGTGTATAGTGATGCCTCACACGTTGGACTTGGGTGTGTACTCATGCAGCACAAGAAAGTCATTGCCTATGCATCGAGGCAATTGAAGGAGCATGAGAAGAATTACCCCACGCACGACTTAGAGCTTGCCGCAGTCGTGTTTGCACTCAAGATCTGGCAACATTACTTATACGGGGTGGAATTCTATGTGTATACGGACCACAAGAGCCTCAAGTACCTCTTTTCCCAAAAGGAATTGAATCTAAGGCAACGGCGTTGGATGGAATTTTTGAAAGACTATGATTGTACCATTCAATACCACCCGGGTAAAGCAAATGTAGTGGCTGATGCTTTGAGTAGAAGACCTCCGGGGTTATTAGCATGCATGTTAGTGCAGGAATGGAAGCTACTTGAAGACTTGGCAAATCTGGACATTAGTGTGAATGACTCTGTTCGTAGTCCTATCTTGGCAAATGTCACGGTTCGGCCATACATTATAGATTTGATCCAAGAAACCAAGCCACGGATGCTGAATTGTTGGCTTATCGGGACAAGGAAGTTGCTAAGGGTAGTGAGGACTTCTCTCTCACTAGTCGGGGTGCTATCACATTCAAGGGAAGGCTGTGCGTCCCAGCCAATACAGATCTTCGAAGAGAGATTTTGGATGAAGCACACCGTTCGAAGTACACAGTGCATCCAGGGGGTACAAAGATGTACCGGAACCTCAAGAGTCACTTTTGGTGGTGGAATATGAAGAGGGAGGTTGCGGAATATGTAGCACGGTGCTTGGTGTGTCAACAGGTGAATGCAGAACACATGCGGCCCGCAGGTCCATTACAGTCCCTTCCGATTCCCGAGTGGAAATGGGAGAACATATCCATGGATTTCATAGTTGGCTTGCCAAAGACGGCAAGGGGCTCAGATGCGATATGGGTAGTAGTGGATCGTTTGACGAAGTCCGCTCACTTCTTACCTTACCGAACTACTTTCAACTCTAGTCAGTTAGCCGCTTTGTACATCAAGGAAGTGGTGAGGTTGCACGGAGTGCCCGTTAGTATTGTGTCAGATCGGGATCCAAGATTCACATCACGATTCTGGAAAAGCTTCCAGGAGGCTATGGGTTCCCGACTTGATTTCAGCACCGCTTTTCATCCACAAACGGATGGACAAACCGAGAGAGTGAACCAAGTCATTGAAGACATGCTTCGGGCTTGTATGTTGGATTTCAGAGGCAGTTGGGAAGAGCACTTGCCTTTGGTTGAATTCGCCTATAATAACAGCTATCAGGCGAGTATCCAAATGGCACCATTTGAGGCCTTGTATGGGCGAAGTTGTAGGTCTCCTCTCTATTGGGATGAGGTAGGAGAAAGGAAAGTACTTGGTCCGGAGTTGATTGAGCAAACTGCAGGCACAGTTAAGATCATTCGGGATCGATTGAAAGCCGCTCACGATTGCCAGAAAAGTTATGCGGACACGCGCCGTAGGGACTTGGAATTTCAAGTAGGGGATCAAGTTTTTGTGAAAGTATATCCTAGCAAAGGGATCATGAGATTTGGAAAGCGAGGCAAGCTCAGTCCTCGGTATGTTGGGCCTTTTGAGATTATCACACGAGTTGGTGAGGTTGCTTACAGGGTAGCTCTCCCACCTCATATGGCCGTAGTTCACAACGTCTTCCATGTGTCTATGCTTCGGAAGTACATTGCGGATCCTTTGCATGTCATAGACTTGGAACCGTTGGAGATTCGAGAGGACCTCACCTTGATTGAAAAGCCGGTTCAGATTTTGGATCGAAGAGATCAGGTGCTTCGCAACAAGACAATCCCTTTGGTTCTTGTACAATGGCAACACCATGCTCGGGAAGAAGCTACATGGGAGCGTGAAGCCGAAGTCAAAGCGAAGTACCCGGAATTGTTTGAATGAATTTTGTATAGGTTTTGTATATGTAGCTTGTAATTTTGTTTGATTCTGTAATGTATGTCTCGTCCAAATTTTGAGGACAAAATTTTTGTAAGGGGGGAAGGATGTAGAGCCTCGAACTTTTGACATTTATGCATGACACTTTCGTTGCCATTTTGCCTTTAAAGAGGTATAATTAATAAATAAGGAATAAATTGGAAATTCTGAAATGTCATAAATATTCCTTTTCGAAGTACGAACCCAACGCAAGTTGAATCGTCAAAATCGGACGAACGAGTCAAAAGATATGGCCAAAACAGTCTGGACCTGCAGGCAATCGATAGCTCTGAAGGCACTAAGGACGTAGCTCTGATAACGTGCTCTGACAACGTGCTCTGATAAGGCACAGACAACGCATAGACAATGTACTCTGATAACGTAGCTCTAGCTCTGATAACGTATACGTTGTGCATCCGTTGTGCAACAGACAACGGGTACGTTGTACAGCTCACGACGGGCACGTTGTCCATAAGACAACGGACAACGAGCTCAGCACTATGCACAACACAACGTGACAACGGGTTCGGCACCCTTCACAGCACAACGTGTTTGGCACTATTCACAGAACAACGTGCTCGGCACTATTCACAGCACAACGTGTTTGGCACTATTCACAGCACAACGTGCTCGGCACTATTCACAGCATAACGTGTTCAGCACTATTCACAGTACAACGTGTTTGGCACTATTCACAGCACAACATGTTCGGCACTATTCACAGCACAACGTGTTCGGCACTATTCACAGTACAATGTGTTTGGCACTATTCACAGCTCAACGTGTTCGGCACTCGTGTTTTTGCAGAAATTTCAGTAAGAGTATTATGGTCTTTTGGTCGGTTCACTCTTACCTTAAGAGTTTAACCCGAGCCTTTAGGGCTCATTCTCAACACTTAGAGGATTTGGGGGATTAGAAGAGAGGAGAAAGGGTTTTCTAAGCTAGGGTTTTGCTTTTGGAGAAGAATCAAAGGGGTTTTAAGACCCTAGATCACTTCAAGTCCGGTTTTTCTCCAAGATCACGGCTCAAGCACTCGTGGAGAGCGTTCCCCAAGCTAGGGCAGCAACTCACGGTCGTTTTTGGAAGGGGTTTCTTCCTCATTTCTTCAAGGTCAGTACTTCTTACTACCCTCCTAGTTATAGTTCCTCTTTTCCCTTTATTTCTTTTGATTTTCTTTCATTTACACATGTGCTATGAGATGGATGGTTGTGAATGGTGAATGGAGATGGAATGGGCGATTGGATGCCAAGGGTTGTGTTGTGATGATTAAAATGGGGAGGGCATTGTATCCATAATAAACACACCTTTATGATGTGTGTAAACTCACCTAGAAAAGCATGATTTAGGTTTAAATGAATAATGAATAATGAACACACCATGTTTGATGAAATGCCAAGGTGAATAAAATGAGTTGTAAATTAGGAAATGCATGCCTAATAAATTATGAATATTGCTAGGGCCTATGATAGTGTGTTTTCTTGCTTTCCCTAAATGATATGAATATTACATTGCTCAATCATTGATGTTATATGTGTTGTGAAATTACCCAAATGTCATATTTAAATTTAAATGCAAGTATGTACACGGTTCCCACGAGCACGGCATGCATGACATGATTTATCGAGGTTTTCAAGAACATGGTTAGAGGTGGGACATATCCTACGATATGTTTTACCTCACTTTTCACAAGAAAACAAGAACCAACATTCCACGAGGGGTCTCCCCTCACTCACAAGTGCATATGATGAAGAAGGGCCTCTCTTCCCTCGCAAGTACATACATATCATGAAGAAGGGTCTCCCTTCCCTCGCAAGTGCATTGCATAAAGAAGGGTCTCCCTTCCCTCTCAAGGCATCTCTCAAGCGCATCTCACAAGGATATCTCACAAGTGTATCTCACAAGTTACATGATTACAAGCAAGCACGCATGACATGCATGACATGACACGTACGACACGCTCGACAAGATCAAGTAAGACAAACACGACAAGCTTTCAAGTACGAAAAGATATTTCAA